>CAJQUW010008765.1:0-123150 GCA_907163375.1 Prostheceraeus crozeri
ACACGTGCTCGGCGCCGCGTGCTCCGATTGGTGCTCCGTGCTCTTACCCCAAGTGCGCCGATGTGTAGGCGTGTGCTCCGATTCCTGTCCTCTTCGCTACCCGTGCTCTGATGCGTGGGCGTGTGCTCCGATGACAGAGCAGGACATGTACTTAAGTGCAAATTGGGGTGTAAGGGGCTAGACTGTCCTACTAATACTAAAGTCACATTTCCAAATCCAAATTTTGAGTTTTACTACGAACAGCAGAGGGGACTTTCCGATCATGCCGAAGGATTCTTTTCATAGACCTAGGGTCGTGGCAATTACCTTCTGGATATTTGACTTATTAATAGCATCTTATAATTCAGTTTTTGCAATGTTCTTTGCAACCTTGAAGGGTATTTATCCAAGTGCTTCCCTGCAATGGTCGTCAGATCAATGAAATATAACCATTGGAACATCAGAGTGATTCATAATTAGCATAGATGTGAGGGAATGTGACTGAACGAGGCGGAGTGAGAGGCAATGTGAATAGGCGTCTTCAAATAGAATTCGCTAAACAATACTAAAGTCACATTTCTTACTACATTCACGCACAAGCACAAGAATTGCATTAACCCTCCGAGACCTGAGCTTTTTCACACCCTCTGAGACCAGAGGAGGGTCCAGTGGACCCCTTTTAGAAATTCTTTGTTTACCTGCTTCATTCAATATAAAATCATTAGGAAAGTTGATTTTATGTAAAACAATGATGTTTGCGTGTAGCAAATCGATGTGACTAATCATCTGAGTACCTTTCAGCCTTCTATTGAAGCACATGCGAAAATGTGGTGTTTTTGTCATTCAACGACATTTAGCTCAGCATCAGTTGTACTAAGATTCGGTTTTACGATGTTTGCTGTCGCCATGTAACCTCAAATAGTTGATTTTAATGAAATTGAATTATTCTATGCAGCATAAACCTTACCTTTGTCCATTGTTTCAAATATATCCATACCAATCGGAATTAGGCCTAAACTGAGCGATAATTACTGCATTTAAAGACCCTCAAGACAGCTGTGGAGATCTAAAACTCATCAATTACTACTGTGAAAAGTTTGCCAATATTTTGCTTTAAGTGTTGTACTATGAATATAATGATAGCTTTCATTTTGAACATTTGATTCATGCTGATTTGTTCATTTAGGCTAATTTCATGCACAATCATGTGCGAAAACAAAATATTCTTCTGGCATGACGCACATGCACGAGCATGATGTAAACATTGAATAAATGAATTTCACTCATTATGCACCATCGTCGACATGCACAAAATCATCTGATAGTAAACATTTTGTTATGGGAATTTCTACACCGTCTAAGACCTGAAGAGAGGTCCAGTGGACCCCGTTTGCCTATCTACCATGCTTCTCGTGATTCAATTTAAATGAAATGACACATGTAGATTCATTGTCAAAAATGATGATTTTACATGGGCATGAGCGGTTGATATATCCTCAGCACAAAAAATAAAATAGAAAAATATGTCTTCGGGGTCCGTGAAAGTCATCCTTGCATACTACATAATCGTAATATACACTTAAGAATTGCAGATTGGCAGGTAGGGCTCTTTTTAGACCTGGACTTATGGCAATGTCAGTTCTGGATATTTGACATATTGACACCATATGTCAGTTCTGTTTTTAAAATGTTCTTTACAATTTCTAAGGGCCTCCAACATTTCTAACTTTCTTTGAGTATTGTTTCTTTATTTCCGACCTATTGCGTTTTGTATGACTAGTGTTACTATCATAACTTTGTTATCACACATTATTGCAATATTACGTTTTTTGTTATCTTTAATCATTTCATGCTTGCAGTTATCGCAACATTCTGACTTATTTTCTTTACATAATTCTAGCTTTTTATTACTTAATTGGTTTTTGCACTTTTTTGATATTGAGCGGTCTTACTATTTTGTGTAACTTTTGCTTGATGGCTTCCTGTTTTGTCTAGCAATTTATCTGCCATTATTGTAGTAGTGTGTCTCTTTCTTAAATTTTCAACGCACGTGTCACATGTCAAATGATCGATCTGCCATTTATCACTGTAAACTCCAGGGCACGAAGTTTGGGTATCAATTCTAACCAACACAATGCGCGAGTAGGCACGAAGTTCATAGTGCCGAGTTCGTGCCCATTGATTTTTCCTTCGATTTCATTGCATTAACAAATATTTGGTTTGGTGCCTATTAGTGACTAGTGGCGCCTACTGGCATGGTGCTGCGAGGCACTAGAAAGGCACTAACTAGGCGCTTATTGCCACGAAAATTCGGCTACGTGCCTAAGTTAGCGCCCTACAGTTTACAGTGCATGGTGAACATTTGTATATAGTGACTGAAACAGTATCCACCGCCAAGTGCAGCCAGTTCCGTGTCAGCACTCAACGAAGGTCGGACGAAGCGACGGTATGAAGCATGAATTCCTTTTTCTTTCTATGCACATTAAACACCTCCCATAAATCATCGCGTACATTTTCTATCAGAGTGAGTTTCTGTAGGGAACGAGGCCGAAAATTGGACCTACACAGAATGATGTACACCTTATAGCTGCGACGAATTGGCGGGTCTGACGAGTTCTACCTGGTTCCTCTTTTTGTCAGACAAGATCAAAGAAAAGCAAATGAAATGAAATTAAAGCTAAATTTTCTATGTATTCTCTGATTAAGCGAAAGGTACTAAGCATTCCATGTCTTCAGTTCGTGTTTTTTCATGTTCATGCACCCCTGTCTATGGAGCTAAATACATTCAGATTTGACCAGCTCCCTAATGTCGGCAAAAACAAGCATTTTAGCAATTTAATCCACATTTACACTAGGTGAAATGCCACGTGTAATTCACGCGTAATTACGGAGCACCCCACTCATCCGTGGTGAAAGACATTCTATCATTCTACTCGCGTACATACGCATTGCACTAAGAGTCAGAAATCACTTGATCTGATGCTGTTAAAACATGGGGAATGTTTATGAATACGCGCGGGCGAGCGTTTATAGTTTGCGCGTCGTTTACGGTCGTATGCGTTGCCGCTTGAACCCCACAGATGAACCGCTAAGCATGTTCTGTCTTCCCTAAGCATGAAATTGAAGTCGTATCACATTGTTTAGCCTCTGATGCATGCAGACACATGAGACGCAAAGTCTATATAACAGGACTGCGGACAGATGTTGCAGCAATGTTCCGCATAGCCACGGATGTTTAGGGTCATGTGTAGCTGCGCGTAGTTTGCGCGTGAATTACGCGTAATTGAGCATGGTATGTCACCTTATGTTAGCCACATTCTCGCATACATTGCCGTTCAGAAGTATGATGATAACACATGCACATAATAGGAAATGAACTAAAGACTTTGTAAGCTTTTGTCAAAAATTATGACTCTGGAATCAGTACTTTTCGATTAATCATAATCAGAGAGAGCATAGAAAATTTTGGTTTCACCAAAAACGACAGTCTGTTTCCCATTGGATTAACTGTGCTTTTCTTTGATTCTATCTGACAAGAATAGGAAACAGGCAGAACTCGTCAGACGCGCAGGTTCGTAGTAGACATAAGGTGTACATCCTTCTGTGAAAGTCTCATTTTCGGCCTCGCTCCCTGCAGAGACTCGTTGTGGCTGCCGGACTAAATTACTTCTCAGATAATCAACAACCAGAAGTCAATGCTTCGAAGCCCTGAAGAACAGAACACCACTTTAGATTCACTAAACAGGTCTTTCTGTTGAGCATATGGCTAAAAATCGTCAAAAGATTTACATATAAATACTAACGACGTCTATAGTAAGCACTGATGGATGTGCTTAAGCCTATATCCTAGCCGAATATACCGATAGTTGAATAAAACTTTCTAAGTCCGGTATCTGGAAATGATGAAATTTGGAAAACCTAATTTAATAGTCAATGACGAATTGCAGCTTAAGTTTTCTCTACCGTCCTAGGCGTTGGCCTTGATACTGCAATTGAGAGTCGTCAGAATACCCATTAGACTAATCTTGGGTCCGACGAGTGCGTAGGATCCGAGGAGAACGAAGCAATACGGGACATCTCGATAAGGACGGACGGACGCTTACAATGCAACAAGTCTACGCACTGCTTAGGGTGAATTTTCATTGACGTGCAATATTATTTACAATAACAACGGCAAAAATTCGTCATTTGATGATGCTTTAAAGTTTGAAAATCCCGTTTACCTTCTGGAACATCACATTCGAAAAGGTCAAACACATGTATCCAACAATCACTGAATGGGCAACTACTTATCTATGATCTCTGGATTTGGCAATCATAGCTGGAACAACTGATGACTGATAGCCATGACCATAGAGTAACTATATTAGGTAGAGTGGTAACTCCGCATTTATTAAATCCCCAATGTGTATACACTTTCGATTCTATTAAATGAACTCAAGGGAGATAGATACAGGTGGTATTGTTACCAAATGTGAGATATGCAAATGTCTGCAGTTGAATTGAGTGATCATGATTGTAATGTAGAAGGAATGATGGTATTTGACAGCCTTGGAGATTTAATGTTTGCTAAATCAGCAATTCGATGGGTTGCTATTGCTGTCTTGCTCACCCTCAAGAGTATTTTCTTAAGCGTGATCATATCACAGACAGCCTGCCACTGGCAGAGCAAAAGCACATAATGAAAGACAATGATTTTATTCAACTTTGAAAGATGCAAATGGGTACACATCACTATTCAGATTCAAGAAATGAAACATGAATTTAGTGAATCATGAAATCATGCCGGTGAAAATTGAATTAAAAACTTGAAATTTCAGCGAAGAAAGAAAATAATATCGCGACTTTTTCATGAAGACCTCTATTATAATGCTGTTCATGAAATTCCCTTGCAAATCAGCTTGATTTCCGCATAGTTACGATGCTTATGAGCAAATATTCATTCATTTTGATATCCAACTTGTTTTTATACTACTTACAGCGGGGGGAGTCATCTCGGTAGTATTCTAATTGCAAACTTTTGACTTTTTTAAAATTACTCAAATAACTTTTTGAACCACGGGAACGTAATCTCGGTAAAAACTGAATCTTTTCATATAAAAATTTTCACTGTATACAGATACTTTTTTTGAGTCGACACTCTACCTGTATACTTGTTGCATAAGACTTCGTGTTGAGAAGCTAGCTGCTCGATTTTTCCGCAGTTATGATTTTATTGATTTTTCCACTGTCAGGGAGAATCTATGTAAACGTCTGTACCTTAAGATAGAAAGTGTTGCGATCATCCACTACGTGCTATGTTTCATGAAAGGGCTCCTACCTTGAGAAATCCTCATTGTCTAAGAGCGCCACGATCTAAAACTACGCGGTACAGCAAAAGTTTCATTCGCTTTGGGAGATAAGGTCTGCAATTCTTGTATTTTATGTTTTAATGTTTTGTGGTCTTTTGTCAATCACCATTTGTTCATGCGTTCACCGCACAATGTGAGCCATCAATAAAGTTCTATTCTATTCTATATCCCTACTCTATGAGTGCCATGACTGCTTGTAATACTAATTTCATGCAATTACTGATTAATGTACACTGTGGCGGCGTCTAAAGCATCTATGGACATTAATTTTGGCCATCGTGTTGTCTATTTATAAGATCTGCAGAATGCAAGACCAACATAACAGCAGCAAGGACGTATAAAACATGCTTATCTAAATTATAAATGTTCCTTGTCGTCGATTCTTCCGAGTCGCTTTATATTCTTATAAACTCTTGTCAATTTTCTAAGGAGGTAACTTTTTCTGATTTTGCGCCTGATTCGAAAAACAAGGATTACAGTGTGATTTTATTCCAGAATGAATTACTTTCTACGTGCGTGTTAGGTATGTGAGGCTGTAACAGGCAAGCTAGCGATTGAAATTCAAACGCAACTGCATCAAACAATTTTCTCAATGATAGTTATCACTCTAAACCAGCACCTCCTAAGTCACACACTAAAGCAAGACACTATTCGTAAATAATAAAAGATCCTAAACAAAGCCTTTTAGGAGGCCAGCGCACGACGGTTATTGTTCTGTTTAGTATGTCAACATTCTATTTCACGCAACCTCCTAAAATTCTAGTGTGTCGCGCTTTATAAAGCATCCTAGGATGCTAATTTCTTCCATTTTAAGAGGTGACAGTTTACAGTGTATAATAACCTAGTATTTATAATAATTCTTGACACTCTCCAGCTCCGGTGCATTGCTTCTCAAGAACGGACGAAGAGCTGGCAATAAAAAAGAATTATATGAATTTTTCATTTTTAAGCTATACTCAGTGACAAAAAGAATGAAACAAGTCCTGATATGAATACTTATGACTTAAACTTGGTTGTACTGTACGTTTGTTTGTTGTTTGTAAAAGGAGAACTCGAATGCTTTACTCAAAAACATTTAATTTGATACTCATGATTTTATCAACTTAAGTTAGAAACGGGTGTGACCACCGCGAGCATCCAAACAGGCATCGATGCGTGAGGGCATGGATGAGCACAGTCGCTGGATGAATGCCAGGTCTAAGAGGTTCCACTGCTCGATCAGTCTGTCGGCCAACATCTTCAAAGACACTGGTGGGTGGTTGTACCTCTCCCTCACTCTGTGACCAAGTTCATCCCAGCAGTGCTTGATGGGGGAGAGGTCGGGAGAACGTGAGGGCCATTCCAAGGTTGGGATTCCACTGCTTGCTATCCTGTTAGAGACCACTGAAGCGCGATGGGGCCTTGCGTTGTCATCCTGAAAAATCAATTGATTCGATGTCACTGCTGGAGCCACGACCGGTGTCACGCTGTCCTGTCGCTGTCCTGTCGCTGTCCTGTCAATGTTCCTTTCACTACGATTGCTAGTGTTTTTCCATTGTGCCAGATACCGGCCCAAACCATGACACTACCGCCGTACCGGTCGTGTTCTTTGACGCAACATGGAGCAAATCGTTCACTTGGCAAGCGATGAACACGGATCCGACCATCGTTGAAATCGAGAGTAAACCTCGATTCATCAGTCCAGAGCACACGTTCCCACTGACTGTCACTCCACGACTGATGACCTTGACACCACGTCACTCGTCTCCTTCGATTTTCCAGGCTCAGCGGAATTCTCACAGCGGGTCTTCGAAACTGTATACCAGCTTCTCGCAATTTTCGATATGCAGTTCGAACGCTACAGGCAACGTTCCCAGCAACCTTCCAGTACACAATTAGCTTCGGGACGGACACAAATCTGTTTCTTTTAGCAGCTAAAACTAAGCGTGCATCTGTCCGCTTGGATGATACCCTTGGTCTTCCTGATCCGTTCTTCTTTTCCACATTTCCATTCTTTCGCAACAGTTGTAGAACTTTGCCCACAACGCATCATCCCAATTGCCATTCCTCTGGTAAAGCTATCGTGCGCCATTTCATAAGTCAAATCTGGTCAGCAGTAGGTGGTGATTCTGTTCAACTTCTAGCTGTTACTGTGATCAATATCAAATTTTGAAATTTGATGGTCCTATATCATTTCCCTTATCACATGGAGTTCAATGGTGATACATAGAAAGCGAGACATCATCTCAAACCATAGAAAAAATGAAACAAACTTCCATTCAAGTCAATGATAGTTGGTTTCATTATTTATGTCAGTGAGCATATTTATGATAAGTGAAAACGCAATTGAAAATATTCAACAAGCTACTAAAGTCGTTACAGGTAGAAAACAGTGGTTCTATTCAGTGGTGTCGCGTGCGCCCAGATCATAGGCCTTCACTCGGCATTGGAATACTATTTCTATACCAGACATTTTTTATGTTACATTAATTTTCATAAAAGTTGAATTTTTGATAACAATTTCCCGAACATTTTTTAAGGCCAAGTGAATGTGCACATGAGAAGAGTTACCGCCATACTCAAGGAGCTGAGATCACTATATCCCCCTCTGTCCAGACCACATTTTCTCGAGAAAAAAGCAGGCAAGGTCAACAGTTTCTTGCGTTTCTCATGGCCGGTCAGCCGCTCACATGCTTGAAATTTTGATGCATTATAATGTCTTGTGTAATTCTTATTTCTTTCTCTGTAAGTACTTGCAATTTTTATATCAGGTGTTGGCCTACCTTGCTTGACGACTGTCATTTTTTCAGTATATTCCCTTCGGACGAAATGCGTGGCTATGATCTCATCTGCAGTGCTGAACATAGTGTCACATCAATCACGTTAAAACAAATTATGGAATTCTACCGAATCTGGGTGTTCGAGTCAGATGCATTACTCAGCATTCATTGGACAACGCTCATCATCTGATCGCAGTCTTGTCTGAACGTCAGCCATCTGGTACTGTTGACGTAGTGGCTTCTCTGACATAATGCGAATCCAGGAACAATTGGGTTGCGTTTCCCTTACTATATTTAGGTACCGCGCCTCGATCAAGAATCGCGTAGTACTTCATTGCAAAAATTGGAGAAGGCAAAGCATAATGTCTATCGGAAAAGCCAATATTGGTGCGGGCGCGTGCGCTTACTGCCTCACACGCACACAACTCTCATCACATAAATGTGCATCTGCATCAACAAAAACCAAGAAATTTAATAACAAATACCGAAATTTTAGCTCTCTATGCAAATACGAATTCATTGCAGATAGCTGAGGTCATATTGATCAAAGAGATTGGACCTACATTGAATCAACACGGCTAAGGATTGACAAGGCATCTGAATATCATTTCTTGATTTCTATTTCCCTTTCCCAAAACTCTTGCATTATATCATATCCTAGCCGTTTAAACTATCAGTGTACATATCTTTAGCTTTTTATACAAGTGTTCAATAGTTGAGATAATTTTGAAATTTCAATATTATTGTTTCTCACTTTTCGTAATGTAAGCTTGAAAATGGTCCGTGTAAAAGAGACCGAAACGTCGTTAAACAAATGCTTCGCAATAAAATGGTATTCGTTGATAATTCTAAAAACAGTGACAACAGAAAAGCATGAATTTAGAAAAACAGAAAAGCTCTACACAAATGCGTGAATTTAGATAAAGGCATTCAACTTAATTTAATATGCAAAGAAAATCAGTTACTACCAAATTATACGAAGATCATTAGAAAAGATCAACAACATCAAGACGTGAAAGTACAACATAAGTCATACGGAAAGTATCAGTAAGGTCTTGTACTAACCTCGAAATCAAGAATGACAAAAGAAAATTACTATTAATGAGAAGGGAATTGACTGCACACTTGATACTATATACTTTATGTATATGTAATGAGTTCATTTCATGAAAAGTGTGATGAGCCGTGAAAAATCAAACATGAATCTAGGCATGAATGTCCATGTCATAATTCTTGACATTGATTTTATATTATTAGGATGCTTAAAATTCAGTTTATGTTTCTTGTATGCCATCGAATAAATTATCATTTCGACTTGGAATCGCATACTTAATAGTTCACAGTAGTTTTTCTCATCAACTGTCAATTATTTGCAGATGACGTTTGGTGCCCGGAGAGTGGAGACAGTAGAGGAAGGTGGATATTTGTTATTGAAGTGATGTCCCGGTCACTGATTGACTTTATAGTGATCCCACTAATTGTTAATTGCCAGCAGTCAATTTTTCCATACTCCAGCTAGGTATTTTTCGAGGTTTTGGTGACATTGTCATACCAGATGTCACACTTATGCACTGGAAATATAAAGTAAACCTCACAGGAGCAAAAGAAAGAGTTTTTTCTATCTAGGTGAATTTCTTTTCAGCTTAATTAACTGTTCAATATATTGATTCACCCCTACAACTTGACTTAAAATATGGCAAAAAATTTCACGAACTCGAAGAAAATCCGAAGCTATTTTATGTCATTGATCAATCCTTCGCATCAAATTTAGCATGACTAAGAAGGCTTCTTTCAAGTCCTCCGTCTCATTGCAAACATAGAATTGCGAACGAATGGCGAAAAGCAAACACTTAGCAGAAGATTACACTTAGGAAATTTAAGAATTTGACAAAGAACAATTCTATCATTGAACCCTTCTATCATTGAACGGTTTTATTGTCATTGACACGTACTCTGACATCGGAATCACACGTTCTTTTTCAATTGATTAGATTTTTGTATATTACTTTTCTCATTACGAAAGGTGCACATAATGCATAGTTAAGTGAAGATATAAATGGAAAATGGCTTTTTTGTTTCTTACAATCTGTGTTGTTGATATCCTGTGCAGAATTCGCTTGTGGCATTTAATGCTCCATAACCTGCAACAGCAATATTTTAAGATTTCTGTCTTGTGTATAGATTAAATGATACAGAATTCTCTTTTTTCTATCATTGAGCAACCCCAAGCGTTTGTATTATGTGCATAACAAATGTAGACCATCGCATATTACCCTCCGAATTACAGGTAGAACTATGAGTTATGTCGGCCGTCGTTTGTTATATTGATAATGCTTCCAAATATCATTTGATATCCTGTACGTAAATTCTGTAAGGAAATTTTATCTTATCAAATGCAATTGCTTGTTTAAGTTGTATCGTTATACCATTGTGTTACTCAAATAACACACAGCTTACACTCCGAAGGGACTCAATTCTATTGAATTTTGACAAAATTTATGCGGCTCACTATGTGTCACTGCTTAATTTCTATGGTTTTCTTATTTACGGCTGTGAGTTTTAAATCATTGACTTCTCATCAAAGAACTTGCTTATATGCTATCAGAAGTCAGAAATGGAAAATGTGTTGTTGATGCCTATTTTCCCACATCGAGTTGTGCCCTGAATCATGATGCTTCACACTAATCAATCCTCAGTCAGACCGTGTAATTCCATGACGTTTTGTTAGTTTCACAGATTAGACAAATTCAATCTTGAAAGTTCTAACCCTTCTACTGTATTGTTAAAAATATTCGCAATTGCAATTTTCAGATTACTTTATTCAATAGTTTGGATTCAATTCAATCAGTAACATGATGCGCATTCAATTACATTTATAAAAACCAATAATAGAAGATTATAAAAGATTTTTAATTGAAACGGACTTCAACTATCTTGGATAATGAATGTTTCCAGCACGAACTGCAAGCACCAATCATTCGCTTAAGCACGTGCTGATCTCAATATGCCAACAGGATTGTAAGTCCTCAGCCACACTGCGAACTTTTCCAAGCGTTTCCGAGCAAAGCGTTTTGCAGCAAATATAAAGTCATCATTACAGCAATTGCAGACTGCCACACTGCGAGCAAAGCAAGCAAGAGCGATTAATAGCTTGCGGAGATACGTTTGCTCGCGTTTGCTCGGGACGCTCGAGTTTGCTTTGCTTTCAGTGTGGCTAAGGCCCAATACTTCTAAATAGCTTTAAGATCTAATTTCAGTATACTCTGACTGCTAGTAGAGAGCGACACTGACGATTTCAAGAAGACATTCTCCGTTGGTTCTTCTAAATTTATCTCAATTTCTTCAGGGCAGAATCTGGCCATCCCGCAAAGGCCCCAACCGAAGGAAGAAAATGTTATAGGGTCGTATCCATATCGGCTCAGTCTCTGAAGTGCACTGCATCCACACAGGCAAGTTGTGGATTAATTTCTATTTCAATGTCTGCACGAGTGATTTGTAGGAAGCATGCAAAGCACCGGTTTAGCTGGTCAAAGTTCAGATGGATGGATGTTTCTGGATAGGCGACGTTCGCCAAACATCAGGAAGGCATTAAAAATCAATGAGCAATAGGTTATTCTAAAATATTAATCGCAGGAAATATAACGTATGGGCAATATCATGCCGTGAAGAGAAATTCAGTGAAGCAACTGATTTATGTATAGTTAATAGGCCAACTAGTCAATGAATACTAAGGCAGTGTAGCAATGATAGCCTGATTCGACGATTCAGCGTGATATGCGTGAGGGCTTATCAAGGTTGGGTCTTGGGCAGTAAAACGAAAAAGATTTTCTTACTTCATTGAATGAGGTTTGATATTGTACACTGAGAATTTCAAAGCCACAATTTCATATATGATGAATGCAATATTGACCATAGAAATTTGTTCTGCTCTATATATTCGAGTCATGTATCTGACATCACTGTAAACTTGATTTCTTTGGGTCATCAGCATTCAACATTAATATAGTTATCTGGATATCTGTTATACCCATCATAATAATCAAATCAATCAAAAATCATATAGAATTACAAAATGAAGAAATTAGTGTTAAATATGAACGGGTGTTAATAAATAAAATTTACAGAAACATAAGTACCGTGCATCTTCGATCAGCCGAATGGAAAAAACCCAATAGGTCAGTGAAAGCTCCGGATAAGCGAATTTTTAATCCCATGTTTGGAAAAGCTTGTGGATTCAGTTCAAAGACATTTGATGCAACTGACCCCTAGCATATAAGATGGTTTTGATCAGTTGTCACATGAAAGCGTCTAAAGACAATATTTGGAGCATGTTTAATTACATTATTAGCTAGGGTGAGCCCCGCCTCGCCCTGCAGCTATGGCCCGCGCCCGCAGGGAAGGCCCGATGTTCCAACAAATTGAGCGACATGTTTTTTTAGCCACAAGAGTGCCCCTTTTGAGAGCATTGCATTTTGAGATGATTTTCTAAAGTGCAATGGGTCGTTGTATCTGTGGTGTGTGCTACGGTAGGCTACCATGTTTAGATTGAGAGAATCAGACAGTTTCATGGAGATCAGATCTATGTTATTGGAAAAGTCTAGAGAGGACAATAGATGACTAGGATGACACCCGTTTGGACTCTGACAGTGGCTATAGTTAAGGACTTCTTTGCTTACAAATGTATATTTTGAGATATCTTCTGATGCATAGCCTGATTTTTTTCACGTCGAGGAAGATCTATATACGTGGGAGATGCCATCTGCTTGAATATGAATGAAATGGGACTGTTACCAAAGCCTGTAGACACATAAAAGAAAAAGAAAATTATAAAAGTTGATTTTGTGACCACAGATTTACGATTTTAGCTCACATTTTTTGGATGATTGATCTTAAAACAGACTACAGCAGAGTGATATTGCAGCATGTCTCTAAAGCGATTCTACAGGCGATCTTGATTTCATCTTTAATGGTTGGCCATGTCATAAATTTTCAAAAGTGACAATCGTTGCGAATGCTTTATCTTTCATGTTCAAAGAAGACAGCGGCATGACGCTATAAAACAAAAACATACATTTCTTCTTTATTAAGAATATTCTGTTCTTTTACTTAGACTTTTCATCACTAATCGTCCACCTTTAATTGATGCGATGCTATAACGTCAGTGAGAGATGTCGTTGCACATTGTTGATGAGGATGTTCACCTAAAGTAAATATAAATTATTGAAGGTTTTCTTTGCAAATATCAAGATTTCCACTTTTACCAGATATTGGGCAAAAGCTGATCAATTTTAATGCGCTGCCACGAGAAAGCTCCATTGAGTTCTTTTAAGAACTGATTAATCCAATGGTTACAGTAGCATAGCATTTGTACACTTGCGGATTGGAGAACGCCATCAGTCCTCATTAGGACTACTTCAATTAGTAATTTGAATTAGTAAGCATTATATTCTATATTAAATGGCTGCTGGGATGATTTTCATCATCGTATGAGAATTTCTAGTGAGTCCTCAAGTAGACTTGCAAACTACACAATATTGAATGACACATGCACATGCTTTGAATTATTACTGCTTCCGTTATAAATGCATGTCGCATATATTTCATGTACACTCCAGATAACGCAGATATCTAACAGTCCGACACTATGGGCAGCTTGATTGGCGTAAAATTTGATACAGCAAAAAGACTGCCGATGTTTTAAAGAAGATAGCATGATTTACTATTTTATTTGTTACTATTGACTGAGTGAACTAATGATATTAGTGACTATTCCTAAGAACAAGGGTCTACTTTTTCTATCACATCAGCTTAGCCGCACTGCAATGCGAATAAGTGACTTGGGTTTGATTCAATTCAAAATTTTCTACCTATCAGGCTCGACCAACATCGAAAATTGTGATAAACAATTATTTTCTAAATTATGCTTAAAACTAATTTAGGAACATTCAATTGCTAAATAGAATTTTTCGGAAATTAAAAAAGGCCCGCAGGCCCGCCCCGCGCCCGCACCTTCGAGTCCGCAGCCCGCACGTGTGGAGGCCCGCCCCGACGTCCGGGCACACCCTAGATTATTAGGATAGTCAAGCGTGCTGAATATTGAATACGACTGAAATAGAAATTTTTGAAAATACATGCAAAGCACGCATAGTCTCTTAGAATCTCAACTACATGTTGAGCAGAAAGAAAACAGCCCAAAATAATGAAAACGAAAATCTGTCGACTTTCTGACTTGGGATTCACTATTTGTAGCATGAAAATGACAGCATTGCAAAGCTATTATGAGCAGTGTTTGAAGTTTATTGCTGTTCTTAACATAATACAGAGTTACATAAATGCATTCGTGGATGAATGTTAACTGTGGTTTCATTTTCACTTTATCAACGGTCAATACGGGATATCAATCAATAGAGTTGGTGTAAGAAAAGTGATGGACACTTCAAGACCATGGCAAAGCGGAAAGTATTTAATTCAGTGAATACATAGAGATCTCACATGCCTGTAGCGCATACTAAATCATGTCGAATCCATTTGTGCTGTATTGTCTACTTCCAACCACAAAATGTCGGTAGAAGTCCAAGCATAAATTCAAAGACAATTACATGTACATGTATATTACACAAGATTTTATGCGGTTCAGATTGTGATGATATATATCTACACGCACTTAGTGATCGTTGAATTGTTCTCTTCTTGAAGTTTTTGCGAGACATTTAGCATTCTGAGTACAACCTGAATGACTAACTTCTCGATTTATCCTCATCTGGTTGATTATTTGCTTCCGAAAAGACTCACAGAGAGACGGAGTAATTCTTTTATTTTATACATATCTGTGTTCTAAATTTTTATATGTTTTATATCTCTAATTCTACTTGTAAACGGTAACTTCTCACACTGTATTGATCAATTATCATTGTCATGAAGAAAGGCTAATGCTATTATTATTATTATTATTATGAAGGGAAGGGAAGTATCAACAAAGTAAGAGAAACAAAATAAAATACAAGTCACATAACAGAACAGGCCTATCATGTAAAAATAAGCACAAATAGGAACAAGTGAATTCAGATATCAGAAGGTAAGTAAATACATTAGTAAGAAAATAAGCATGCAAAATACTTTGGTGCAAATCGGATTCAAAAGGAACACGCATAATTGAAAAATAAGGCTCCATTGAAATGGTAACTATTAACTCCTTAGTAGATTCGAATAAATATGTGAAATATTCAATTAATTAGAAATTCAAATAAAATATAAATAAAATTTGAAAAATTAGAAAATTTAAATAATTCAATAATAAGAGTGCAGCTTATGTAAGACAAGTGCTGAGCGTATGCCTGCTTGCATTCATGCATTATTTGGTTGGTGGTACAGATGATATACTTTGTCTAGCAAATAACGAACCCGAACATTAAACGAATACATATAATCACATAATTATATTATAATATACTATAATAGTGAATATCAGTCAGAGCAGTAAACGCAACTAACAAAATATACGAAATTATGGTGTTCATTTGCAATTTTGAATGATTTTCAGACCTGGGAAGGGGTAAATCTTTGCGTGTATATAACAAGATCTTTATATTCTGTAAAGGTGAAAGTTAAGCGGTAGAAAATAATCAGACGAAAGGATTCGTGGAATTGAGTATCTCCTGCCTAAAAAGTAGTATGTAATAAAGGAATAAAAAGGGTTAACTTGTTGATGCAAATTAATATGTTAACAGAAGCGAGAAATCTGAGCTAACCTGTGCATGTTTATCATCAAATTGACACTAGAGATGCGCCAACATTAACATTATTATTCTTCAAATAATATTAAGAAATTATTCTTGAAATATATTTTGTAACTGTTGTATGAGTTATTTCACTTGATAAAGAAGTAAGAGAGTTATTATAGAGCTTCATACCATTTTCATTATTAACCTTTCATTATTCTTAATATTTGACTTCAACTTTCTATTTTTTGAAATTGTCATCATCATTTTTGTCAAATTGCAACCGCTTGTCATGCCTCACGATTGCCATTATTGAGGCTTTACTGCTAAATATGCGCTTCTATTATTATTGTTATTGATAAGTATTCTGTAAAGGGTGTATAAATAATTTCAATTGATTGTGATGTAAAGAAATGTTTTTTTGTAAGAAAGTTAGAAAATGCTTGATTTGCATAAAGCACTTTTAAAAGTTTCCATGGGCAAATTGATTAAATTTAAAAATTATTATTACATGTAGAAATACGTAGAAATTGGCAGACGCAAAAAAATTGGAGTCCTAGTTGTTGTAGATTTAGAGCAATATCAGCAAATGCATAGTTATCGACGTCAACGACACACTGAAGCGATCGCAGCTTAAACTTGAAGTGGGTCATGTTTGATTTAGATAGTTTAGTCTTTATTGAGACCGACGTGCACTTAATATCATCGTCCTGCAGCTCAACGTTCCTCGTCGCATATCAAGCTGAAAGGAGACAAAGACTTTTGGCCCTATCATGGACACCCACAACGAATGAATGCTATCACTTCATTGTGTGCTTAGAAAAGATTAAAAGTACATGTTTCTGCTGCTTTCTGTCTTCACTTAGCACTGCGTGCATCAAGTTATCAACCAGCTTTCGCAATAGAGCTAGTCGGTGACATTTTGCAATGGATACGATATATCTGAAGAGAATGACAACTCTTAAGTCAATAAATGACACCAACAACACCCTTGATTCCCCGACCGCACTCGCCCGACCTAGGAATCGAACCGAAGTCCGCGGTGGAGACGAGCTCGCACCTTCTTCACTAGGCCACGCAGACGGTTCAAAAGGAATGCGAGTGAAGACGGAAGTCATCTCCATGTGACATCGACAGCTTATTGTCCTATAATTATTGACAGAACGCTACCAGCGTTCATGTTGTAGCGAGACAGCATATCAACATGCCATGCGGCTACGTCACAGAAGGTGCGAGCTCGTCTCCACCGCGGACTTCGGTTCGATTGCTAGGTCGGGCGAGTGCGGTCGCGGAATCAAGGGTGTTGGTGTCATCTATTGACTTAATAGTTGTCATTCTCTTCAGATATTCAATGAACTACGACAGACTTTTGTTATCAATACAATATATCCCTCTACGAAAGTCCAATTCGCATTGATCATTACATGGTCAATGATTGGATCGTTATTGGGTTTCAGCATAATTAGTCTATGATCAATTCAGCATGAAGGCTTCTCAAATAGAGCCGAACTTTCCATTAACCTGACAGACTAGGAATACGAGATTTTTTGTTGGACTACCGTTCTTCCTGGCCGTTTTATCGACCATCTGTGGAGGAACTGTGGCCGATGTAATTGGAATGCCAACATGTGGGATCATCTTTACCTCCATATGTCTCATTGGTTTAACTGTCTAATCTGTAGGCGTTTCAATATCATCTGTACATTTTCTCACAGAACTCTGCCTGATATCCGGTGAATATATGTTTATTATAGGATTCTGTGTCCTCCTACATTGCGAAATTATGCACCAGTGATATATTTTGACAGCAGATGGAAATCGGTGGTCTCAGGGATATTGAAGGCCTCACAGCGATTCGGCGATGTGATAGCAAACGTGGTGTCACTTCGATTTGTTCTTCAGGGCCGGATAAATCGAAGGGTTGTTAGAGCAAACAGCGGCTAATTCAGTCACTAACAGTAACAGTTACTGGATGTGTGTAAAACAAAGGGTTGTTTAGAGATTTTTTGGTCTCACTAACAACCCTTCGATTTATCTGCCCCAGTGCGGAGTGCCCGCCTTCTTTTGGGGATGATCAAGTCTGATGTTGATTCTTAATTATGTTTTGTGGATTTCTCATTTATGTAATTTCAAAAGCATCTGATACTTTTAAGCAATCAGAGGAAGGCAATAGAGACTTGAACCTTCTTTCCATCGGGAATGTCTCAACAATGGAAATTCTGCGATCGTCGACCTGCGTGTTGCGTCCTTCTTATTGAAGCTTCGTGTATGCAAACCTATGTTACACTGGCAAACAATTCTATAGAGATTCATCGAGTTTTGCTTAATACCCCTATTGTGTCCGCTGCTTACAGTGTCATGGCTGGTATAGTATTATCGACATTCGGTTACTTGTCCTGGTACACCAGTAAAAATCGTGTACTGTACATGGATTGTCAGGCAATATTGCTGGAGTGCTTGCATCTCTAATATTGGTCTTGCCATTGAATTAGGCTATGTAGATAGAATAATTAAATATTGACTTGCATCATCAGTTGTAAAATTGGAACAGACCTGAATAGCTGCCATTTCAGAGATGTGAACTAGGCCTGCTGATGATTGCTGATGTTGGATGAAGTAGTGTAGCCAGTAGTGTGTTTAAAGTGATATTTAATGAATGCCCGTCGAAATATCACTAACTTGCTAATTACAAATCTCAAATTAGCCCGGGCATGGCTGCAACTTTAAATAGGGAGTTGTGTCGATGTTGGAGGATGTGAACTAGGCCTGCTGATGATTCCTGATGTTGGATGATATGGCAGCTATTCAGGTCTGTTTCCATTTTTCAACTGAGGATGCAGCTCAATATTTTATTATTCTATATACACTGTGGTTCTAAAACGCAGCATTTATTGATTACTGCAGGCGCACTGACTAAGGCCAGTAGTGTGTTTAAAATGATATTTAATGAATTCCCCTTTGGAAATTTCGTTAACTTGCCAATTGCAAATCATAAATTGGACTAAGCGACAAGTTGCATTATTTAAGAAGCAGTTAATTAATTGAAATTTTTCTATTATCATCATTTGACTAATTCTTGTGACTGGATTTTCGATTTTGATATTCTACTTCAACATAATCGGCTTAACAAGTCTCATGATAGTTCAATATCAGTTTATGGAGAATTGGATAGCCAATAGACCTATTGCTTGATTTGCATGATTATGCCTATTCTGTGAGAAATAGAATGAATTGACTCATATGTAGATGTGCTTCATACTGCTCGTAAATGCATCGATTTGAGCTGTTGTTGTAGTTTGAAACACAGTTGCTCCGAGCCAAAATTTAATTCACGACTGATTGCTTCTTCTTTTAACTTTTGTGTACATTGCATCAGCATTTGTTTCCAAATTGTTCAACGAAAATTTATAAAGATTAATGAGCAAAAAATGCATTAAAAAAAAGAATTAGCATCGTCCCTAGCTAATTTCTTTGCATCTTCAAAAAATTAGCTAATTTCTTTGCATCGTCCCTTGTTGTTCATATCTTAAAGTTAAATTTGTTATTTTTACGTGTTATTAGCAACGGCATAATCAACAGCGGACGATGAACCTAATTTAAGACTCAAGGAATCCATCTTCATACGGAGGTTCTAGCCCTCGATAAAAAGTCGATCGAATGAGAAGTGCTAAAATAATTTTTATACAGGTATTTTTTATAGCCTACATTTCATAACGAAGTTTTGGATGAGAGGTTGGGGAGAGGTGGGTTAGCAGCAAGTTTCACCTGCCAGATATCTTTCCATTTTACGCATAATAGAAATCATGCTAATGCTTTAAAGCCAATATACTCGTACGGTGCTAATTCCATGATTCTTTACATAAAATTTTAAATCTTTTGTATACACATGTACCTTGATCAAGGGAGTCGGAGTCGGAGTCCCAGAGTCCTATCAAATGATAGGACTCCGGACTCCGACCTATAACTAGACCCAAAGTATAATACAAACAAATTATTTATTTTCGTACATAGCAGTCGCCGTCTTGATGTCAACTTTTCCCGTCAAACAAAAGTACAGGGACACTGCTGCATGCAAAGCTTGTAATAGTTGAGGGAATGAACCGTGATAGTGAAAAAGGATTGTCTTTTCATTCGGTGATTTAATAGAGAAGACAAGCCTTCCTAGACTCGATCACACCTACGCGCCAAAGGTCACATCAGAGACAAAAATGAAATACTAGTCTGTTTGAGAACATTACCTCTTACCCTCACGTTAATCGTGTGTGATGGGTCCTCTAAAGCTCATATTAAAATCGAAAGTGTACTAATTTTTTTCAGAAGGATGGCATTTTCCTGCCTGTTAGAGACTGGAGAAAAACCGTGTGAAGCACACATTAAGAAGATGGGAGGAGCCGAGTCGTATGCATCCAACTGGAAGCGACATCTGATAAACTTTCATCGAAAATGATTGATAATTGATACAGCAATGATCACTAAAGATAGGTTCGGGTAAGCCCATAATGATCTATGATGTAGGTTACTAGCTAATTTTTCAAAAAACTAGACTTTATGTGCTTGACACCCGGAGTCGGAGTCCTGTCGAAATGAGAGGACTCCGCATCCCTGATGCAAACTTACTAGTGATCCTGTCCTTCTCGGACACACATCCCAGCGATCAGTGAAAGTTTATGCTTTCATCTCCCCTTGTCTTCACTGTGTGCTTGGGTGCTTGTCGGGGTGGCCGCAAGTTAACCCTCTAGAAATTGAAACTACAAGGACAACTGATGAAGTTTGACACAGAAATCTTTTGTAGCGTGATTAAAAAACTATTGCATTACATATGAAACTTATAGAGAAACCGTTGTTAATGAAATCACTGAGTCATCAGTCGATTGCTTCAAAGACAAGCTTGAAGTCGCATGCTTTCTTATTTCAATTCTACGAAATGTAGAATCAACAGGATTGCGAAATATATTTTTGATGAACAACCCACAGCAGTATTTACAGTTACTAATCATCAATTTACTAGAATATTCACCATGCTACTGTCGCATCATTACAAATCCACAGGTATGTGAGTGAATAATTTATGTTAGCAAGATAAGAATAGCACTTGCGAATTTACAGAGATAAGTTTGACACTGGAAGTGATAATACAATACGCGTTGAATGGAATGATCGATCATGGTAATTATCAACTTAAAGCGCTGAAGGGACACCCTATCTTCCGAATTACGTCTTGTCTGACCCGGATTCGAACACTCATCAACTAGAACAGCAAACAGGAGCTGTATTAGGTCGGCCTCCACCCAAGCCCGGCCAGGCCCACGTCAATTTTCAATTATCAGGCCCAGCCTCGTTAACACTTAATTTCAAGCACGTCATAATGAATAATTAAATACATGTAGTGCATCAATGATGGCTGTATAAGCAGTGAAGCTACACTGTATGTGATGGTAATGACATCTGTCATTAAAGAGCCAATGTGGTATATTGAACATATTTCGTATCTTTATGCTAGATAAATTGCGAGCGATAATACTCTCAAACTGCGAATGTGAGTCTTAAGTAAACAAAAGTGTGAGTACATATTTCCGTCATCGTGAGCCATGCGGCCGCAAATTCCTTTAACTCTTTGCCTGCGGTGCATATTTTACTTACGTACCGAATTTTTCTGACCCCGAGTTAACTCGGATCGAGACGGCAATACAATATCACTGATGTGTTGCAGGTAGTAATGCAATGAGAAACTGAGCCCGAGTTAACTCGAATCGAGACGGCAAGACAATATCACTGGTGCGTTGCAGGTAGAAATGCAAGAGAAACTGAGCCCGAGTTAACTCGTATCGAGACGGCAAGAAAATATCACTGATGTGTTGCAGGCAGTAATGCAATGAGAAACTGAGCCCGAGTTAACTCGTATCGAGACGGCAAGACAATATCACTGATGTGTTGCAGGCAGTAATGCAATGAGAAACTGAGCCCGAGTTAACTCGAATCGAGACGGCAAGACAATATCACTGGTGCGTTGCAGATAGAAATGCAATGAGAAACTGAGCCCGAGTTAACTCGAATCGAGACGGCAATACAATATCACTGATGTGTTGCAGGTAGTAATGCAATGAGAAACTGAGCCCGAGTTAACTCGAATCGAGACGGCAAGACAATATCACTGATGTGTTGCAGGTAGAAATGCAATGAGAAACTGAGCCCGAGTTAACTCGAATCGAGACGGCAAGACAATATCACTGATGTGTTGCAGGCAGTAATGCAAGAGAAACTGAGCCCGAGTTAACTCGGATCGAGACGGCAAGACAATATCACTGATGTGTTGCAGGTAGAAATGCAATGAGAAACTGAGCCCGAGTTAACTCGAATCGAGACGGCAAGAAAATATCACTGATGTGTTGCAGGCGGTAATGCAATGAGAAACTGAGCCCGAGTTAACTCGAATTGAGACGGCAAGACAATATCACTGATGTGTTGCAGGCAGTAATGCAATGAGAAACTGAGCCCGAGTTAACTCGAATCGAGACGGCAAGAAAATATCACTGATGTGTTGCAGGCAGTAATGCAAGAGAAACTGAGCCCGAGTTAACTCGAATTGAGACGGCAAGACAATATCACTGATGTGTTGCAGGCAGTAATGCAATGAGAAACTGAGCCCGAGTTAACTCGAATCGAGACGGCAAGACAATATCACTGATGTGTTGCAGGCAGTAATGCAATGAGAAACTGAGCCCGAGTTAACTCGAATCGAGACGGCAAGACAATATCACTGGTGCGTTGCAGATAGAAATGCAATGAGAAACTGAGCCCGAGTTAACTCGAATCGAGACGGCAAGACAATATCACTGATGTGTTGCAGGTAGAAATGCAATGAGAAACTGAGCCCGAGTTAACTCGAATCGAGACGGCAAGACAATATCACTGATGTAATGCAGGTAATTCTCTCTGCATCTCTGAAGGGCTTAAGTCACTTCATGCTAAACACAAGTTAACTCGGGATTCGTGAATAGTCGAAGGAAAACTTTATCTGTCAGTGACAGTTACCTGCCCTGCCGATGCGAGTTAATTCGGGCTCAGTGTCCTGCTGTTCTCCATTGTCACCATCGCCAGTCAACTGCTGATAATGCTCGACACGAGTTGTTAACTCGGGCTCAACCAGAGGGTTAAGTGGCTAAGTGGATGTCATCCATAACACCAACATTCCTGCGAAACACCAGTAGAGATTGATTTAAGATGCAGCGTACCTCCATTTGACAAAACCAAATCAGAAGTAAATTGGAAAACGATCACAATTTCATTTATATTCTGATGAAATTTCAGGCCCATGTACAAATATTCTAGGCCCAAGGCCCGTGAGAGTTTCCCATTTACATGCCCAAGCCTGGCCCGGTTCCATCTCTGATGCGAATGTTCAGCCTTCATTCCTGTTATGATGCTCATATGATATATTTATCATTCGAAAGGATTGTAGATTTTTCCATTATCTTTTAAATTCTTCCCTTTGACCCTCTAAGTAGACAAACGTTTGATTTTCTACGGACTATTGTGATCGGTGGTATTACTAAGGTCATACATTGCTACTTGCAAATAATAAAAAACACAATGTAAGTAATACTTCAGGTATTTTTATAAATTCCCCTGCTTACGCTCTTCGAATGCGTTGAACTAAACCGTTTTATGATTCACGGTTCGCAAACTTGGAATGGTGTTTGTCCTTCGAGATAGCGTATGCAAATAGCAAACAATTCCTAAATATCAAATTACCAGGTATTTTATTTTCTGGTATGACTGGAATTCTGTTCCAGTATCATGGGTAAAATATGCTCATGCAGTTTACACATCATGCGGGCTCAGATGTAGTTTACCATCAGACAGTATTATCTCAGCCTGTTTCGTTTTAATTTGCACTATTTTGAACGGGCGATTTTTAGCTTCGCCGATGCGTGAGGCGGCTCCTGGAGCACCACTCCCTGATTTTGATGTACTTGTGATTAAATAGTATTAAACAGCTCCCTCTCATTCATGGTGATGTCAGTTTTTGCCAACTTCATGTAATTCCCTCCATAGAGCATGTAGGTAGAGGTCCTATATAGTAGGTAGAGTGTGGACTCAAACAAGTATTTGTATACAGTGAAAATTTTTGTAAGAAAACATTCATTTTTTGCGGAGATAACGTTCTGCGGTACAAAAAATATTTGATCAGTTTTTAAAAAGTAAAAGTTTTGATGATTATTCCTATATTCATATACTACCGACATAAACCAAAGATAGCACATGCATTGAAATTTGTACGCTTGTATCATTAGTTCACTTCACATCTTGAATCTAGCATCATAGTTTTAGGCTAAGTTGAATATTGGGTGTTAATTTTACTATTTTATTATTTGCATATATCAAGAATTTACTGAACAGAAAAATGATTATCTTTCTTCGAAGGATGATACAAATCTCTCTGAGAATTCGACAAAGATCAAATATCTTTTCTGGACTAAAATAATGATTCCTACAGATTG
This sequence comes from Prostheceraeus crozeri, assembly GCA_907163375.1. Classification (NCBI taxonomy): domain Eukaryota; kingdom Metazoa; phylum Platyhelminthes; order Polycladida; family Euryleptidae; genus Prostheceraeus; species Prostheceraeus crozeri. The sequence continues at coordinate 24,309 of CAJQUW010008765.1, forward strand.
TCTATTTGCTCCTTTATGGTCTACCAACAGAAATTCTCTCTTAATCATGCTTAGTTTTCCATATAGAATCAACTTTCTATCCAATGCATACTTCATCATTAGCATTTTTGCTATAAATCATTGATTGCAAGAACGTAAGGAAAGGACTACAGTGGAATGCACATAAACATTCTGAGCTCTCGAGTCATCCTCAGTTGAGAAATACATGCAGTGGCGACCTCAATAACGACCTTCTAATATCAGGAATCATCAGCAAACCTAGTTCCTGGGTTAAAGTTCAGATTGGCTTACGCATTTCGCATATCTAATATCTACGGGAATTTATCAAAATGAAGAACTGAAAAATCTAGAAAATTGGATATCCCGGAGGATCAAAAGAATTCTCTGTTCGAGGTTCCACTAAAGCATCAAGAATATTCTCCTATACTTTGTATGGCGATTACTCATCATTTAGTATTTTTTTTTGAAAATAATGTTGATTTTAACTTTGCAAATAAATGTTCGATTTTAAATGAGAATTAGCTGCCTGCAAAGCTGGTGACATACATTACATTAGAGAAAGTATTGATTTATCTCTTATTACATAAATTTCAACAGCAATAACTCTAGGCATTTCTAAGTATGAAGTAACACTGTCATGGATTTTTATAAGTGCGCTGTCGGTGGAACCAAAGGAGCGGAAAGCATACTGATGCGCTCCATATAACGATATTAACTTTGATAAAACAGCGTTCAGAACAAATGGCTCCAAAATCTTGCTGACCAGAGGTGTTAGCGAGATTGGTCGAAAGTCTTGGGCAGATGGGTTTCTTCGTTTAGGGATGGGGATGACATCCGATAATTTCCACAGTGTAGGGAAGCGTCTTGACAAAACAGAAGTTTTAAAAATTTTATAAATTGGAGCTGATAACCAGAACGCTCCTTCACGCAGCAAACGGGCCGGTACACCATCACTTCCGGAAGATTTATTTTTATTTAACTGGGAAAGTGCGAGGTAGACATCATGAGCAGTAAAGTCTGGTTCCCATTCTTCATCTTCACAGTCTAGCAGAGCGACATCATCCTGTCGGTTGAAATTATTGTCAAATTCTGCCTGTATAGTTGTCAGCAATTTCTCCACGTCTCCGTATTTCTTGATAAGCGCTTCATAGTCATGAGCAATCTTCGATCCACGAACATCGTTAACAACTTTCCAAACATGTTTCGTCGAAGTCGAAAGTCTTTCAGCCCAATTAAATTTTGCCTTCCTTATTTCACTTTTGACTTTGGCTTTATAATGTCCATACAAGTGCCATTTCTTTTGTCTAAATGCACACCATCGTTCATCAATGAGACTTTTTAGTAATGGAGTTACCCAGGGTTTGTCATTTTTCGTCAATACACATATTCATATGGGATGAAGGACATTATCGTATGTAAATGCTGATAGAAGGCAATGCACATATCATCAACATATTCACTGTCCATAGCTGAATCAAAGTCAGTAATTGATAACAAATATATGAATCGATCAATATTTGATTGTCGATAATCCCACAATTTCACAACCTTTTGGACTTCATTGTTACAATTTTTACCGTAAAGGATGACACTGTTATGGTCCGATGATCCCAAGGGTGGGCCGATGACTTCTTCTCCGACATAGTGGTCACATATTTCGCTATTTATCCAAATTTGGTCTAATATTGAGACACATCGCGTAGGGGATTTCACACAGTTATGAAATGAAAACTGTTGTTCAAACATCGCAGAATCAAAATTGTTAAAATCTCTACATATCATAACATTTAGGTCAGTTAAAGAGGACAATCATTATCGATGACACGGACGAAGTGATCAGAAAGACTGTTCAATTCCGCAGCTCTCAAGTTCGGAGGAATATAAATACAAATCAAGAGTAACTTGAAGCACGAGATTCTCAAGATAATAGACTCAACAGTGGGAGGATGTTTATATTGTATAAGTCGTTAACAAGTCATGGAATTGCAGACCCATACTGCGACTCCGCCACCGACTCGACCAATTCTATCACAACGGTGAAAGTCATAGTTTGGCAATTGAAGTAAATCGTCATGTATGTCTGTATGAAGCCATGACTCCGTTACAACCAGTATGCCACGTTGAAGAGAAGATACGAAAACACTGATCGAGCGTTCAAAAGCATAACTGTAGGGAAAGAATTATTCCTACTTGATCTAGTAGAATCACTTAGTGAAAATTTAGAGACCTCAGTTCGGATCTTAGAATCACTTTATCCTTGAATAGAACAACATCTTCATTATTAGCCCGTCGCCTCTGTAACTCAGCTCGTAATACTTTGTGCTCGTTCAATTGCATTATTGATCTATCAGGGTTGATAAATATATCCTTGTAATGCTGTGAGTTTCTCAATATCCTCGCATTGCGCAAGATGTCATTTTTCACTTGTTGATTAGAGAGCACAATCTTCAGAAGTCTAGGCTTGCCAGGCATGGGTCGTCCAATACGCTGACATCTGACAATCGTATTACTGGCTGCCTCAACTCCAATTTCAGATATCAGTTTACAGAATTCAGTGCGATCAGAGACCTCTCGTGCTTGTGGGGAAATATACGGTATATATAAAAATTCAATATGCATAACAAGTAAATGCATACATGCAACATGTAAGCTTACAGTAGATACAATACATGAACTTTCAATGCGCGGTATTGTCAAGCCCAGACTGAAATAGCTAATAATCACAAGTATTTCATTTTTGAAATATTCTGTGAATCCAGTAGAAATTTGATAAAATATCAGAACTTTATGCTCTTATCCTGTAACTCTCCTAAGATTCAAATCTAAATATTAATTTTTGTAGCTTGATCTAACTTCATATTCAGCATTAATAGAGAACCCAAGTTTTGTATATAAAACCCAAGTTTTGTATCACTTACCCAAGGTCCAACCGTGTCGCAAGGGTTATTGCAAGCAAAAATATGACGCTTTCGTTATACTTGAATATGAAGACAAACGTTTGGCTTCTATTATTTTGCACAATCTTAGACATCGTCCTATGACCTCAATCTCCATGAAGAAGAGCGTGTCACATGACATGGATCTTCTAAAATCTAGCCTAAGACAGACGAACACTTTAACTTTTCAGCGATCATTTGTGAATCGAGTGCCGCCCTTTTGGATTTCACCCTCAGCAAGTGGAATTAATGTAGTACTTTTTAGCAGGGATGCGGAGTCGGAGTCCTATCAAATGATAGGACTCCGACCTATAACTAGACCCGAAACAAAAAAATATTAATCCACGTCAAGTTGAGTGGTGAATTATTTATCCTCGTGGAGCCGAGTCGTATCCATCCAACTTAAAGAGACATTTGATAAACGTTCATCGAAAATGATTGATAATTGATACAGCAATGATCACTAAAGATAAGTTCTGGTTAGCCTATGATAATATCTATGATGTAGGTTATCAGGATTTTTAAAAACTAGGCTTTATACAGGCCACCCGGAGTCGGAGTCCTGTCAAAATGATAGGCTCCGCATCCCTGCCTTGATATCTGCTTACATCAGTCTTTTCTTGATAATGGCTATGAAGTAGACAGTCGAAACTTTTTGTACGATTTAGATATAACAATAAAAAACTTGACTTTCTTCCAAACCTATTTTCAATTACGTCAAGGCATATTTCCTCATCCTGAAATTGGCTACTTTTATCATTTTTGAAATTAATGAAATAATATGATTTTTCAGTCTTTCTACAAACAAAAATTAATTAATTGTATCAAAACATACTTCGTCGATTTAGCCTTATAATTGAGATAAAAAGAACTCTTCAGTAAAAATTTTGGAAATGAAATCTATATCATTTGAAATCTCTATGCAAAATATATTTTGATACAATTTATTAATTTTTGCGCGTAGAATTATCAACCTACACAAAGAATTTTCATTCGAAAACACCTATATCAATAAGAACTTCCACCCAAGATGTCGGTGTACAGCCAATAATGAAAAATCAGTTCAAATATTGTACGTAAGAGCAGTGAAACAAGTTGGTGTAAGTAATTTTTTCCATCAAAGTAAAAAATTAGGCATTCCGGGTTTCTGATCATGTGAATAAGAACTATTGATTGATGTCATATATCTTTTCTTGTATACATGCATACGACAAAACATAGATATAAAGAATACAGAAATGATATATAAAGTAAAGACACACATAGATTCTGTACATAGATATAGAATAAAGAATACAATATATAAAGAATACGCTTCTTGCATTTGTATTGAAATTGATCATTAAAGTAATTAATCATTCATGTCATCCACTATTGGTGCCAAAGCTCATTTTATAGAGAGTCATGTAACTTTGGAAACAATGGCAGTGATTCAATGCCTCCACTACAGTCAGCGTTGTTGGAGTAGGTATAAATTTCTTCGTTATTTTATAATGAAAGTGTGCATGATAGTTGCACCCTTGATGTATCATTTGTGTCATCAAATTATTCAATTATCTATCCTTTATATAATAGCTAATTCAAATAAACTATTCACATAATCGAGCAGCTACAGAGTAACAAAATCATAACATTGTCGAGAAATGCATGCCTATGCTGTATAAGAAACATTAGGTCCATAACATTTTAATAACACAACTAATGACATCAAATGCTTCAGTATCAAGCACGTTTCATGATAAGATAACTAGCACAATTTTGACCAATTGCCCTGCCATATTATAATTGAGTTCCAGCAACTGTTCCATTATTGTCTAAAGTCTGATGTTATTGATGAACATAATACCTGACTCATCTGACGTCTATTAAACTATCGCAGAGATGCCATACAACTTTGCAAATGGAATTTTCATTGAGGAGACGTTAACCTATGTTTTAACAGCAGTTTAAAGCAGAAAAAATGAGTTCAATGATAGGTTATAGTCAAGAACTCATACTGCAGATTAGTAGAAGTTGTTGACTATAACCTATCATTGAACTCATTTGATAGGGTGAAAATCTTTTAATATATGCGAAAATTAACAGAATGCACACTTTTTCGAAACTTTTTAACGTTGTTTCAGAGGTTTTTCTATGGGAGATTAGAAATCAAAGAGGTGGAAAACATAGCTAAACCAATAACAATGCCGTGTGAAAGCTTCAGAAGATCGATTTCCCTGCACAACTGCGTGCTATCTCGAAGACTGGAAATGTATGTGCAGTCGGGGTGTTGTGAAATTGAAAATTCCTTTCAAATTACAAATACAAAAATGCACTGAGAAATGTTTGCGTTGACAAGGTCTACAATTATCGCAATATTTGATGTGGAATTTCTATGTGTTGTCAAATATCGTGACTGCTGCCTCAGGTCCTTCAATTAATTATTGACTGTGTCATTGTAGGCATTGCATTTTTGATGAAATATCAAAGACATTGCAAGTGATTTCCCGCAAACACGTCAATAATGTTTAACGCAGCACATACAATGGTAGAAATAACAGGATAGCTGTGATCACTGGGAGAAGGCCAGATGTCCCACGGTTAGCAGATCCATTTTTGCTGGAATCTTTCGGCGACTGAGCAAATCTCTTATTATACTCACCTCGCGGAAGATCATCAGATCTCTTCTTGTCTTCACCTTGCGAAGGCTCATCAGATCTCTTCTTGTCCTCACCTTGCGGAAGATCAGATCTCTTCTTGCCTTCACCTTGCGAAGGCTCATCAGATCTCTTCTTGTCCTCACCTTGCGGAAGCTCATCAGATCTCTTCTTGTCTTCACCTTGCGAAGGCTCATCAGATCTCTTCTTGTCTTCACCTCGCGGAAGATTATCAGATGTCTTCTTGTCTTCACCTTGCGGAAGATCATCAGATGTCTTCTTGCCTTCACCTTGCGAAGGCTCATCAGATCTCTTCTTGTCCTCACCTTGCGGAAGATCAGATCTCTTCTTGCCTTCACCTTGCGAAGGCTCATCAGATCTCTTCTTGTCCTCACCTTGCGGAAGCTCATCAGATCTCTTCTTGTCTTCACCTCGTGGAGGCTCATCAGATCTCTTCTTGTCTTCACCTTGCGGAAGTTCATCAGATCTCTTCTTGTCCTCACCTCGCGGAAGATTATCAGATGTCTTCTTGTCTTCACCTTGCGGAAGATCATCAGATGTCTTCTTGCCTTCACCTCGCGGAAGATCCTCAGATGTCTTCTTGCCTTCACCTCGCGCAGGCTCATCAGATGTCTTCTTGTCCTCACCTCGTGGAAGTTTGATGTGAATATTATACACTTGATTATGCCGGATGACATAAACAGTGTCTGTTCCGGCAGGCTGTGAAGACCAGTCGAACTTTGCAAGTGAATATTCAACAGATTTGTGAACCATTTCATATTTAATAGTTTTAGAAGTTAGGGCCACTTGAATCCTTTCTACAATGAAGGCTGAACTTGCCAATTGCTTGGTATGAGCGATTGACTTAGCAATTTTTATTAGCTGGGTTTGATCAGCTATAGTAACACCTCCGTCCACTTTCAAGTGTCCTGCATTTGTAAATCCTTGATGAATATCGTTGGCAGTAAAAGTCAAGCTCCAAGGCTGCACTTGTGTTGAAGAACTGACAGGGGTGTGTATTACGGGCCACCAGAGAAGCAGATAAAGGAAGCGAGCAGAGAACATCGTCGCTCATGCAAATACACAAGTAGAATGCAACAGAAATAGAATGAGCACTTAATATATTGGCCCTACTGGACCAAGAATTCTTGGAAATCATGAATCAGCTACTGTCTGATGACGAGGACATGCGTGACTTTTCAATATCGCTGAAAATACGACTAGTGTTTCCCAACAGATAAAATAGAATCTAATGGGAAATCCCGACAATGCAAACCGATAAAAATAGCTCTCCATCATCGTCGTGCAATGACTAAAACACTCAAGCGGGAGAGGAGGAGAGAGTGCACGTCTTGTTTGGGTGATGTCTCGGTGTTGACACGGCATGTCCATGACATGCGTCCTCTACCCAGTCAAGTGTTCTTCTGAAGTCGCCTTTGACAATTCCTTTTCAAGTCTTAATTTCTTCAATTTCAAGAACTGGAGAAGCATGGAGGATACATTTTTAACTGTATTTATCATCCATGCTTATGTCTTCAGATGTCTGGTCACAGTATTTTAAGTTTAATTGTTTCCTGTGAGAAATGTGCGCATAATTGGCGCAGCAATTTCTAATATACCTTTTACCGTAGCTGTTGTCACAATCTGCACACTTGATGTCAATCTAAATATAGAAATTGTTTATCTGCAAAGCGGTTGGCAAAATCTGCACAGTTGTTATCAATCTAAATTTAGATTCTCTCAATCTGCACAGTAGATGGCAAAATCTGCATACTGGTTGTCACAGTGGTATATCTGGACAATGTTTTGTAAGGGTGGCATTTCCTACTGATATTCTATGAATAACTGAGCACAGTTTTGAAGTTTATCCGGAGACACAGTTTTCTCAGTCAATTTATCCGGCATAATGCCTGTTCGAATATTGGAATCACATTTTTACCCTGCATCAAATTTTTTTAGCTCAAAATTTCACTGTTCCTTAAAAAAACTAGTTCTGAGAACAATCGAGCTTTTCGATATCAAAGATCATGTACCAATTTTCTATCACATGTACAGCGAACGAAATGTTTATCCTAATTACATGTGCTAAATGAAACAAAAGTATGATTGAACAACATCCCTTTCTGTGATTAATGCGTGAAATATCATCAATCTGTTTTTAATCCAGTTTTTCGAGATCAATTTTAAAACTGCAAAATTGAAGTTACTGAACATTTCATTTGAAACTTGAAAGTGAAATTGTTGAGTGTAGATTATCAGAATGATTTCAGCAGATGAAATTCAGAATCTACTAGAATATGGCACATATATCAGTTACATAGGGTATCATATTTTCCTCGATTTCAAAGCATTTTTTAATCCTAGCTTTGACGATGAGCAAATCATATACCAGTAGTTTAGATGTTCATAATTTCAATCAATCTCATCAACAAGACATTTGTCGTCAATGTTTCACGAAATTTCTATGTTTTTATCAATCATATTAAAGAAATCGCTTAATTCGTTGAAATGGTTTAAACAGGCGAAATCAAATTACCTCATTTTTGAATCACTTGAAGAATGAGATGTTGAATCACAAATTTTAAAAATGGAAAGCTATATTGAAGCCCTTGATCAAAGACAGTGCAGGCTATTGAACCCAAATTTGTCCAATTAAAAAAATAGCCCAATTCCGCTATAATTTCAAATGAAAGCACTTTTATAAAGCAAGTGCATTTGTCTCTTGTTATGCTGTTAGCATTTTGCTCAACCAAATCCTTTGAGATTTTGATTCTAATCTTTTGAAGAGTTATACCTTCCAATCTAGCCCTCTCTCGATCAGAAGACCTCTGAGTTTCTGGACAAGTCAAATGTATTTAAAGAACGCTTCTTAAGATAGAGATAACCATCTCTGTGATGCTTTGGAAAGGAGAATATCAAGGCAATGGACGGTGTCGAAGAGAGTGAAGAGTGTTCAAAGAGGAAATTCACGATGGCAAGTAGCATCTTCATGTATGACGACGAATTCGCCTTCTTTCTTGACGACCGTCTGGTCATAACGTGGACGAATCCCGGTCGATGGGAAACCATGATGCCCTTCGACCATGCGAACAGCTCTGAATTCTGCTAAATATCTTTGTTCGACAGAGAACAGACAACTACATATTGACAACCACTATGCAGATTGCGTCAACAACAATGATCGTTAGAATTCCGAAGTGAAATTTGCTTCTGACATCACAGAAAACACTGAACCTACGTCATGCCGACGTTTCAGATGCAATTTCTCTTTTTTGACATCAAGTATGCAGATCGTGACAACAGCTATGAGAAAATGTATAATATTCATCCTCACTCCAGTTCGTCAACTTATACTTACTATTTGAACATAATCTTCAGCACTTGTCGGGCACATGTTGGATATAACAGTTTCAATTATGAATTAGTCAACGATGTACATGTACACTCAAAGGGAACAAATTGACATCACAATTAATGATTAAATGATATTTCGAGGCACAAGATAAACGCGCACATTGTAATGGCTGTCGTCCGTGGTTTGATCGAGAATCTAAACGACAGCTTGTGCAGCCCGGATAGCTCAGTCGGTAGAGCATCAGACTTTTAATCTGAGGGTCCAGGGTTCGAGTCCCTGTTCGGGCGAAAATTTTTAGAACTTTTTGGGATGATTTAAGCTGCTGTTGGTCCGAGTGATCGTTTTCATGAGCAGAGAAGACATTTTAGAGAGCAATAGAAATTTAAATGAATATAATTATGCTGACAAGAAAGCGGTTGTCTCGCACTGAAGAGCCAGAGGTATCTGATTGCAAAGAAATGACGGCAATCATCATGCATCCTTCCTGCGCAATGAATGATCATATTCAGAGTGCTATTAGTGGCTCAATTTTTGAATGCCGGTTTTAGCCGGTTAAGAGAAAGATTAACCGGTTAACCGATCCCAGCCGTGCATTTTTCAATTTTAATGTATTATTTGTATCTATTCAATCTTGTATTGTTACCTTCATGTTTTGCTTACTTGGACAACTTTTGTTGGCTTTATACTTTATCAGTGAAGTCTATGTTATTTCTTCAAGTAGATGACATCTCTACAGGACATAATCCATGTGTAGGATGCATGATACATTGAAGCAAGGAGCCAATTCATGACTTCCCTATTAGCAGGGTTACAACGAAGAATTTTTCACTGTATTTCTACAGGGTGAGGCGTAATTCTGGAGACATAGGGAATATACTCTGAATCTGACATACATTATTTTCAATGACAATCTCTCCATTTTTACGGAAGTTTGATGTACCATGCCAATTTTTATGACGAATTTATTTAACTACAAGTCAATTTCAGCCATACAGATAATTCAAATATTCAATTATACAGATGCCTATGCAGGATATTGATTGGAAAGCTATTCAACTTCAAGAAAGATGTCACTTTTTCACGTACTCAACATTTAAAGCATCACTTCATTACCATAGAGCTTTACGACGCAGTTATGGCACTGTCGAAAGAAGAACTCATTGATGTCGTTTTGCATGCCGCTATCGGGAGCAATAGCAGATGATTTCAATCGTCCACATCCCGAGTGACCACCAATTACACATAGTGCCGTTAGAAAAGTGATTTGTAAATTTAAGGAAACTGAAAGTGTAGAGGACCGTGAGAGAAGTGGAAGACGTCCTTCTGTGACAGATGAAGCGTCATCGATCTCTATTTTAGAGAAAAGCTATGTATAGATTTCTATTTACCAGAATAGTTGGGCCTTTCTTTGTCAAAGAAAGCATGACTTCGGAAGCCTACCTACAAATGCTCCAAGAGGAAGTTATATTATCACTACTAAATGTTGACAGCGGAGCCCCACCTCACTATGTAATAACTGTCAGATCTTGGTTGGATCAGCAGTTCCCAAATCGGTGGATAGGAAGACGTGAACCTGTTGAGTGGCCAGCTCGTTCAACCGACTTGTCACCTCTCGACTTTTACCTGTGGGGTCATCTCAAATCCTTAGTGTATGCTAAGAAGATAATGGATCTGGATCATTTGCAAGAAAGAATTGTTGCTTGTGCCTGCATTTCGTCGGATGTTTTGAGTCGTATTCGCATTGACTAGAAAAATCGTCTCCTGCTGTGTGTACAACAGAACGGTTCCCACATAGAACACATAATGTGATTAGCCTTTCTTTTCCTTGTGTCTTGTTGAATACTAATTCATATTAAATAAATAGTTCTCATCTTATTCTAGATCCAAGTGGAAGCTTATGTAATTCAACTATGAGTTCGTAGTAACGTTTTTTGCGAAGTAAAATGCTTATTGCACGTATCTACTCAATTCAGCAGTGATAAATTAGTAATGTAGCGTCATAGTAATGTACAAAATGCAACTTTTCCTATATCTCCAGAATTACGCCTCACCCTGTATTACAATTCAACACACTTGCCATGCTTTGCTAAATATTGATGCAAACAAACATAAATGCAATCAAATGCAGATATTTTCGTAAATAATTGAAATGGTTAAACGTAAATTACTTATAAAAAGTCGTTTCCATATTCAACAAACTTTATACGTTTAGAAAGCTCATGTTCTGAAATTGCTCGTGTGAAAATTTCATTACTATAGGTCACTAAATATAGCAGTCAGTAGACTAAATAATGTTTCAATCTTTGCAATTTTTTTGGAATTCAATTCTCATTTTCACCGCTAACCAGAAAGCGTGACTCATCACTCTCACGCATGCAGAACTGATAGGTCAGACATTTTCTCACACAGATGGATTTCTTTACTATGCAGCTGTTGATCGGTGTCTGTGCATTGTCTAGAATGTAGGCAGACGAGAACAATGCTGTGTAATCGAAAGACATCGAATTTGTTTTGTGTCTCTCAGCAGCATGCGAACTGCTGTACTGAAAGTCTACCAGACAGGCTATCTTAGTGGTCAAGCTGAGACTTTGATCAGATGTGGCCGGATCTCTTCTCGCAGGTCAAATCGCTACATCACCAGTGTGGTCGATAGTGATCCCTCTACATCTTTATTGGAGCTGTCAGCATGTTCAAATCTTTCCAGGACAACTGTTTGGTCGGCGAGGTAGACATGCGATTAAATTCAAAGATGGACGTCTACGCTTTTGGCAGAAGTCTGGGTAAGACATTCCTGATCGTTTTTTACATCTAAAAGTCAGGACGATATCAGGAAATTGCTCCATGTCATTGTGTCAGGGCAACTCAAAGACAGGCAGGAATGCAAACCTTGGACTGTCCGGCAAGGCCTCCTGACTTGAATCCAATCTGGCATGTCTGGTCTATCTTGAAGCAGCGAGTTCGTCGACAAATTGGTCCTGACAATGATTTGAATCGGTTGGAATCTTTAGTGAGGCAGGAGTAGAATCCGATTGATCAACAGATGATCAGAAATTTGATCGGCAATGCCTAATCGCATCCGAAAGGCAATAGAACTCAGAGGAAACGAATCTGGCTACTCGGAAACGCATCCATCAGTCCTTTTAAGGACTAGGCCCTTACTGGGTCAACATTAACAACAATGAAATTAAATAAACGATGGATGAAATTGCTATGCAAAAGATGTGCGGGTGGTTGGATTCGAGCCTACGACCAAGGTTTACTAGACCTGTGTTCTACCAACTGAGCTACGAGCCACTTATGCGACTGTGTCAATTGGCGGGATCAAACCCTCACCACCATACATCAGTTGTCATGGCAATTATGGTCAATTTGGTGATTAATCTGGTGGATTAAACATCTTTGTAACTTTCAGTGTGGTAAGGTTTCTCAAACTTCGATATATCATCATTCGAGCAAATGTAGCGTTTTCAGCATGCAGGATATACATTTTAACATAGAAATGTTATATAGAAAGAATATAAAGGAATACACTAACAAAGAAAAATATTCAGTATGACATCTGAAACAAAATAATTCAATTATGGCTAAAAACTTACTGTTTACTATAAAATGTTGCTGTTTTAGCTAATTTCTAACTACTAATGAAGCGGACTGTATAGTGCATGGCTTTAAATCCTTTTTCAATTTTCTCAGACGTGTGTCAAATTGACGAAAGAGCTATGGGACAGTTGGTAGATATGTGGAATGATTTATATGTAAGCGTTCCCGGTGACGTTGATGGGCATGAGATAGAAAAGCGAATGACAATGTTGCACTGTAATCGATAGTTACTGCGGATCTGTTGGAATAAGTAGATACAATTGACTTTGACCACACAGCAAAAGATACATGCTCGAAATTTTAGCGTTGGTGGTCAGTCATTGCTTCTGGACAGCACTCACAATACCGAGTGACGACTTGGTGGGAAGCCTGGTGAGAAAGGGATTTGATACGAAACTCTCTCTCTCTCTCTCTCACTTATATTTAAGCTACGCCTTAAATAAATAGTGTTACTTTGCTAAATACCAAGCTATACCTGTCACTAAATTTGCTTTAAAGAAAAATTACGCAACCCATATAAGTATAACCCATATGTAAGTGACTATACCATCATCCCATGAATGTGATGTATTTACGAAATGATAGGAATGTTAATCATGAAGAAAATTAAATGTTTCTTTGTAAATAAAGAACTGATACTGAAATAATATACAGCATGTTCATATTGCAGTGAATTGCTACACAGTAATTTTCTGTAGCTTTCAATTTTAAAGGAACATAATATAATCATTCCTATACTATTATCAAATTTCAGACTTCATTTATCACGATTTCGAAAAACATTTCGTTGAAATTTGATTAATATGAATTTGTTTTTCATTGTAAATGCTGAATATATTTACTTCACGATAGAATTGATAAGCTCATCATGCTTCAATCGAGTACAGGAAGAGCAAAAACTAGCCATAAAAACATGCTTTTATCATGTAGCTTCATTAAACATGTTCTTTTCACCCTGTTGAAGACCATCAGTTGTTTATAGATAAAAAGAGAAATGACAAAATTCGTGAGGTTTCTCAAACTAAGATATATATCATCATTCGAGCAAATGTAGTGCTTTCAGCATGCGGGACTATGATCGGCAATGATGTCATTTTACATCATTTTATTTTTTATAATGAAAATATACCATTTTTAGTGAAATGTGCGTAGGCCTACACCGTAGATAGATCTAATCATACGAATTTTTCGATTTCCACTGCCACCATGCTACTTTTATTGCTCTTAGCAATGAAAGTGAAATAAGATTGCATGCAGCATCGATAGATTCCAAATAATGGAAGACCCAAGAAAGCAGTTTAGTCATACAGAACTTCTTGTATATCAAAAGTTAGGTAGTGCCTATGGCCTATACATTAGACAGCGCAAGTTTTGATTTAAGCTCGAATTACAAGTTTGCCTACAGGATGCAGTCGGTTTGGTCAACAGTATCTAAAGTACGAAAAAAGGCTAAAAGCATTTGGATTGCAGTCAAGACTTCAAAAACATCAAGACAGTGTTATCAATCAGTTGTTTGACAATCTGCGTGATAGACAGACTGACAGACAATAGCCTGTTGCTCTTCGCTACATGAATCAACCAGTGGGGACGGACATGGGTACAACAAACGAAAGACCAAATTTGCTTCAATACAAAATGCAAGGAATACAAAATGCGATTAGAAAATATAATGGAACAAAAAATTTTGATATCATCATTTTTCAAAAATAAAATGATATAAAATGACATCATTTTTCCTCAGAATAATATGACATCATTTTTCCTCAGAATAATATGACATCATTTTATCATTGCCAATCTTTGTTTCAGGATATAGAGACAAGTGATGTACATCTTCAACACCAGCCACAGGTCTACAGTCAGTCGACATCAATCACTTTTCATCCAATTCAAATTATTTTTTCAATTTTGTAGACTTGTGCAGTCTCCTTCAGTCGACTATTGTCTGGTATTAAGTAAAATATTTCTTAATGTATTACTCGCAAACTAATTTTCCTGTTTCTTTCGTGTCTGTTGTAGGAGGTTTTGATTTCATTTTCGTGTTGTGTTAAGATAGTACAGTCGTGTTCCGTGTGTCGCGTTCGTGCTTCGGCTGAAAAACTGAGTGTCGTGTTACGGCAGATTTTCTACGACTGCAGACTTCTAATCGACGGTATTAGTACTAAATACTTTGATTGTACTTTTCTGATTTTCATTTGTTTGAAATACATATCTCCGTTAATCCATCGACTACTGTTTAAACCCAACTGATGTCATAACAGCCTCTGCCACTTCGGGATTTTAATTTTGTTTCAGCGTGGTCAATTCCAACGCAGCTATTGCGCAACACTCTGACCTAAAACGGCCACAGAATTAGACAGGTCGTCTCTTCTTCTGTTTGACTAGAAAGGAAACATGGGAACATGTAGCGTTAATGAAATGGCACAATCTGCTGACATAATAACATAGCAATCGAACAATGAGCAGCCAGTTCAACATTATTTAACACGCCAAATAGTGCGTAATTTCAGTGACTGTCATCAACTGGATCACACAACAAAGCATAAAAATAAACAGTTTATCTGAAGTTGACTAGAATGGAAATTGACTCAAGGTCGCGGCACATTCGGGGGAACCAAGTTGGGGCATGAAGAGTCAATGAAAAAGCGAAGAATCGCACATGTGACTGATTCTAACCCAATGATACAGACGATACACAAGTGTATCTAAGTGAAAATGCGTGCGATTTATGTGCCACTATTGTGCATTGCATGAAGCTTTACTTCCATTCTAGAAGCGTTATTGTTATAAATTTCTATGCAACAAAGAGACACAGTCGATGTCAAGTTCTACAAAGAAGTTTGTGAACGTTTTTTCGTGCGTCTGCTGACTTTTTGAATAATGATCAGAGGGCCCAACAGTAACGAGAAAACTTTTGGGCAATGATCTGAATTCTTCGAATCTGAAGGAATCGTGGCGATCGGAGCATTGTGAAGGAATTCAAAGAAATCCGCAAGCGGCGCACAACTATTTTTCCTATCTGTGCAAGGTATTAAAAAATTCTTTTTGCCCACTTTTTAAGTTCCTGCATGTACCATTGCTTTGAATCAGTTTGTACTTCTAGCAAAGTGATACGATTAAGCAATATAATGCTGTGAGAACGGCTTTCTCACTCTTACTATTATTTCATGGAAATTGTTCATCTATGATGCCTGTTCTCTATCTGTCTGTCTGTATCTGTTCACCATCTTCTCTGACTGTGCAAGTATGTCACATGCATTCATCATTGCCATAAAATATAATCTCTCTTCCTCGTTCTATATAGCACTCACCAGTGGTACTAGGACTTTATACATTATCAAGTCATTGTAGTGGCATATACTCGGAAGCTATGATATGAAAGAATAACTTGAATTCTATCCAGACTCATGCATAAGATCATTAAAATCAGTAAAGAAGCTGAAGACATGAATTCTGCATTTTGATCACATTTAATTAAGTGCAAATTTTGTCTTTTGTTCAAAGAATCACAGAAGTGGTCAACAATTCCAAATAAAAGAAGTTACAAATCCGAGGATGATCTAATTCGGACTTGCAGGTCAAGCAAATTGTTCCTTTTGTTTGAAATGACGTTGCGAGGCCAAATCCTAAGTGCAAGCTCTTTTGTTCACTATGAAAGAAGATGTCTTAACAATTAACAATGAAAGTCGACGCAACTTGTTCTGACTGTTTGGAGTATAACCGCTATTGTCTTCAGCCTTTTTTTAAGCGGAATGTGTTTGAAAGAAGACGTAAAACCATTTTTCCATTTCTCGTTATGATGCCTCGATGTGCTTCAGTTCTCTTCACTTGGTTTTGTTTCTCAATATTCAGCACATGCTGGGCTTCTTGTAATGGAGATAAATGTCCTTTTTCTAACAAGCGTGGCAATTTCAAGGGATTTGGTCATCACGCTCGTCAGTGGCTTCGAGTTGAATCTCGGTATGATCAAATCACAGCGGAAGAGTTCTATGATCAATATGTTCGCAAAGCAATTCCCGTGGTTCTAAGGAACAACATTCGAGATTGGCCTGCTATCACAAGTTTTCCAAATTTGACGTATCTGTCAAACATATCAGGAGATCTAGCCATCAGCGCTGACTGGAAGAATATCTATCATGACCATGAATATTTACAAGCTCATAGTATTCGTCGTCTGATAACAATGGAAAATTTCATCAAGAAATATAAAAAAGAAAATGCTTATATGGATGCAGAGCCATTTCCTGCACTTCTGAAGGAGATCTTGTGGCCAGATATAGCTAATTGTGATTATATCATCAACCGAATGAAGGCGCCATCCTTTTTCTTCAACAATGGCAAAAGTAACTCTGCCCTTCACATCGATGACTGTGAGACTATGTTCTTTCAAATAGCCGGGAAGCGGATATGGCTGCTGGTACCACCCGAAGATGCCAAGTTTTTGCACGCCGGCAGCGAACACTTTCCGTTTCATTATGGGATATCTGGAATCAACCAACGCAAAGTCAATCTAACTCAATTTTCAAAAGTGAGTAACAGCAAAATCTATGCGGCGATTGTCAATCCTGGTGATTTCATCTATGTTCCAGAAGTTTGGTTTCATAATGTTCTGACACGAGGAAATCCAAATATGGCCACTACAATATTCTTCAACAGCACTCGATGTCATTCACTTTACAAACCTGAATCGATATCTGAATATGTCGATATTTGTATGAAACACCGCGACGCACTTCTCCCACGAAAAATCGAATGCAAACAAAAGCTACACAAGAAGACCACTTGGAATGAAGTGTTTGCAAAATTCAGTCAGACAAATAAAGGAATCGATTTTTACAAATATAGCAACTATTCGAACTACGAATTCCACTTTCGTTTTGGACAGGGTACACAAAGAAAACTGTGGGACAACTCCAGTCTACCCGGGATGGTTTTACAAGGAAACATGCAGTCACTGATTGATAGCAGATTTGAAAAGACGCAAAGTATTCTTCAACTTCGATTCATATTCTTCAATCCAACACTGATGGACATTTCACCATTAGCTGATCACTTGCAAGCCTTCAAAGTCCCAAGATCCGAGATATCGTTGATGCTGACTATTCCACATGAGATATCTGAGTCGGGTGCCCCGTCAACCATTGAATGGCTAGATAACGCATTCGTCCGCTTCAAGTCGTACCCATTCGAATATATTGATTTGATTATTTTGGAGTTTCCACCATGTATTCCATCGTCACCGAAATTGCAGGACTGTGATCGAAGCAACCAGTTGACAAAAGGACGCATTGAGTCCCTTTCTGTGCTAGAAGATGGTCGGGAAGCAGGCATGATTCGTCACATCGGGGTAAAGGATATTAGTGAGAATGAGTTGGAAGAACTATCGAAGCGTATCAGGGGAAGAATCTCAGTTGTGTCATTGCGCTTTGATCCTCTATATCGACAACCAACTTTAAGAAGAAGGATATTTAAGCTTCGAGCTCGTGCAATGGCACACAGCATTACTGGTAGTGGTTGGATTCGTGATGGACTTACAAAAAGTAATCCCATATTCGCTCATCCAGAAGTACTGTATCCTATTTTTGAGGAAACAAAATCGGTGTACAACACTCTCTATGCATGGACCCTAAAGAAGGGATTTTTTGTAATTCCAGAGGCTACTGATAGAGCTTTGGTGGCGGAAATCAATTATGAAGCTGTCTTGTATCCTCTCAGCCATGAATTAAAGAAAAAGTTGGATGAGTTAGTGAAACAAAAGTGAACTAATATAGCGAATGCTCACAGTATACAAAAATGCACAAAATTACTTTGGCTTCCATACTGGAAGCGTATAAAGTGTTAGTGCAATTTTCATTGATTGCATTTACTTTACAATCAACCTCTGACACAGCTATTAGATTTAATTTCTGCTCAACTTAGCTCTGTATGAATGCAATAAATATAGCATGCTTTAGACGTAATTCCTGAAAATATGTGAACCGAAGCCCGCTGACTGGTGGGGCGACCAGTGCGGCGGGATGTCTAATACTATATGAATGTTCTTCCTCGTACAATGGCTATATCCGATCAACAAATTTAGTTGGTTTTTGTCCAACTACGAGACAAATCAAAACGTCCTCGATCGAGGTTCATAAAGTTGTTTATTACTTCATGCTAAATTTGAATTTTTGGTGACATGCACCATAGGCATGCAATTTGAATATAGTGCATTTACCTATACATTTACATAACATAGAACGTCAAAACGTAGCAGTAATATCATAGACCGAAGTGTATGCACAGACCATAGAATCATAAAGGTCTATACAATTGCAGCAAGATCTCATACGATGAAAGTCAATGGTAAACTTCACATAGAACTATAACGCCGTTATCTAATGCCGGAACAGACACATGTCTCAATGACGTTTGGTTGTAGCCGTACAGTAAGTATATGTAGGCAGAGTGTCGACTCAAAAAAGTGTCTGTCTACAGTAAACAAATTATATATGAAAAGATTCAGCTTTTTTACGAAGAAAACGTTCCTGTGATCAAAAAAATATTTGAGCAGTTTTATTTGAAGAGCTCATTTTTTGCAAATTTATATACTACCGACATGAAGCCCCTTTATAAGTAGTATGAAAAACGTTGCATATCAAAAGGAATGAATATTCGCTAACAAGAATCTTAATTAAGCGGAAATTAGGCTGATGATCAAGGAAATTTCATGAACTGCATTATAATGCAAGTTCCTACAAGTGGAAATGTTGAGCATCTTATTGAGAGCTTCTTGGCTGAGATATCATGTTTTTTGATTCAATTTTCAGCGGCATGATTTCATGATTCACAAGGCGTCATTTCCTGAATCTGAATAGTAATGTGGGCCCATTAACATCTTTTAAAGTTAATTGTGATCAGTTTCCTTGATTATGATGTTTTGCTCTTTCAGTGGCAATTTGGCACGCTCAAGAAAATATAAAAATCTTATTATAATAAAGCTGAGCTTTTGATATTGGTAACCTATCGAATTCCTAATTCAACTATATTAACTTTATAACTATTAACTCAAACTATATTATCTCTCCCAGTTGTCATGATGCGTGGAGGATTTGTGGAATATACCATTCTTTATTCTGCATTGCAACATGATCAGTCAAATTCGTGTACATTTCTTCAAAAGTGTAAAAGTTTTCTTATTTCACAGCTGCGCGTCGACTTGGTTTCGACTCATGTTCATCTAATGAAGTCGAAACTGCATGCACATTGGGGATTGGATGAATGCTGAGTTACATGTATTACTCTACCTAATATGCCTACTCTATGGTTGTATCCTTAATACTCTAAGGTGTCCTTAATTGCTAGGAATGTTGAAAAATGATAACAAACAGCTACAAGAAGTTCGGCAATACTGAGCGTAAATCATCTCATGGAATCTGCTTTACTTTTGAAAGAGACATTCAACAAAAGAACCATTCGAGGGTGCGGAATGGGAACCAGAGTAGCAATCCCATTTGTGAATATAAACCTCAAGCAATATAAATAAGCAATACAAATAAGAATTATAAATATTTCTCAAATCAATAATCATGCTGCACTATTTTGACCTCAGCGGAGGATCACTAGGTAACATTCCACGCTCAATTACGCGTAATTACACATGACCCTAAACATCCGTGGTTACGCGAGACAATACTGCAACATCTGTCGGCAGTCCTGTTATAAAGCCTTTGCGTCTCACGTGTCTGCATGCATCAGAGGCTAGACAATGTGATAGGACCTGCATTTCATGCCTAGTGGTTCAAGCGGCAACGTGGACAAACGTAGACGACGCGTAAACTATAAACGCTCGCCCGCTTGCATTCATAAACATTCCCCATGTTTTGACAGCATTAGATCACGTGATTGCTGACTCTTAGTGCAGCGTGTATGTACGCGCGCAAAAGTATAAATTGCCCTTGACCACGGATGTTTCGGGTGCTCCGTAATTACGCGTGGTAATGTCACCTTTTGATAGATCTATCTCTGAAGAAAATAGTCGAATTTCTGAAGAAAGCTATGTAGCTCCATCTCTGCTGATATAGAAGGCTAGCCATCAGCTCCAAAAAGCAGCATTTCTTCTATTTATAGACTGAGATGTAGCGAATGTTGGCTGTTTTTTATTTGCAAACAGATTTCGTTTCCTAGGCTGACAGGTTCTATGAAGAAATGCCATTCTCCATAGTCATATTTTTCTATAATCCTGACCACAGAATTAGATTCATCTGCTCCGCGGCTTCGGTTTCCTGGAAAGGAAGAGTCACATCTAACCTTAATATCGAAGTGGCCCATCACAGAATTAGACAACTTGCTCCTTCTCGAATGGAGAATTCGTGTATCGCTTGCTATTGGAAATGGCAAACAATTACCAGTCAGCAGAGGAGCCAGTGAGAAGACGATGGTGAAAACATCAAGTGAACTAATTTTCGTACGCCTGCTATTTTCTTTAATAATGATCGGAAGGGCCAACATTGTTGAGAAAACTTGTGCGCAATGATCTGAATTCTTCGAATCTGAATTTTGGCAATCGACGCACTTTGCTGGAACTCAAAGCAATCCGCAAGCGACTTACGACTTTTTTCCTATCTCTGTAAGGTATAAGGAATTCCTTTTTGCCCACTTAATAGGATCTTCGATGTGCCGTCGATTTCGTATCAATCACACTTCTAGCAAAGCGAAGCAGATAAAAAAAATATTCATTTCTGTGGTCCTGACTTCTATCAATAAGGTTTTTCACTAATCAACAGTAACGTCGGCGTTCAAGCCTAATCTCAATGATGATGTATAAATAGTTCAGCTGCGAGGTAGCAAACTTGACCTCATCTATTCTTATGACAATGTTCACGACACTGCTTGATGTCTTTTATCAGCTGCATCCTGTACGCTAACAGCAGTCAGTAGCATGATGGGCATTCTAGTTCATCGATTCAACCAACAATGAATAGTTTCTTGAAAAAGTGTTTCAATTCATTTACCTGAAAATTCGCTGTCCTGCAATATTTGCGAATTCCAAGTATTTATCATTTGATATAAGGACGTTATCACCTCCATATGTCGGAAGTATTATGATTGCATCGTTAACTCTGAAAGCATATCAAGCATTAAATAAATCAAATCAATTCTAGTTCATTTGAATTGATTTTGATTGTAATGATTTTGGAGATAATTTTTTTAGTGGGTGATTGCGGCCATCCCGCAATTAACCCAAGCTGACACCCAAGCTTATTTAATAATTGGCATCCTTTCCTTCGTCCATTCGAGCTGTAGCTCATTCACTCGGAATAACTCTATGCAAAATATGCTCAAGGGTAGTGTCCACCAACGTGAGCGGGACGCAGCAGTTGAGGATTTAGTCTATGCCAGGGATGCCCAACCTTTTGAAGCAAGAGTACAACAGAAAGAAAAATCGAAAGCTATCGGCCGCAACTCAGTTTTATTTCAAAAAACACGATTATTACTATGAAAAGAAAATTTACATGTACAATATGAAATCAATCAGGATGAAACTTGATGCCACTTTTGCCCACTAAGAGAAGAAATTTCCGATGAAACCACATAATTAAATATTTTGCTTATCAACTTCGGTTTGCTAGAAGTGTGCTAGAAGTGTTTGCTTGAATCGACGGCACATCGAGGAACCTATTAAGTGGGCAGAAAGGAATTCCTAATACCTTGCAGAGATAGGAAAAAAAGTCGCGCGTCACTTGCGGATTGCTGTGAGTTCAAGCAAAGTGCTTCGATTGCCACAGTTTCTTGAGATTCGAAGAATTCAGATCATTGCGCACAAGTTTTCTCCACAATGTTGTCCCTTCCGATCATTATTAAAGAAAGTAGCAGGCGTACGAAAATTAGTTCACTTGATGTTTTCATTATTGTCTTCTCACCATTCCTTACTGCATAGTGCATACACTGAATCGAATGTTTGCCAGTTTTGGTGTGTCCGAAGTGATATCACAGCACGCACGCATCTCTCACTGGCTCTGCCGACAGCTTATTATTTGCCATTTCCAATAGCAAGCGATACACAAATTCTCCATTCGAGAAGGAGCAAGTTGTCTAATTCTGTGATGTGCCGTTTCGATATTAAGGTTAGATGTGACTCTTCCTTTCCAGGAAACCGAAGACGCGCGCAGATGAATCTAATTCTGTTGGTACAACAAATGAAACAGAAAGCAGCAACACGTCATTCAAATGACCATCTGTGAGCCGGGCCCTATACTTTGATTAGAAGTATGCAAGCACTTCAAATGTGTGAAGTCTGAGTTCATCGACGGACTCCCAACATTGCCTCAAAAGCGGCGATGTGTGAGACCATCAAAATACGGGGTGTATATCGATGCCAACGGATAATTTAAGATTCCATGCAAAATTTTATTGATTTTGGTGAAGGTCTAGAGGTCTCACATCAAGCTTGAAGCTGATTAGACGACCCAAAGAATCGAAAAATTCGAAAATGTTCAAAAACTCAAATTTTACTTAGGCTTGGATTTAGATTGAATATCTGGTGATAAACAAACAATATATCAAAATTTCAAGGTTTTGTTCAGTATCTTCTGTTCACACACTGAGATAAATCATTCTCAAAAAGAGATAAAAAACGCTATTTTGCAAAGAAATCAATTAATTAACCCCTATTGCTCAAATTTGCCGAGTAGTTTGTCTATCTAAGCTTATTCTTGCTGACATGTATCGCACATTGAGTTAACTTATTGCTGAAAATAGTGTACAACTATTGTTCTGTTCATTATTATTGTATATTATTATGCATTGTTTGTGTACACCCACCTTTCTTTGGATTGTGCAGAGCACACAAGCACGATTTGAACATTGGCTTCATAACGATTAAATTTAAAATAGTAGATGACATTATCTGGGCATGGAAGCATAAAATTCTGAGCGGCGTTTCGATGCTGCGTAGCAGCCAATCGTAGTGAAGAATTGAAAGTGGCCTGGTCTTTCATACGAATATCAATTATTTCTTCGATGTCATTATTGAAATTTGCCGAGTTTTCGACAGGCTGTCATCTTTCAAAGCAAGCGACGCAATATACAATCAATTTCAGGACGCACGCACCAAAGGAAAGCACATTTCATTGCCTCATGAAGCACACACGTCATAAGTGGAACACTGGAAATCGAGACATGCTGCCATTTAACAAAAAGACAAAGCAAAAGTAGCAATAATGAAATCATACTACAAGAAACAAATGTCGATTGACTAACAAGCATAAATAATCGAGCAGCAAAAGTGAATTGTCGGGAAAGAAGCCGGTACTACTAATACTAATAGATAAAAAGTGGAAAATAATTAATGGGTGAAAGGATAAATAAGTAAATAAGTGGAAAGCCAACATAGAAATCAGATAAAACTTGAAGAACTAGACTAGCTAAAAAATGCAGACACATAGCGCTGCAAAATAAATAAGATTAAAAAAATAAGTAAAGTTAAAGTAATTACATTAAAATATAAGATGATAATAAATGAATAAATAATTGAAAAGTCAATTCGCTAGGTGACAAGCCACGCGTAATTCACACGTAATTGCGGAGCACCCCAAACATCCCTGGTTAAAGACATTCTATTCTTCTACGCGCGTACATGCGCGCTGCACCAAGAGTCAGAAATCAATTAATCTGATGCTGTTATAACATGGAGAATGTTTAGAATACGCGCGGGCGAGCGTTTATAGTTTGCGCGTCGTCTAAGATTGTCTGCGTTGCCGCTTGAATCACGGATGAACTGCTAAGCATGCTCTGTCTTCCCTGAGCATGAAATTGAAGTCCTATCACATTGTTTAGCCTTTGATGCATACACACACATGAGACGCAAAGTCTATATAACAGGACTGCAGACAGATGTTGCAGCAATGTCACGCATAACCATTACGGATGTTTATGGTCATGTGCATTTTACGCGTGGCATGTCACCTAATGTTGTGTCAACTGTGACAAAGAAATTGATGAAAAAATGATAATATGAATGCAACTTTTCAAAAAATGAACAAATAACTGAAAAAATATAGGAGTAAATTACAAAAATCGGCAGTTTGTCATTGACAAGAGTAACAAGCTGGAATGTCATCAGATTCGGCTGGGCGATTAAAACATGATGCTTTTTTGATGTGCGAAGATTCCTTGAAAAGTCTTCTTCGGCAGTAATTTTCTTTGGACCCTTATAAGCAGCCCCTGTCTGCAGTTGTTCATTTTGAAAATGATTTGGAACATGGAGAAACAGTAATACTCGTACTTTCTGATCAGGACGGAGCCGGGGTTGACCCCGCTTCGTAATCAGCGATACCAGGGGACATCCAAAAATAACTGCAATCAATTTTTGGCAAGCAATCAATTAAATTCAATTGTAGCCAATCAATTATTTGTTGTCATCATCGCTATAAATTCTTGATTTTAAGTTTTTAACTGTGTTACTTCAATTTGACGAATGAGGCTACCCGGGCTTACATGCTTGTCAACTCGCATAAGAGCTTGCTATCAATTTGAATATTGATACATTATGATCATTTATTGAAACTGGAGAATGAATAGTGAAATTTACGTGCATATAGCGATATAAAAAGTTATAAAAGTAATCAAAAAAAGCATTGCAATATAGAGATACTAAATATTTTGTTATGCACCAAATAGTTCCTGATAAGAAGGCTGAATGTACCGTCACGAAAATTCCTCATGATTTTTTATGAGAATTATTCTCATATGTATTTCATGAAATTTCAAGGGAATTTGGAACGTTTTCGCATGAAATATCACATCTAATTTCATGTGTTTCTCATAAAAATCTCATTAATAAATTAGCAGCAAATTTTTCATACTTCCGAATTTATTTTTCTGGTATTTAGTTATTGAAGTTTCTTACCTCACCACATTGCCCCAGAGCATTCCCACGCTATGTCCTCACTACTATTTCAGTATTCGTAACAAAAACCCGTTATTTTTCATGATGAGATATTGAACTGTGATTGTATATATGTCTATTTTCAACATCTTGCATAGTAATGCTAATTGTAAAGTCAAATTATATATGCATCATTTCGAAAATGCTGTTGCATATCGCCATGATATATTCTATATTTTTGCTTTTCATCCTTTATACACTGTAAACCGTTTACCGAAAATTATCCTACAAAATTACTGACAAAATCAATTTATTGCTGTTCATTTTGTCGCTTTTTGTCAGATATTGTAGGTGTTCAGTGGCAATCATCCTACAAGAACCAACAATGGCCGACAAAATAGATTTTGTAGGATAAATGTCTGTCAATTGTCAGTCAACGGTTTACAGTGTAGACTAAACTTGAAGATTTTGATCGATTGAATTAGCTTTCTTATGTCTCTCTCCTTTCGCCGCTAGCATGCATCCGTTACTACTTATAAACTCGCTTTCACAAAAACCTCATGAATGATCATGATTTTCCCATGAATACATCATGAGATATTATCCTCATGAATGTTCTCATTACCGCTCATTACATTCTCATCAAAGCATCATGAGAACATCATGAGTTAAATATTTTCTTATGAGAATATCATGAGACTCATCATAATGTCATGAGCTTTCATAAAATTCTCATGAATCCGAATTAAAGTTCATGAGTTCGTATGAAAAATTTTCGTGAGGGGAATCACAGTCATGAATAAGACATGTTTAACAGGCTTAGTCACATGTTTAACAAATCACAGGAGGTGGGACAATTTTCCTGCTGAGTGGTGACTGCATTGAAAATAAATCGGTCGATTACATACTTTCCCCATTACAAATCAAATCAATCAAATGCAATTATTCGATGACCATTTAGTTGTAATTAATTTCTTAGCTGATGTCCTTGACGTGAATACGTAATTATAACTTCAGTCTTGTAATTGGATTCATCCTCGTTCCGTTCAATAGGTTGATGATGAATAGTCATTGGTGCATAAGTCTTTCACGATGTCATCATTCTGAACTTGCTGATATTGAGTACTCCTGATTTACCCACTATAACGCCCACTCTGTTAACTTATTCTTTTAATTTTATCTAATTGTATTTTAGAATAAAAACGACAAGTATTGGTCGATCGATTTCATGTCCGTTTTCATGACATATCTTCAGGACAAACAGATAAATCTAGATAAAACCTTTAAATACAACAGAATGAGAACTTGTCAAGCTAAAAGAAAAATTGGCAATTGCGTCTAACTCCTCAAAATTGAATACAAGCTAAAAAAATACAATAAGAGCTGATTTACATTTACAATTACGTCCAAAACTGTCAAGGTCACAATGCTAAAACAATAAAATCTTTATCTATTTTTTTAAAATTAGATTTTAAAAAGATTTTAATTTAAAAATGGATTTTAAAATTTAAATTTTTAAATTTAAACATTAAAATCAGCTTATCTTATTGGATAATTATTAGAAGAAGGCGTTGGAAAGTGGGCCATGAGTCCAAAGCGAGGAAGGCTTCTAAGTATGCAGCAACACGTTTGCCGAACTGGTTTGTTTATACACGTATTATACCAGACAAATTAACTCGTATATTCTCTGGAGTTGTTTAAATCTCAATCAGATGGGAGCTTTTGCAAATATCAGAGGTAAGTTGATTTTCGATATATTCACTTGCTGTTTGAGTTTCTAATTAGAGTAGAATGATATAGGGAGAATAACTAGATAACCAATTTGCATGGAATGCATATTAACATGAATCTTTAACAAACATACTTTACATGCACTGCTAAGACAAGTACACCTTTAGAATGAGGAACATCTTGGGGTAAGGCGAAACTTGGGGCCCGTTTTGCCCAAAAACGGTGACTGTTGACGGCCCGCTTTGCCCAGATAAACCTCATTGCTGGTATCCTAAATCAAAATAGTTGCGCCCTACCGAATTGAATATTAAATACTCTAAAAGGGATTCGAACTCTCAGCCAGTGCTGGTGACGTTTCACTTGCGAGCGTGTTCTCCACTACATTACATAATGACTGCAGATATCCATGTATGAAATCGGTGAATTATTTGGCAAAGAATTCGTTGACAGTGCTTCGATGTCGAAGTGTGTGGAAAAAACTCGAAAAGTAAATTTATGTGATGTTTAATTGATCATAAGTGTTAAGCAACTCTCAGTTTATCTTTTACAACTGTCTCCTTACAACCCAAATGTTTTTCGTGATGATGAATATGCGCCGGCATTGGTGGACTACTCGATCGTGGCGTACTACTTGACCGCGGAGTCAAGCCTCTTGACCCATCATCCTTGCCTCAATCCTCCCAGTCAGAGATAATTTTCTGAATGGTGAACCTTTCGTGTGGTTGATCTAATTTACCTGCTTGAGCAAGAAAATCCGCATGTCATCCTTGGGAATTTTACCAAAGCATCAAGTGAAATCTCGCGTCTACCGAAAGATAAACCGACTCAAAGGAAAAGGTCGGCTACAAGGAAGGGAAAAACCGCGAATGTATACCTTATAACTGTCGCTGACCTTGATGACACTGTGATTCGTACCATGGATGATGATCAAGAAAATGAGAAGCAACCTGATCAGATGAAAAGAGAAGAAAGTGGCGTTTCAAGAGGTGCAGCATGACAAAAATGTTCAAAAATACATGTGCATTTTTTGTAGTGAGCAATGCAATAATCAACCTTAAGAAGATTGGATCGAATCATAGAGCAAGTATATAGGTAGAGTGTCGACTCAAAAAAAGTCTGCATACAGTGAAAACTTTTAAATTTTCATATATGATATTCCATTTTTACGGAGATTACTCTCCTGTGGTCAAAAAAATTATTTGAACAGTTTCAAAAAGTTAAATGTTTGCAAATTTATATACTACCGACATGAAGCTCCTTAATAAGTAGCATGAAACAAGTTGGATATCAAAAGGAATGAATATTCGCTAACAAGTATCTCAATTAAGCGGAAATTAAGCTGATGATCTAGGAAATTTCATGAACTGCATAATGCAAAGTCCCTGCAAGTCTTCAATGAAAAGTTAAGATCTTATGACAGTTTCTTGACTGAGTGAGATGTCGTGTTTTAGTTCAATTCAACGACATGATGTTATGATTGACAAGGCGTAATTTCTTGAATCTGAATAGCAATGCTGATACATTGACATCTTTTAGAGTTAGTTATGATCAGCTTCCTTGATTTTGGTGTTTTGCTCTTTCAGTGGCAGTTTGTGATATGATCGCACTTAAGAAAACGATCTTATTGATGAATAAAGCTGTTACCCATCGAATTGCTAATTTAACAAACTATATTGCCTCTCCCAGTTGTCATGATGCTTGGATGATTTGTGGAATACTATTCTTTATTCTGTATTGCTATCATGATCAGTCAGATTCGTGTTAATCTCTCCGTAAAAGCAGAAATGTGGATATCTCACAGGTGGTACTGGGTCTCGACTCATGTTCATTTTATGAAATCGAAACTGTATATACATTGGGGATTTAATAAATTCTGAGTTAATACTGTACCTAATGCATCTACTCTACGGATCGAATGCTATATAGCCTATATGTCGTAAATGGTGCCACGAGTCATGTTCGGACTTTGCAGCGACCTCGATTAACGCAGAATACATGTGCGATTACTGTCAATGATTCAAGCTATGTTGCGTCTCACTTTGCCCGGGTTGTGTTAAAGCGAAACAATCAACCGAAAGACAAAAGCTTGTTTTTCTCGCATTCTTTGATCCTTTTGATAGATTTTCCGCTACATTGTAGTAAAATGGATATATTCTGATATTGCTTGGTTCAAAAATGTTGTTTTATGAATGAAATAATGAACAAGAGCTAATTTAGCAAACTATGCCCGCTTTGCCCTGTTTTCCCCTAATTACAATTTTTACATTATAATTATTTTTTCATTATTATGTTATCCCTGTATATTTTTCATTTATTTATTCTTCACTTATTTGACTTTTAACATTATGTGTCTCCATCGTTTGGTCAGTCTAGCGCTCTATGTCCTACTGTGGCATGATTGCAGTGACTGAATTTTGTCTCTAGAAAGTCCATTGTAACAGATGAATACAAAAATCATTTAAATGAAAGCAGTTTCCGAACAGCAAAATGAACATTTTGTCGACTGCCACTTCAAAATCACAATTGAGCTACTTCATTGTAAAACCTCTTCACTCCGTGAGTTTCATGAATAAGATTTTAATACTTGTCAACACCGGATTCCCGGTATATAGTTGTATTCATAGTGCACCTTTTCCAAGTTCATGAATTTACCACAACCTCATCAGACAATTATGAGACATATAATGCATGAATGATTTATTTAATGACTTCTGAATACCTGCGCCGTTGTATACAATCTTATCTATCTTAGCATTTGCGATCTTCAGCAGATTACTTAGAACGGTTTTGACATTACATTTTTCAGTAACTGGTTAAGTATTCTACTACATTGATACAAAGCAAAAACACAGAACTCTAAAAATGTGAAATTTCCAAAGTCGCTTGCTATCTTGCATTTGCACTTTTCCTTGAATTTCAAGCAGTTATCAGTTGATGAAGAGTATGTAATTATTTCAATACATCGGTAGCATTGTAATCATAGAAAAAGAATATAAAATTCAATTTTTTGACACATAAGCGATTGCCTGAGGACATGCTGAGTCACACATAAGTTGAGGACAATTTCAGACCATGTAAATCATTTTTACCGAGGATCAGAATGGAAAATTACTATAACGAACACCTAATTCCGTGAACTAACTAAAAAAGAAGGATCGTTTTGATGTATTAATGCACGGTGCTTGGAAATTGACTTTAACCTTGAAAAAATTGTCCATAAAATCTAAAAATTGATTCTACATCAAAATTCTGTGCTGAAAACGAATATGATTTCAAAAAAATCGTACAACGAGCTCTTCAAAAGATAATTGACTTTTTTATCAGTATTGATCTGATTGATTACCAGTGATTGATTTAGTAGATTTGTACGTCTGTGATGTCATAATAGTGTAATATAATATGCAAATTAACCTGGCAGAAAACGAATATGATATCCAAAGTATCATAACTACAGCAGACTACAAGTTATACATTAATTATTGATCAATGTCGATCTGATTGATTAAAAGTGATTTTTGCTATTCTATCATGGTATATTGGTATGTTTGTAATGTTCATTACTATATGGAAAACTACATGTATGTTATACCGGTAGAAGACAAAAAATATTATGTCGAACTAATGACCATGAAAGAAAAAATGACAACGTTAATTAAACTCAAATAATTAGAAGAACTGAAGTCCTGGGTATGCTATATCAGCCGGACAAAGAAGATTTGATTTTAGTCTATAAGTTTACTAGATGGCGACCATTGTATGCGCACACATCTCGTTTCAGCGAATTGCCATATTCAGGATGAGACAGGGACTTTAACTTATAGTTTTCCCAGGTCTTTGCGAAATCATGACGGATTGACTCTCCTGCTTGTTCTGAACATCGTCCCAATCCTTCGTTGAATCTCGCACAAAATTGAGGAACATGCCAGATAACGGCATGTACTTTGGGCGTCACGTTGACATCCAAATCAATGTATGCCATTTTGAAGTTGTTGATGTCTTCGAGTTAGGATGACTTCAGCTCCCATCCGAAGCATGATTCAACAACCTGTAAAGTGAATAAAAGGCTACATATACACCAGTACAGTTTTTAGTGAAGCTTCGCTGAAAAGGTTCATGAAATTGTTTATGAAATAATGAGCTCTGAAAATATTGGTGATGCAGTAGAAATGAATTTCGAAATAAGGTTTAGAGTTTGGACTAGGTATTGCATCTTAGTAATCGCATAAACATAATGAATAAAACAAATTACATACCTCTGAAAACATCGGAAGTCAAAAACATTGAAAAAACATCTAACGGTATCAACATAATAACACAAATTGCTTGCTCACCTTTGAAAAACATCGAAAGGCCTTGACGTATGGCAGACAATGCAATGGGCACATTGGTTGGAGCAAGTCAATATTAGAAAGGAGTTTCATGCAGGAATTTCTAGAGAAAGAGCCACCATGGTAGGATTTCCTTTCAATGTGCAATCTTTCGCTCCACGCCATTGAATGCGGCCAAATTTTGGACATATATTTGAAGAGTGTATTCCACAACTCCGAGCAGTAAAATGTAATTCCGGAGGTGGTATGACTTGTATCACATCTATTCCGAGATCACTGCATTTGATTATACTCGGATGTATCACATTTTCATAATGCTTAGCCATCTTTTTGTCTTGGCATTTTCCGTGATAAGACCAAAACGAGTCATGAATTGACTGAAATGAGCGTGCCTGACCAGACACATGCAAACTATCTTCCTTGCCGTGCACCAGCAGCAGGGAAAAGTCGCACCATGGGACATCAGTCCAAGCAAACAATTCGCAAGTTTGAGATCACATGAAATTGTCAATTTCTCATTGCTAAAATCCAGATCGTTCAAATTTGCTGATACCCATAGTTTTAAAATATTTGGATAATTCTCTTGTACATTTTCAGATAAAACGACTAAAAAATATGCTTCACTCCTGTGTATTTATATCGCCCATTGTAGTTTTTATCAGAAACTGACAAACAAATTTTGAGGAAAGAGCCTCCACCGTCAATGTAAATTTTGATGCAGTAGTCACCACGATCTATGCCTCTCCTTTCAAGTATGAAATCAATTAACTGTCGTACATCTTTGCAAACAACAGCAGGAGTAAGCTCTACGCCTTTTACAACATCTTGCTCCATGACACAGAAATCAATCATTTTTAACGTGAAGTAGTCATCAAAACAATGATCGGTAGCATACACGTGGGCTTCCAAATTCGGTTCAATCTTGGTTGATGCTCTTCTCAGCTCATGGCGCAATTTCAAAGATTGACGGTTGCTCAAATTCATTTCAGATTGAATATTGGTAATATTCTGACACGAAACCCGAGCATTGAAATCGTCCGTAATTCCACGGGAAAGCTTCAAGGAACGGCCGCCTTTAGGCGATGTCAGCAAGAAGTCATCATCATGGGACTCTTGAATGTATGAGTGCACAACCTGTTCTGGCAATTTCTTATTCTTTTCCGCCGAATTCAGTAATTGCTTAACATTCGTCAGAGCTCCGGAACGAGAGCAGTTGTGTGGTTTTCCCCTACCTATGTCTGATAAGCACAAGCTGCAAAGTTTCAAGCTGGTTGGTCTGGAGCTACTACTTTTCTCTTGTGTTGATGGTCTTCCTGGATTAGGTTTGATATTGGTTAACCTGGAATTCTTAGAACTGATGGATGTATTAGTTTTGGAAATAGTACAAACAAGACAGTCACAATTTGTATATCTTGACCTGGTATGATATTGATGCCGACCAACCTCACTATGATCATATACACTCAATTTATGAGTAAATTTGCCATTGGCGTACTCACCCAAAACTAATCGACATGTTCCACATATAACCGTTGGTAGTCTCCAGTCATCGCGATCAAATCCATGGAAAACAAACTCGGAAATCAAATTGTATTGCCTGTCTGTGATACATCGATTGTCCTTGCCACATTTATTGAAACATATCAAGCAGACCTTTTGCAAACATTCCTTGTGAGTTGATGCATGATGAGCATGAGCCATAACGTCAAACGAATGAAGAATGAGAAAGACTAATCCTTCGATCAGACTGGCTTCGATACGACAGCGGCTATCTAATAGAATAATCGAATGATCATCGATTAGTCACACGGCATGACAAACATCATTGTGTGCGTGCGTCATACTGTCCTCATCAGAAACAGTTCTATTGTTCTGCTTTGTCGATTCATGGTAGCGCTGTTTCCACATGTTATTACTATACTTACATACGTGTGAAACCGATAAGATGACACCTGAAGTAATCTGAAGCTAGTCTGTATCTTATACTCTGCTGCAGTTATCATACATTTTAACACCATGTTCATTTTCGACATAATCATATTCACCATTCTGAAACACACCAACCTATGTGCAGAGGATATGTTCGTATAAGGCAAATCAATCACTTTTAATCAATCAGATCGATATTGATCAATAATTAATATGTAACTTGTAGTCTGCTGCAGTGATGATATTTTGGATATCATATTCGTTTTCTGCGTCATAATCTTGCATCTAATCAACATTTTAAACATTTTAATATTCCATATCGTGTAATTGATCATTAATCAATCAATCAGATCGATATTGATCAATGGCTCATCCGAAACGTATAATCGGCTGTAGTTATGATGCTTTGGATATCATATTCGTTTTCTGCCAGGTTAATTTGCATATATTACACTATTATGACATCACGAAGTACAAATCTACTAAATCAATCACTGCGAATTAATCAGATCAATACTGATCAATTAAAGTCAATTATTTTTTGAAGGGCTCGTTGTACGATTTTTTTGAAATCATATTCGTTTTCAGCACAGAATTTTGATTTAATATCAATTTTCAGATTTTATGGACAATTTTTTCAAGGTTAAAGTCAATTTCCAAGCACCGTGAATGATTTGTATTAATGAATTAAAAACCTTTTCATGCTGATTAAATGCTCTTCAGAGACTTTGTGGTCGACAGCAATTAACAATGATACCAGAACGCAATGATCCATCATTTGAAATTGACTGTAAAGACTCGATCGAAAAGGTTAGTTTTTGAGATCACAACTATGAGATTTTTACTCTTTTTGTTGATGTTTTTCTAATAGTTCAGAAAAATGTTTGATCACATATGCAAGTAAATGCAATTCTATAAATATTGAATATTTTCATAAAAGATGCAAGTAAACCAAGGATCTGTTTCTAGCGCTATTTTTTTAATTTTTCATATCGCTTGTTGTGTGTTTGTTGAACCCTTCTTATCCTATTTTATACCACGTTTTGAAAAGAGAGAATATACCAAACAGTAGATATTGCAATTTTCTTGCACATGCATTGGTGATTAAACATAAATTATTCATTTCATGCATGTTGCATTTATTTTGTTGGCACATGTACGACGAATCATTGTGTCACCGTTGCGCCAGTATTTAACTATCCACACGACGTAAGGTTAGGGTTATACACCCTCTACTCCTACACCTTCCCTTTCATCAGGACGACCTCCCGAATGCCCACATGCGCCTGTGACAACATCCCTACGCCGCGCTCACTCACCTCTGCCAAAATTCAACAATTCACTACACTGGTCGCTGTGTGCTGTTTCATACTTTCCTTACTAGAAATAGTTTCTACATGGTTCGAAATTTGCGCTCGGTAAAGTGGTCACATCCTATGGTGGGTATCCATTTCATCTGCAC
Source organism: Prostheceraeus crozeri (assembly GCA_907163375.1). Lineage (NCBI taxonomy): Eukaryota > Metazoa > Platyhelminthes > Polycladida > Euryleptidae > Prostheceraeus > Prostheceraeus crozeri. The sequence goes on from CAJQUW010008765.1 coordinate 59,151, forward strand.
GGAGTAGAATGGTTCCGCGGATTTCCGCAGTTTTGGTGATGGAAATGGTCATTCTCGCAGTTCGTACAAATATGTGATAAAAAACATTGGGTCAATAAAAACTTTTCCATTTTGCAAGTATATACTCGCAATTCACATAGTGTATAGCTTGCTGCGTCATGTGAGTCTGAATAAGTTAAGTCTCACTTTTCCTTTTCAGAATTTTTTTATATTCAGCTATCTTCGATAAAGAGGTTGTCCATGTCAATGTACGCGTCACTAATTCGAACGTCTTCTGATATTCTTTTTACAAGCGGAACGTTTCACACTGAGATATTTTTTTCCATTTTCCATTATTTGGCTTTTTGCGACTGTAAGTTGTTTTAAGCAGCTTACAAAAGTTTCAACAGCAAAATATTTAAAATTCCGAAAAATGTCAAATTATGGGAAAAATGAAAATCCGAGTCCAGATTAGAAATTATATGTACATGCTAATGAACAATACAAACTACTTCTTTTCTACACGTATCTGAAATGTTTTCACTGATACGCATGCATAGAAACTTCCGCATTATTTTTGAGAATCCCATTTGAATTTTGAATTTTTGAATCTAAAATGGCAGAGCATCGAAGCCAGAAAAGTCATTAACTGGCGCATCAAATTGATTTTTCAAAGCTTTCTCGCCAATATCCCTTACAGCGCTCCATACACCTCTAACAGTAGTGAGTTGTCTATTCGTTTACTCACGCTTGACTTTAGAAATTTCTTCTTATCATTATAATAAAGTTGCCAATTCGTAAATCGAAGGGCTACACACCTTTTGGCAATCAGTAGCTTTGGAAACGGTGTAATCCGCGACTTGACGATGTCCAAAAATATAGAAAAATACGCTGAATGTCATCAGCACAACCATGGAGCAGTCTATGAAATTCAACGAGCATTACAGACAAGGAATGTTTTAAAGTATCAAAATCGATCATCGTCTTGTACGATTCAAAAATTCGAGCAAAAAGATTCACGAAAAATCCATAACAGAAATGCGACGTCTATTGATGGAGAGCTTAACTTTGTAAATAAGAGATAGCAATGCAGAGGAATGATCAGAATTCTTAATAGGAGGATCAATAATAGCAGTGTCTTCTTACAGCACAGACAAATCTTCATCAACTAAAATGCGATTCCAGATCTAATATTTCCGAGTTGAGGTGGAGACTTTATCAACCAAATGAAATTGTTCATACAAAAAGAAGGTAGAAAGGTTATTCAAATCTCCTGCAACAATAATATCTACGCGAGGGGCCAATTTCTATCATTTGATCAAGTTGTATATTCTATATACACATTCTCTATATATAGGCTACAGTGCAGTTTCCGCAATGTCAGTCAGTGGCCTCAAAATTAATTACGATAAAACAAAAACCATGATTCATAATGATGCATTTGAAAATGATTATTTAGATATTAACCGAATGAATTACACAGAGCAAATTGAAATCGTCAAAGAAGTGAAAGAATATACGCATTTAGGATTTTGGATATCAAATAATACAAAAATGTATTTAGTTTCATTTGCTTAGAAAAGGCAATCAAGTAAGTAAGTAAAGACGTATATTTGTAGTGTACAACACCCCAATAATGAAAATCGTGAGGTGCACAGACGAGAGTTCACAGTCAGAAGATAAGCATTCACTTAACAATATTCAAATGAACTTTAAAGACAAATTATAACGAAAATCCAGTGTTAAATAATTTTGACGTACTAATAATAAAGCTTTTGCCACGCAAAGCGGAAGTAATATTTGGCAGACGGAACTTATCAGAAAAAGTCATTATGGGTAGAGTCAATTGGTGCAAAGGATGAGATGAATTAGAATAAATGTCCTGAAAAAGCTTGAATCCCAGCACTTTCCTTCGATATGAAAGAGGCATGAACAACGAACATGGACATTGATTACCACAAATTGTTCGATGAGCAATTTTTTGCATGCGCTCTGTGTTACCATTGTAAAGTTCGTTGAGGTTGGTAAAAAGGGGAGCAGCATACTCCAAGATGCTTAATTAATCAGCTTTTTTAAACGCCAGAAAATTGAAAGAACTTGGAGAAGTTAATGGAACCATTACAATAAGGATCATTGAAATGCTAGCCTTTTCAAAAATGCTGTACTATGGAGAATTTTGCTTTCATAACAAATTGTCTGAATTAAATAAAATTGTCTTCGCTTATTATAATACACTGTTTCGTGATTTAACTTCATCCGTTGAAATACATGAATCATTGATTGTCTTCTCCATCCAGCATTTCATCGTCCATAGCTTTCATTTTTTCATGACACATCAATATTCATCATTTGTAAATATTATTCCATACTGTTTGCACATGCACTCTGCTCATTGTAGTTTGCATCTATGTATCTCACTCATCATTCTTGTAGCATCGTCAGTGCCCTCGTTGACTTAAGAATTTCATATTGTCAATTCCTTTATCACCCGTGAAATGTGTTTTAAGTTTGAGAATAAACGCTCTGATATTCTTTTTTTAGAATATACATGGGTACTTATGGGCTATCTTCACCCACGTTTTCAAATTTGTCTAAAATCCGTAAAAATAAATCAACCGTCGCAAATCCGACAAGTACTTTTTGAATTAGAGACGATAACGTGAAGTGTAGCGATGTCAGCAGCTTGATCTGACTTTGTCTGTTCGACGCATTATTGCTACCGTATATACTCGCATATAAGCCGAGTTTAGAAGTATAAAATACAATGCTGAAATCAGGGGGTCGGCTTATATGCGTATAAAACAAAATGAACACAAGGACAGATACTAATGCCAATTTTCCAGCTACACGTTTTCATCGCTATCTGCCTTTTTATTTGGTTGTGTGTCACCAGTGGCGAGCCGTAACCAAGCTAGAGGTAATGATGAAGCCGACGTCATTGGTACACGGTTTGGTTTCTTAGAAATAAAAAAATTTCTTCTATTTCTTTTAGTATGTAACATAAAAGTAAGCATTTATCATCTTTACAGTAACAAATTTCTATGAACCAAAAATATAGTGTAAAATTAGATAAGTTGAGTACCGGCTTATATGCGGGTTTTTGCAAAAACTGGTAATTCTAAAGCAATTTTAGATGGTCGGCTTATATGCGAGATCGGCTTATATGCGAGTATATACGGTACTTGTGTGTGCATTGTTCTCTCTCCCTCTTCTTCTTGTCCACTGCTATTTGAAATCTTCCCACGACCACTACCTTGCCACACCTTTCTCAAGCCGAGCATATTGATATAAAGGCTGTGGTCTGGGTCCTTATCACTTCTAGAGTTGTCGCGACATATCTTTGTTGACCTGGTGCCATCTGCTCCGACGATGATGTCAGGCGAAGTCAGATCAAGCTGCGGGCATCGCTATACACTTCACGTAATCGTCTCTAATTCAAAAAGTACTTGTCCGATTCTCATAAAATTTTGCATGTGTGTAGAAAACATGCTCAAATACGTGTCTCTGAAGTTTTGTGATGATTGATTTATTTCTACGGATTTTAGACAAATTTGAAAACGTGAGGGGAGATAGCCCATAAGTACCTATACATGTACTATATATAGGACTATGTCTAAAGATGGACAATCATGGTTCAGATACTGACAAACCCGGTGGGACATATTATTATTGCTAAATCCATTTTATATAGCAACATTTGTCAAAAGCGTGTCGTCAGTAAAATTCCTATTTTCGATTTTCATAATTCTTTTTCATCTTGATCTCTTCCCTTCGGTCTGATGAATTCAAACCAATCTTACAAAGTTTTTTCATGAAAAATTTACCTCAAGGCAGAAAAAGTACCAAACAAGCCTGTCCAAAGCATAGGTACTCAATCTTCGGGAAGAAATTTCGTTGTAATCTACTTAAATTATGCATAAAAATCTAACAAATAATTTATACTAATAAATATGCATCATGTGAAAGCGCATGAACCGTACTTTTGACCAGACTGTACGCATAATTCAGGATTGCATTTACACTGATTTTGTATCTTTTTCAGTCAGCCTTTGTCTCCATATATTTATACAACATACAGAGTACAACAAGGAATATGCCGGGAGCCAACATAAATGTTAAAGAAATAGATTCAATATATGGAGAGCAGGTGGTAGACAGCAGGAATATTGACGACTTTAAATCATCAAATAACCATGAGCAAACACCATCTCCTTGGCGTCCACGACGATCAGTTCGTTAGAGTGAGAAACCCGAACAAATCTATCAGATATCATCAACATCTTGTAAAAGCCAGGTCTCAGGGACCTGGACAATCTCAGGTTTCAAATTTGTCACTGTAACACAAAGCTCATCGAACTCTGCAAAATTCAATGTGGAATTCAGAAAGATAACAGGAAGTATATGACTCATAAAATACGTTGATGAAAATTTTGAAGATTATCACGGGATTCACTTATATTACATTTTCACCATTGAGTTTTCCTTGTTTTAATTCTTCTCTTAGTCTTCTATTCTGTTGCTGCTACAGTATTGTGGGATCAGGTGGATGAAAACAATTTTGTGTACAGAATTTTCTCAATTACTTACACTGTAAACTGTAAACCGTTAATATCCGTTGAAATTAACAGCTAAAATTAGTTTAGCAGCTTTTTTACAGTTTGAGCTGTAAATATCCATAAAAAGATACGTTTGTTTATCTGATATGAACGGATTCTAACTATTACGTCATCACTCATCACGTTACGACGTCATCATTTTAACAGATGTTTACGGATATTTTCTGTGAAGTGTAACGGTTATTTTAGCTGCTCTTAACGGTGTACAGTTTACAGTGTATTCCAATCTACACTGTAAACTGTACACCGTTAAAAACAGCTAGAATAGCCGATAAACTTCACAGAAAATATCCGTAAACATCTGTTAAAATGATGACGTCATAACGTGATGAGTGATAACGTAATAGTTATAATCCGTTCATATCAGATAAACAAACGTATCTTTTTATGGATATTTACAGCTCGGACTGTAAAAAAGCTGCTAAACTAATTTTAGCTGTTAATTTCAACGGATATTAACGGTTTACAGTTTACGGTGAGATCTTCTATTGCCATCAGTCGGGATTCATCCAAGAATAACAGAAAAATAGCGACCGTGTAGCTGTGTATTCCCTATATACACAGTATGTTGTGGGAAGAACCAAATAAGCTGATAAAAGACGACAACATGATCTTGGACTTGAGCTCATTACTTAAAGACTCACGGGTTTCCAACTCAACGACTACGTGGAGTTGATTTTTGAAATCTGATTGCAAATACGTACTCGGTGAGCTTAGATTACCAATGCTGTGTTGATTCGCAATAGAAATACCCTAAAGCAAAAAAGAAAAAGGCATAATATAATGGTGGTAACTTTAGACTGGTACACCGATCGTTAAAGCGTGTCACTGCCAGGTATGAAGATTGAAACTTCTGCACGTGGAGTTAGGAAAGTTAGATTGATCATATCGGCTTGCTGGGTGTAAACATTGTTGCAGTACTGGCTTTTTTTGAATAGTTGTAGAATTAATGATTCTCTTCACAAATTGCTAGAGGAATTAATGCAGGAGATTCATCTCAACATTGCTGTTCTTATTCAGAGATTTAACATGAATGAAATTTAGCATTGACCAACCGCAACGTCATCTGAGAAATATTAACACTATTCAACAGATGAATCATTTCATTAAATGCGCAGTTCAACTGTGACAACGATCTTGACCTTATCTATTGATAGAATTGATATTTTCACCTGCGATTACTTTGATGTATTCACACATTTTATCAGTAACATGATGTGCATTCTATTACAGTGATATATAACAACACGTAAAAGATATTCAGAAATTTTAACCAGATTCCTATTTTCTGTCCTCCATTTCACGCATTTCCAGAAATTCTTTTTATCTATGCTTATTGAAGACACGTCATTATGTCAATATGCTCGCAGAATTGTAATCACGGCAAGTCAGACTTATCATTGTATGTCAGTATATTAGGTGTCCAAATTTACATGTCAGTGCTTTAATTGAATCATTTTTTGCGGAATTAATGGAATTGTATTTTTCATTCATTTCTTCTCTATTTTTGAAAGGCTGATTTGCGGCCATCCCGCACAGCCTAAATGGTAATTAAATTTCATGTAGTAACAAAAATGTATATGAATTGCTGTTATGCAACACATTGGTACTTCTATCCCCCACATTTTTCATTTTTCCAAATCCCTCAAATTTTGTAAGAACATTGGATTCAGAATAAACTTGATCTGTCACTGAGTGCACCACTGAGAAGTCTTAATGATCGTCCATAATCCACGTGGACAAAAATGGTATTTGTTGACCAACCTCCCCCTAATGGTCAATTCATGGACACTTGCCCACACACCCTCTCCCCCAATTCCCGTAGACAGTGGACAATTACTGATATTCATTATGGAGATGTCTTTTACTTTACAAATCTGCATTTACGGGCCTATAGTGTGGATGCAGTGCTAAATTATATTCTTCGCGATTATGCGATAATCTGGCTTGCAGTATTGGGCTGTCCATCGATCTCTATTCATGAATATAGACCAGTTGGTCATTCCATAAGCAGGGACGCCGGCACGACCTTACGGCAGGTGTTGCATCGATCTAAAGGGGGGCAGTTTTGGGGAATTATATTCCATCTTTTTACCCCCATACCCAATGCATCACGTTTTAATCGTCTAAATTAGGCTTTGTATAGGCCCATCCAAAGATCTGTCAGCTTTCGATTAATGACTATTCCATGCTGATCGTACAACAGCAATTGCCGGTATGCATGAGTACAGGTGCGCAAATCAAATGAGTAAAAATCACTTTGTTGTCAATTCTAGACAAAGCATAGTCAATAACAAGCTAAATTCTGTAAATCTACTACACCACATATAAAAAGGCTGTTAATCTATTAAGTATATTAAATCTATTCTATTCAAATAGATCTCAATTTTAGCGACACCTTTTCCTTTTCCTCGGAAATGACATGCAATTATCCGATGGATAATACAAGAGTCATCATTCTACTTACTGTTTTGCTTTTCCAGTGGACTATATACATGTATGCCGATATATCAAGCGTCTTTACAATTTCAACTGTAAAACTGGTTCTAAAACAATTGCTGCTCCTAAACAATTACATAGCTATTCAATGAATTGTAGTGGATCCGGAAAACAACATAAATTAAAAAAAATCAGCTCTTACATATTGCTTGCGCGTATGCATGCATAGAAAAATCTGCAAAAAATCAACTTTCAGCATATCATGATATGAGACGGCTCCCATAGATCACGGACTTATGCATTTCAAATCATCAGTACAGAAAAATGCTATTTGACTAGGATAATCGACAACACAGCACAATACATTTTTACGTTATAATATTGAAAATTTTGACAATTTTTACTTAAAATCGCTCCTTCTCAGGGCAAGAAAAATTCTAAGGTAGGTGTTCTAAGTGAGCCATATGACAATGAATATACCGTTGGCCATGAAGCAATTAATTTGCATCAAAATTTACAATGCTTAAAGTTGAACTCAAAAAGAAAACATTCTTCGGCTACTCATCGCACCAGAATGACTTTTTCATGTTATAAAACAGACGGAAATTTCCTTTCTCCACATAATAAAATCATTCTTAGTGGAACCACAGTTAAGCTACTGCAGCCCGTTAGAAAATGTATATATTTTCACTAAATTCAAGAAAGAAACGAGTTAGAAAATACGTGGTCATGTTTTATGATCAACTGCATATCATGCTTGAAAAAGATCATTGAACTTCTGAAATATGCTCAAAACAAAACATGTTACAAAACTCCGCACTGTTATCACACTTCGGATCTTGGTAGGCTACATGGTAAAATTTTGGAAAATTAGTTTTAGAGTATTCTAGGCCCACACATGTAAAATCATGTCGATTTTTTAATAATGGACTTAGTGAAGCAGAAGCTTGGAGTATTGAGTCTTGTCAAACACATTCCGAAAACATTCGTAACTAATTTGCAACATCACGTCAGCGCATCACTTGCAATTTTGAAAAGCAGATTGTTCAACAAAACGAGATAATTTGCATGCTACATCAAATGATTCTACAACTTTGTTTGTTGACAATTTTGTTATTAGTTCACACTGAAGGCTTCACATCTATCTTTATAATTTCCTAATACACGTGAAATTTATGAACACCATAGCTCCGGGGCGGTAATTTGTGACCACAACACGCTTCAGCGAAAGGTTGATTAAGTAATTCATGAAGAGGGCACACATGCAACACCTGGTTCAAGGCAAGGGTTGCATCTGCAACACCCTTGCCGTCGTCCCTGTCCTTAATATGTATCTTCTAAGCTGCATGCATGAGACACAACAAAGAGGTGGCCTACTTTGACAAAACATGTAAGTAGGCCTATCTAATGAAATTTGTCCACGAATCTGAGTAGGCATATAAACATGTACATGACGTTATGTATGAACTTCATCTCTGTATTTCGTTTTGAAAGATCTTTATTTCGAGGATATTCGATGTCATATGATCTGTTGAATATCTTTTAGTATTTTGAAATGAAACCAAACTATCTACTTTCTTGTAAATCATGAAGTTGAAGATTTGCTCTGTATATGGGCTGGTTGGTACACTTATAATTATCATGCAAATGTACGAATCATGTTTTATGATATTTAGTTTTGCTTTTTGGTAGGCCTATCAATTTGCCCGTGGTAGAAGTTCTATCCCTGATTTAAGGTGAATCATGGTTTGAATGTTCGGCAGTTGTATAATTCGTCTGTTGTGGGTTGTAAGATTTGCTACCATGAAAACGCGCTTCGATTTCTTTTTTTCACATATAACGCATAGTTGCATACACGCTCACATATGATGATGATGGGTGTGTGATGTAAATAGAACTCGCACGATGGCAGTTTCTCCACGGTCTCACTCATCCATCGAACAACAGACAGCTCCAACCAATCAGCCATGGTTAACTGGAGGGACTCACTCCAGATGTCCTTGAATCAACAAGGCAATTAACAAAACAAAGTAGATGCAATATTCATAATACAATATTTCAGGTACCTACTTTGCGGTATTCTAAAATCGTCTACTGTCAATCTATTACTCCAAGGCATTCGACAAATTGCCACACAGTACCATTTTGTCATCACTTACTTCCTTTGATGCACCGAAGAACCTCTTTCATTGGATTGATTTTCATACTTGATGAATAGAATGCAAGTAGTAAAAGTCGGAAGCTCATTCTCTGGTTGTTACCAGGCTACCAGTGGTGTTCCCCAAGGAGGCGTGCTTTCTCCGATTCTATTCGCGCAAGCAGTGGACATTCTATTGCCCCAATACCAAAACAGCTAATTGATTAAATTTGCCGATGACATGCGTCTGTTACATTTTGTTCGTGACAATGAAGATGACCATTTATCAGAAGAACATGATCACATTGTTTCTTGGTCACAATCACAAGGGTTGACGCCACAGAATTAGATTCATCTGCGCGCGCTTCGGTTTCCTAGAAAGGAAGAGTTATATGCAACCTTAATATCGAAATGGCACACCACAGAATTGGACAACTTGCTCCTTCTCGAATGGATAATTCGTGTGTCGCTTGCTATTGGAAATGGCAAACAAAAAGCTGTCAGCAGAGGACACCACAGTCAGTGAGAGATGCGTGCGTGCTGTGATATCACTTCGCACACACCAAAGCTGGCACACATCCCTGTCTCGGTTAACATTCAACGGTATGCACCACAGAAATTAATATTTTGTTTATTTGCTTCGGTTTGCTAGAAGTGTGATTAATACGAAATGGACGGCACATTGAGGAACCTATTAGGTGGGCAAAAAGGAATTCCTAATACCTTACAGAGATAGGAAAAAATGTCGTGCGTCGCTTGCGGATTAATGTGAGTTCCAGCAAAGTGCTTCGACTGCCAAAATTCCTTCAGATTCGAAAAATTCAGATGATTGCCCACAAGTTTTCTCCATAATGTTGGCCCTTCAGATCATTATTAAAAAAAGTTGCAGGCATACGAAAATTAGTTCACTTGATGATCCTCTCCTCGGCATTGCTCACTGTATAGTGCATACATTGAATCGAAGCCACGCATCGATGTGTGTTTTGGTGTGTGCGAAGTGATATCACAGCACGCACGCATCTCTCACTGACTGTGGTGTCCTCTGCTGACAGCTTTTTGTTTGCCATTTCCAATAGCAAGCGACACACGAATTATCCATTCGAGAAGGAGCAAGTTGTCCAATTCTGTGGTGTGCCATTTCGATATTAAGGTTGCATATAACTCTTCTTTTCTAGGAGAGGCCGAGGAGAGGATGTGAAAACATCAAGTGAACTAATTTTCGAACGTCTGCTACTTTCTTTAATAATGATCGGAAGGGCCAACATTGTGGAGAAAACTTGTGCGCAATCATCTGAATTCTTCGAATCTGAAGGAATTTTGGCAATCGAAGTACTTTGCTGGAACTCACATTAATCCGCAAGCGACGCACGACATTTTTTCCTATCTCTGTAAGGTATAAGGAATTCCTTTTTGCCCACTTAATAGGTTCCTCGATGCGTCGTTGATTTCGTATTACTCACACTTCTAGCAAACCGAAGCAAATAAACAAAATATTAATTCTGTGATTGGCGCCTTACAGCACAAAGACGAAAATAATGAACTTTCAGACAAAATGATCACTCTCGCTATCTCCATTGAAAGATCCTCACTCTGAATCGGTTATTCAAGTTGTGTCCTCAACCAAATTGTTAGACCTTACAATTGATTCCAATCTGTAATGGAATACTCATACTGGTAACATCCTATCGAAAATTCGCAAAACAGTCTACTACATGCATGTTGTATTCTCTGCGTCAAGTAAAAGCACCCAGGACCGTGCTATGAAGTGCGTGCTGCAACATGACAAGATCAATTTTGAGCTACGGATATCCTGCCTGGTGTAACATGAAAAAATGCCGCATGTTGAATCTAATCAAATTTGAAGAACGTCTGTGCAGAATTCTGCGACAGTATTGAGACTACACTTAGGGGCAAGAGAGGATCGTTGACGATGGAACCCTTGCGGGTGTCAGCAACAAAAATTGTGGGTGAGGGAAAAATAGAAATACCAAAGCAATTGTGAATTCGCTACATTAGACATAATGTGAATTCAGAGAAGAGATGAAACACGTCCCATTCAGCTCTCTGACTGCTCCTGTAAGCTGGATCAAGTTCACTATCATTGGGTATTATCGGCATTCTGAATGAGATTTGATGCTGATAAAGCAACGTTGTCACTCATTTACTATATCTGTCTGATGATTTCATTCAATGACGTTCTAATCGTTTGATGGTGCAGTAATCTTGACCTCACCAGGTTGCTTATTGTTCTGCGATTTTCAGCCTGTCATATGCATATGGAATCAATTTTATTAGTAACATATCAGGTATTCTATTACGGCAGCATCAACCACCGATGCATGAGTCTAAGGATGTTTTGTCAGGAGTAGTTCTTTACTCTCTTTTAATATGCGGTTATCTAAAAAATCAAAACATCCACTATTATCAAAATCAATTCATCATCTCGCTATGTCGGTCATGCGACAATTTCGCAAAATAGAATCGTGGTTGCAATTTACTATATATTGATTTTCAATAGTAGGTATATTTGCTTTTTAAATGTGAAAGTTCTTCGAAGAGAATTTGAATGAATTTGACGATTTATTAAGGGCAGATGTACGGCCATCCCGCGCTCAGTGCCCATTTCAAGAAGAAGAAAAAGGGAGGGTGAGAGAGAAATGAACTATAAGCTTTATATTGTAGCTTCATTTACAGGATATATGAAATTCAAAAAATCATATGAAATATTGAATCTTGATAATAATGTAGGCCCGGAAGTTAACTGACTCATGAAATGAGCGATTAGAATGACAATTTACATTGAGCTTAATGACTGTTATATTTAGGGTATGAGATATATAATGAGAGAGCGAGAGTGGGAACTATGAAATATTGGTTCCATGTTGTAGCTCCAATTGCAGGATTTACACAACAATAGACATCATAAACAAAAGGAAATATAGCATCAGTCATGAGTAAATAGGGGAAATGCTGAATATTAAATAAGCAGTAGAAATTAAATTAAGCAGTACTAGGAAGCAGGGATGCGGAGTCCTATCATTTTGATAGGACTCCTACTCCGACTACGGGGGTTGATAGGACTCCGACTCCGACTCCAGGCGGCAAGTACAATATAAAGCTTAGTTATTTTTAAAAGAACTGGTAGCCTACATCATAGATCATTATAGGCTTACCCGAACCTATTTTTAGTGATCATTGCTGTATCAATTATCAATCATTTTCGATGAACGTTTATCAAATGTCGCTTTAAGGACATTTTTTTGGATGGATACGACTCGGCTCCACGAGGATAATTAATTCACCACTCAACTTGACGTGGATTAATATTTTTTTGTTTCGGGTCTAGTTATAGGTCGGAGTCCGGAGTCCTATCTATATAGGACTCCGACTACGACTCCGCATCCCTGCTAAAAATTACTAAATTAATTCCACTTGCTGAGGGTGAAATCCAAAATGACGGCACTCGATTCACAAATGATCGCTGAAAAGTTAAAGTGTTCGTCTGTCTTTGGCTAGATTTTAGAAGATCCATGTCATGTGACACGCTCTTCTTCATGGAGATTGAGGTCATAGGACGATGTCTGCGATTGTGCAAAATAATAGAAGCCAAACGTTTGTCTTCATATTCAAGTATAACGAAAGCGTCATATTTTTGCTTGCAATAACCCTTGCGACACGGTTGGACCTTGGGGTTTGGGTCGACCTTGGGTAAGTGATACAAAACTTGGGTTCTCTATTAATGCTGAATATATACAGATCAAGCTACAAAAATTAATATTTAGATTTGAATGTTAGGAGAGTTACAGGATAAGAGCATAAAGTTCTGATATTTTTTCAAATTTCTACTGGATTCACAGAATATTTCAAAAATGAAATACTTGTGATTATGAGCTATTTTAGTCTGGGCTTGACAATACCGCGCATTGAAAGTTCATGTATTGTATCTACTGTAAGCTTACATGTTGCATTTATGCATTTACTTGTTATGCATATTGAATTTTTATATATACCGTATATTTTATATCTTCGCACCCTTAACTTAGCGCGATAGCCGACATTTATCAAAAAATAAATTCATTCCGATTTCGTATTCTAAATATGTTACTTACATGGATGTTACTAAGCATGCACTTACTGCGCAGCTATAATATTTATGAATGATAAAATGAAAACAATTGCTTTGTTATGAGCAATGTTTAACTCAATCATAATTAAGTCAAGGATCTTCAATTAGTCAGTATATCAGTCACTGTAGGTTAAATTAAAAGAATACCCAATACAAGTTTTTACCCAATCTTGCTTGCGATAATATTGACAAGAAATTTATTTAACTTATTCATCACTCGCATGTCGCTGACTTAAGTTCATGGATGTGTCATAACGTATTTTGAACATTATTAATGACTTGAATATATCATCAGTTCCACTCTGTGTTTTGTGATTTAACAACAGATCTCCTATTATGTAGTGTTGAGCAGAACTGTGCAATCAATCTTTTACATGAAAAGTTAACGAGCAATCGTTTTGAAAATAAATGCCAAGAATTTTTACAGCTCAACCTTTTCGAAAAGATTTTCGTCATTTGTGCATTTATACATTGGTCTTCTATTAAGACCAGTTGTTTATCTGAAGTTGGCTACAATGGAAATTGACTCAAGACCACAGCACAACCGTGGGAACTATGTTGGGACCTGAATAACCAACTAAAATCTTGGAACTGCACATGTAGTGACGGATTCTATCTAACCCAATCATCCAGTGGTTGACAAATGTTTGTAAGTGAAAATGCGTGAGATTTTTGTGCCACTATTGTGTATTGCACGAAGCTGCATTTCCTCTCTAGAAATTATATTGCTATCTATTCCCATGACTAAGACAGAATTGAATATGTATGGTTTTACTGCTATTTATCGGTAAGAAATTATTCTTCGACCACTGACAAAATGTTTTCAATTTCAATATTTTTGTATACTGTCGAAGGGTAGTTGGTTCATTAACGACATTACATTGATCATGAGCAGCTCCACAATCATCGGACATCCAACTGGTATGCCATTAGAGCAGTCAGCATCATTTGAAATTTGAGGATATTGCCTATCGTTGAATAATAGTCATTGAGAACAGTGAATGCTGAAATCGAAGTCATTGGTGCAAGAAGGGTGATTCTATAAAATAAACATATTTTTGAGAAGCATTATGTTGATCCAATCTGTCAAAAACCCTTGCAAAATCAAATGTAAAAGCATGGAAACCATCTATTTGTCTTTTATCTAACAATGATAATATAATAAACTACAAAGTTGACTGCTTGGGCCGATAAGCAATATTCTTGTCACGAAGAGCTCAAATATGTACAAAAGCTCAAAAATAGTACGGTTATCCTCATTGAAATTGATTAGTGTGCTACAGATTCATTGCACATGTTCAATGTCTTTGGTCCAGTGTTGGTAGTCTTGCTTACCTCTACCAGTTCAACCGAAATGAGGCAGAGCGTTCAGAATGACTATGTCAAAAATTATGATTTTGCATTGGCGTGAGCCGTTGATCTATCATCAATAGCAAAACAGAGGGTGGCTCAAGGGGCCGCTGGACAGGAGTGTTCGGGGCTATGAGGGTTAAAAACAGTGGCAAGATCAAGGGAGCTTACACACTTTAACCCTGTCGTGATCAGCAATATTTGCCAGTTTAGCTATATGATAGCATTCAATGAGTTTTCAATTCTGTGTAATAACAATCTTCACCTTATCTGAATGCTCGGTTATCAAAAATGCTACAACTTTGATGAGTTGTACACGCTCGTATCCATGCGCATATTTTCAACAGTAGCGTGGTGCGTATTTTACTGCAACTGCATAAATCAACAATAAAATCGTAAAATGATATATGGTAGTGATTTTGTCCCTTATACTACACAATACCTACATCCACAAATACTAAAATCTATAGCTCGAGTAGAAGTACTTCAGTATCTCAATATGTCGTTAATGTTGCAATTTATGTAATAAGAGATAAATCAATACTTTTTCTGATGTAATGTATGTCACCAGCTTTGCAGGCAGCTAATTCTCATTTAAAATCGAACATTTATTTGCAAAGCTAAAATCAACATTATTTTCAAAGAGCAGAACATGCGGCCAAGCCGCAAATTCATTACAGATGAAAAAAAATACTAAATGATGAGTAATCGCCATACAAATTATAGGAAAATATTCTTGATGCTTCAGTGGAACCTCGAACAGAGAATTCTTTTGATCCTCCGGGATATCCAATTTTCTAGATTCTTCAGTTCTTCATTTTGATAAATTCCCGTAGATATTAGATATGCGAAATGCGTAAGCCAATCTGAACTTTAACCCAGGAACTAGGTTTGCTGATGATTCCTGATATTAGGTCGTTATTGAGGTCGCCACTGCATGTATTTCTCAATTGAGGATGACTCGAGAGCTCAGAATGTTTATGTGCATTCCACTGTAGTCCTTTCCTCACGTTCTTGCAATCAATGATTTATAGCAAAAATGCTAATGATGAAGTATGCATTGGATAGAAAGTTGATTCTATATGGAAAACTAAGCATGATTAAGAGAGAATTTCTATTGGTAGACCATAAAGGAGCAAATAGACAATCTGTAGGAATCATTATTTTAGTCCAGAAAAGATATTTGATCTTTGTCGAATTCTCAGAGAGATTTGTATCATCCTTCGAAGAAAGATAATCATTTTTCTGTTCAGTAAATTCTTGATATATGCAAATAATAAAATAGTAAAATTAACACCCAATATTCAACTTCCGCTTAAAACTATGATGCTAGATTCAAGATGTGAAGTGAACTAATGATACAGGCGTACAAATTTCAATGCATGTGCTATCTTTGGTTTATGTCGTTAGTAATAGAATATAGGAATAGTGATCAAAACTTTTACTTTTTAAAAACTGATCAAATATTTTTTGTACCTTGGAACGTTATCTCCGCAAAAAACTGAATATTTTCATGTAATATTTTCAATGTATACAGATACTTGTTTGAGTCCACACTCTACCTACTATATAGGACCTCTACCTACATGCTCTATGGAGGGAATTACATGAAGTTGCCAAAAACTGACATCACCATGAATGAGAGGGAGCTATTTAATACTATTTAATCACAAGTACATCAAAATCAGGGAGTGGTGCTCCAGGAGCCGCCTCACGCATCGGCGAAGCTAAAGATCGCCCGTTCAAAATAGTGCAAATTAAAACGAAACAGGCTGAGATAATACTGTCTGATGGTAAACTACATCTGAGCCCGCATGATATGTAAACTGTAAGAGTGTATTTTACCCATGATACTGGAACAGAATTCCCATCATACCAGAAAATAAAATACCTGGTAATTTAATATTTAGGAGTTAGTTCCTAATTGCATACGTTCTCCCGAAGGACAAATACCATTCCAAGTTTGCGAACCGTGAATCATGAAACGGTTTAGTTCAACGCATTCGAAGAGCGTAAGCAGGGGAATTTATAAAAATACCTGAAATATTACTTACATTGTGTTTTTTATTATTTGCAAGTAGCAATGTATGACCTTAGTAATACCATCGATCACAATAGTCCGTAGAAAATCAAACGTTTGTCTCCTTAGAGGGTCAAAGGAAAGAATTTAAAAGATAATGGAAAAATCTACAATCTTTTCGAATGATAAATACAGTCGAACCTCGCTATAACGAACCACTCTATAACGAACCCATGGTATGGATCCCAAAAAATGATGTACTTTTTACATACGCTTTTGTAAGCTTTTATTCTTGGAACGTTTGCACAACAAAGTAGCAATCATATTACAATAATGGACGCGAGTTGCCGCATAATTTTTTGCTTTTTGCATTGTCACGATTATTACTGTAAGTATAGACGACGCATTTCCAATGGTTGTCACTGTGTTGCTTCTCTCCAATAAGGAGATAGATGCTCAGGGACTTCCCAGAAAGCTAAAAATAGATTAGTACATTATAATGAAGACAAGACATATTTTAGACAAGAGATCTTCTCATTTTGATTACACACTGTAGAGGTCATGCCGAAACGAAAAGCAATATCCGTTGAGATTAAGTTATCCATCATCGACCGATTGAAGAATGGAGCCAAGCAGCACATCTCTGTCGAGAATACAAACTGTCTAAGAGTACAATAGCGACGTTTGAGAAATCTGAAGATAACCTGAGAGAGTTCATCCATCGCGTCCATACTGATGAAGGCATGATAAGAAAGAAACTTCGTAAGTCGGACGATCACGAATTAGATGAAGTTGTCCTACTTTGGTTCCAACAGTGTCGGGCTTCTGGTACACCTGTGTCTGGTCCACTCTTATGTGAAAAGGCAGAATTATTAGCGAAACTGCTTGACATTAATTCCGAATTCAAAGCGTCCACTGGTTGGTTGTGGAGATGGCAGAAACGTCACGTTGTTCGAGGCCTAAGAGTAGTTGGAGAATCCCGTTCATGCGATTATGAGGCTCTTGATGTTTATCTGCCCGAACTGAATAGTCTTCTCAAGAACGAAGAATGCTCTCGAGATCAAATATACAATGCAGATGAAACTGCGCTATATTGGAAATGTGTGCCAGATAGAACATTCGCACAAAAACTGAGGATTCTGGATCCAAGGGTTTTAAGACGCGGAAGGAGTTACTTTTCTTGTCTGCACGAATGCAACTCGAACCCACAAACTGAAACCTCTCTGCATTGGGAAGTCACGCCAACCTCGTTGCTTTCATCACGTCAATCTCCGAACGTTGCCTGTTCTCTACATCCATTCGAAAAAGGCGTGGATGACCCGAGAGATATTTCTAAACTGGTTTTTCAACGACTTCGTTCCAGCAGTTCAACAGCACTTAGGCAACCTTTAGGCAATGATGGACGAGCCCTGTTACTGCTCAACAACTGTCCAGCTCATCCGCCTGCGACAGAACTTGTTTCGCATGATGGAAAAGTGCGTGTGGCCTACTTACCCAAAAACACAATGTCAGTAATTCAACCAATGGATGGTAGAATCATTGCAGTCTTCGCGAAACAATATCGAAAGAAGCTCTTGCGAGACATCGTTCTAACAAAGGAAACCAACTTTCTCGAATTTCTCAAAGTGTTTTCGCTCAAAGACATGATGTACCTTAGCGCAGACGCCTGGAGCAGTATTCTAACGAGTAGCATCGAGCAGATATGGAAGAACACGCTGGGTATTGCCCTTCCGAACGACACTGATCATAACAGTCTACACGATGACGCTTATGATGAAGATGACATCGTACTCAGTGAATTGATGTTGGATATAAACAGCCTGAACTTACTCGATGACGGTTGAAAACCATGAAACTGTGATTGATACCTGGCTGATGACGAGACAGAGATAGCTGCCACCCTGACAGAAGCAGAAATCGTCGACGAAGTCCTTCAAAAGAAAGCTTGCTCAACCGATAGCGCGCCAGATACAGAAGACGAAGATGAAAATGACAACGGCGTCATCAATCCTCCACCAACTGCAAGTGAAGCTGCTCCAGCGATGTAAACTGCATTTTTATGGCTTGAAACCCAAGAAATCGAGTCTGTGAAAATCATACAGATAAAGCAATTACTGAATTTAGCTCGTGGGGCCAGTTGGAAGAAAAATCGACAAACGAAAATTAGTGACTTTTTCAATAAACATTGATGTACATGTACATTTATGCTGTATTTGTTCAAAATGTATACTATCATATGATACTAATGCCTGTATTTTTTCATTAATTTTATGAATTAATTCTTTACGTACCTGTATCTAAGATGTTAATTAACATGTACCGGTACATGTATTTGTATATACTCGTACATGTTTATGCTTCCATTGCTATAATGCATCTGTAAAGTAACTCAGGATATCAGCTTGGAAGCTTCTCAGACTTTATTAGATATAACGAACCTTAGGCATGGACCCCATGAGGTTCGTTATAGCGAGGTTCGACTGTATATCATATGAGCATCATAACAGGAATGAAGGCTGAACATTCGCATCACAGAGATGGAACCGGGCCAGGCTTGGGCATGTAAATGGGAAACTCTTACGGGCCTTGGGCCTAGAATATTTGTACATGGGCCTGAAATTTCATCAGAATATAAATGAAATTGTGTTCGTCTTCCAATTTACTTCTGATTTGGTTTTGTCAAATGGTGGTACGCTACATCTTAAATCAATCTCTACTGGTGTTTCGTAGGAATGCCACTTAACCCTCTGGTTGAGCCCGAGTTAACAACTCGTGTCGAGCATTATCAGCAGTTGACTGGCGATGGTGACAATGGAGAACAGCAGGACACTGAGCCCGAATTAACTCGCATCGGCAGGGCAGGTAACTGTCACTGACAGATAAAGTTTTCTTTCGACTATTCACGAATCCCGAGTTAACTCGTGTTTAGCATGAAGTGACTTAAGCCCTTCAGAGATGCAGAGAAGTATTACCTGCATTACATCAGTGATATTGTCTTGCCGTCTCGATCCGAGTTAACTCGGGCTCAGGAAAATTCGGTACGTAAGTAAAATATGCACCACAGCCAAAGAGTTAAAGGAATTTGCGGCCGCATAGCTCACGATGACGGAAATATGTACTCACACTTTTGTTTACTTAAGACTCACATTCGCAGTTTGAGAGTATTATCACTCGCAATTTACCTAGCATAAAGATACGGAATATGTTCAATATACCACATTGGCTCTTTAATGACAGATGTCATTATCATCACATACAGTGTAGCTTCACTGTTTATACAGCCATCATTGATGCACTACATGTATTTAATTATTTCATTATGACGTGCCTGAAATTAAGTGTTAACGAGGCTGGGCCTGATATTTTAAGATTGACACGGGCCTGGCCGGGCTTGGGCTTGATGCCGACCTAATACAGCTCCTGTTTGCTGTTCTAGTTGATGAGTGTTCGAATCCGGGTCAGACAAGACGTAATTCGGAAGATAGGGTGTCCCTTCATCGCTTTAAGTTGATAATTACCATGATCGATCATTCCATTCAACGCGTATTGTATTATCACTTCCAGTGTCAAACTTATCTCTGTAAATTCGCAAGTGCTATTCTTATCTTGCTAACATAAATTATTCACTCACATACCTGTGGATTTGTAATGATGCGACAGTAGCATGGTGAATATTCTAGTAAATTGATGATTAGTAACTGTAAATACTGCTGTGGGTTGTTCATTGAAAATATATTTCGCAATCTTGTTGATTCTACATTTCGTAGAATTGAAATAAGAAAGCATGCGACTTCAAGCTTGTCTTTGAAGCAATCGACTGATGACTCTGTAATTTCATTAACAACGGTTTCTCTATAAGTTTCATATGTAATGCAATAGTTTTTTAATCACGCTACAAAAGATTTCTGTGTCAAACTTCATCAGTTGTCCTTGTAGTTTCAATTTCTAGAGGGTTAACTTGCGGCCACCCCGACAAGCACCCAAGCACACAGTGAAGACAAGGGGAGATGAAAGCATAAACTTTCACTGATCGCTGGGATGTGTGTCCGAGAAGGACAGGATCACTAGTAAGTTTGCATCAGGGATGCGGAGTCCTATCATTTCGACAGGACTCCGACTCCGACTCCGGGTGTCAAGCACATAAAGTCTAGTTTTTTGAAAAATTAGCTAGTAACCTACATCATAGATCATTATAGGCTTACCTGAACCTATCTTTAGTGATCATTGCTGTATCAATTATCAATCATTTTCGATGAAAGTTCATCAGATGTCGCTTCCAGTTGGATGCATACGACTCGGCTCCTCCCATCTTCTTAATGTGTGCTTCACACGGTTTTTCTCCAGTCTCTAGCAGGCAGGAAAATGCCATCCTTCTCAAAAAAATTAGTACACTTTCGACTTTAAAACGCGCTTTAGAGGACCCATCACACACGATTAATGTGAGGGTAAGAGGTAATGTTCTCAAACAGACTAGTATTTCATTTTTGTCTCTGATGTGACCTTTGGTGCGTATGTGTGATCGAGGCTAGGAAGGCTTGTCTTCTCTACTAAATCACCGAGTGAAAAGACAATCCTTTTTTTGCTATCACGGTTCATTCCCTCAACTATTTCAAGCTTTGCATGCAGCAGTGTCTCTGTACTTTTGTTTGATGGAGAAAGTTGATATCAAGACGGCGACTGCTATGCTCGAGGATAATTAATTTGTTTGTATTATACTTTGGGTCTAGTTATTGGCCGGAGTCCGGAGTGCAATCATTTGATAGGACTCCGTCTCCAGCAAAAATGATAGATCTCCGGGACTCCGACTTCGACTCCGCATCTCTGGTTTGCATGCAGCGAATATGCCATTGACCCCGAGAGTACTTCGAATGCAGGCTAGCAGTCGAACTTGCCCTTGAAAATCTGCGAGCATTTTCCTTCTGGAAATGGAAGACATCGCTTTTCCAATGACACAGATAGCTAATAAGCATCGCATTCGTAAGATGATTTGCTGACAAATAAATATGTCAAGCATTTTTACAGCTGTTGTCGCGTAAATCATATGATAAAATCATATATTCTCCCTTCTTTTCATGTTTACATGTGAATCTTCCACTGCAATCCAATGTGAAGGTGTACCGATGATGGAAAGCACGTGATGATGCAAAGATATCTTATAGTGTCTGGGTAAGAGAAAGAGAGAGAGAGAGAGAAGGCGATCGATACAGAGAATTGGGCGCTATTTTTGCCTCAACCTGTATTAGAAAGTCAAGTATCAAAAAGTAAAGCTACACAAAATTCACGAACACAAGTGTACCAAATGTCCTACATGAACATCCGCACACTCTTGAAGTCTTTCGGACACATTGAAACACACAGCTGCTCTGCAAACGTCATCATTTATCTCTTGGCTGGTCTCTGATAAAACGACAGAATTGGGAAAGTGAGCTAGTCTTTCGGCCGTACACTTTCTTCTTCAAATGTCCGTTGGAGTAAGATTGGGAGAGCGAGAGGGTGCAAAGGATGCTCCTGCGATCCATTTTCCAGGAAAAAATGAGGAAGCTTCTTATACTCGATGTAAATGTAAAATGCGCTGACACACCATCTTGCTGAAAGTATGGTTACTTGACGCTGTTCAATGACTGCATAACTCAGGATCACGAGGAATTGGAGCATTTGAAACAGGGTTGGCCGCTGAAAATCACCAATTTTTGCCACGATTTTTCGGATAAAACTTTTATCAGCATTGCTGTTTCAGTTTTCTTGGTACATAAAAAATTGGCCACTTTTTTATGACCTAAAAATCGAAAAAATGTGACCAAAAAAGCTTAAAATATAACATTATATGACCTAGAAATAGTAGATTGTAGTTTGGCAAGATTTAAAAATCCTAAAATATAGCAAAAATTATGTTTCCATTTTCACGCAAAAGTCAAAATGGCCAATTTAAGACAAGCAAAACGATATATTTCAAACTTTCATCACAGTATATCCATTTACAGCTTGTTGTACAAGACAGTAATATAATTTATTTCATTTTATATGAAAGGAAGTATGTCTTCACAAAGCATCTTCAACATGAAAAGGAACGCTCTATCAAAGCAGCGGTTGGCTGGCAAGGGAAGGCAGAGTTTGACAGATGAGCGAATCCTGGCGCCGGCGGTAACATTCATTTCTGTAGGCAAATAAGGCAGTTCATACATTGGAACTGTCCTCAGACTGCATCGCGCTGCTGATGAGAAGATAAATATTGCGTCATTCTACATCGGTCATTTCTATATCTACTTCCCGGCAACTCTAACAGTCTAAAACTACAGCAGAATGACCAAAATATAACTAAATATAATGACACGCAGAAAAATTCACGAATGTATGAAACTTTTCACGAGCATTTTGAAAGATGATTGCCATCCACTGCGTGCAATATTTAATAGTCGTATCCCAACCAAAAGAAATTGTTCCACCTTGAAAGCTCCTAAGGCAAAACCTGCCCGTTTCAGTAAGTCATTCAGTCGCTTTGGATAACGTTGCTGACGTGTTCTTTTTCATGTCTTTTATGAATTACTTTATCGTCTTTAACTACGAACTGCATCATTTTGTAATGTATTCACCGTACCACCGTGAAACAATAAAGCATTATGCTACTCTACTCTATTCCTTCCATCGATCTGATTGACTCTCCAACATGTTTCCAGTTACCACCCATGTAACCCATATAACCACCCATGTTGCTTAGTTTACTCAGGTCTATTCTTTATTGTTGCTCGACGAACGATAAATGACCTTCATCAATATTATGGAAGAATTTATCGCTGCATGTCTGTTAAAATTTCTTATTGCACTGTGGTTGTATTCGGTGTATGCAGACGCTTATTTCAGAACCTAGAAATAAAACAATTGATATTTACAATGGTTAAGTATATAGTTATTCTAAAAAAACTTGAAAAATATTTCGATAGACAACGTTATGATGACGTTAAGACAGCGCTCACCTTGAGATTTTTGTAATGAAACATCCGACAAGCCATAGAAATCGAATTATTGTCAATGGCAATTATCTACCGAAATTGTCCAAAAAGTTCTACTGTGCACTCAGTCTAATTGACCAAAAGTCATTTCATGGAGGAATACGCTATGAAGACCCTAACTTAACGCTCCATCGGATAATTAATCCTGCTGAAGGACATCAATGATATGATGAATTTTTGAAGCGTTACCTGCAAATAATTTTCTAAATGGTTGATTAAAGCATCAAAGCATGACAGCGTGCTGAAACCGTGCAATTGGTCTCCGTCGCGCTGTCAAGCAATAAGGTAGTTATCGCACTCAGTTATGGTCCGGCAGCCAGAGCGAGTTTCTGCAGGGAACGAGGCCGAAAATGAGAATCTCACAGAATGATGCACATCCTATGCCTACTTCGAATTGCTGCGTCTGCCGAGTTCTAGTGAGTTCCTCTTCTTGTCAGACAGGATCAAAGAAAAAAACATGTAAATCCAATGGGACGCAGATTGCAGTTTTTGGATAAAGTTAGACTTTCTATGTTTTCTCTGATTAAACGAAATGTACTTAGCCCAGAGTCATAATTTCTGGCATGGAATGTCATCAGGTCATTTCCTATGATGTCCATGAACCCTCGTCTATAAAGCTAAACGCATTTAGATTTGGCGAACCTCTTTATGTCGGCAAACACAAACATTTTGAGCAACTTTATCCACATTCAACCACATTCTCACATACATTGCCGTTTAGATGCATAATAAAAGCACATGCACATCATAGGAAATGACATGATGACATTCCATGCCAAAAATTGTGACTCTGCTCCCAGTACTTTTCGTTTAATCAGAGAAAACATAGAAATTTCATTTTAGCCAAAAACTGCAATCTGCGTCCCATTGGATTTACATATGTTTTTCTTTGATCGTGTCTGACGAGAAGAGGAACTCACTAGAACTCGGCAGACGCAGCAATTCGAAGTAGGCATAGGATGTGCATCATTCTGTGAGATTCTCATTTTCGGCCTCGTTCCCTGCAGAAACTCGCTCTGGCTGTCGGACTACTAGGCTTCGTCTCGACCTTCGTTCTCGACGAATCCTAGAGTGCGATAACTATCACTTAGCTCTCGTTTTAAAGTTCGAATAGGTCTATAGCCTGTTGTCAGATTGAATTTCGTTAATGCCCTTGATTGATTCGTATATAACTTTGGCACTTGGTAGAATGAAATCAAGTTTTGTTTAGTCTTGTGTTTCCTTTTTGTTCCTGTGTTCTTCAACTGCAATATATTGCTTCAGCTTCTTGGAAATCGTTGTGGGTGAATATCTCATGAAGGTCTCGTAGGGTCTGTCTAAAATCTCACTCAAATGTCGGGGAAAATCGAAAGAAAATACCGGCACGATTTTTTATCTAAATGTGACACGGGTCTCTCTTTAACTACGAACCTATCCCTTATCGGAAGCACATCAGCTGATCTACCACTAGGCAATAATGTAGACTGTTCATATACGACAGGTTTTCCGTTTGTCATACATGTACGAGGGGTGATTGAAAAGTTCGCGGCCCGATATAGAAAAAAGCATATTTCGCATACGATACATATTTATTTTTCGACATAATGGCCCCTACAATCAACGCACTTAGCCCAACGGTGCTGTAATGCGCATCCCTTGCATATAGAAGTGTGAGTCTTTGGAGTCCAGATACTCCTCAACGGCCTCCATGATGTCACTGTTGGATGCGAAGTGCTGACCATTGAGCTCCAATTTCATTTTTGGGAAGAGATGAAAGTCCGATGGTGTCAGATCAGGAGAATAGGGTGGATGGGAAATGATGTCAAACCCACAACCTTGGATGGCAGACATGGCGGTAGCGGAGGTGTGAGCAGGCGCATTGTCTTGATGGAAGAGCACGCCTTTCGTGAGCTTCCCTCTCCGCTTGATCTTGATCTGCACTCGTAACTGCTGAACAAATGAGCGTAGGAAGTAACAAATTGTCCGACCAGTCTAGGAAGTCCAACAACGAAACTCCCTTCGAATCCCAAAAAATGGAGGCCATGACCTTTCCCGCGGACCTGGTGACCTTGGTTCTCCGCGGAGTTGGTGATCCTGGGTGCTTCCATTGTTTCGATTGTTTTTGCGACTCTGGCAGTGGTGAATGTGTGAATAGTGGTGAACCCAAGTCTCATCCATCGTAATGAACCGGTCCATGAAATTTTCAGGATCTCCTACGAACAGCGCCAGGTTGTCCCTTGAGATGAGAAAGCGGGTTCGTTTGTTCTCTGGTGTGATCAGTTGTGGCACCCATCGAGCGGAAACTTTGTTCATGCCAAGTTCATGACGGATGATGTTATGGACACGCTCTTGTGAAATCTTCAGTTCCAAGGCAATCTTTCGCTCGGTTGTACGGCGATCATCAAGAATAATTTTTTGAACATGATCGATCACATCTTCTGTGCTCTCTGTCGCTGGTCTTCCACAGCGGGGATCATCTTCCAAGCTCTCTCTTCCTTGCTTGAATTCTGAAGCCCACTTCTTGACTGTGGTGTAGGACGGAGCTTTCTCACCAAGTGTTCCATCCATATCATCATGAATCTCCTTTGGTGTGAGTCCTTTCAAGCCGAGATAACGAATGACAGCTCGATTTGAAACGTGATCCATCTTACGCAACACTTATCTGACTAACTGACTGATAAGTTAGCAACTGAAGTTAAGTAGCTGTGGTTTACCAACAGTTCACCGGATCGACTGATCACTCGTCATGCGCCGTCAGCACATTCCATTGTATCAATCCACATGTGCATAATGGCCTGGCTTTAAGCTTTCTATGTCAGGCGGCGAACTTATCAATCACCCCTCGTACAGTATATCTGTCAGTTATTAACGCTGTTGTGCATTTATTAACGTCAGTTTGCAATGATTAGCGACTTTTCGCATTGAATGGGTGCAAGCAGCGATCGCAATTTTCCGTTTTTTCCGCCTTTTTGCGGAATTAGTCTGTTGTGAATATTTCAAATTTATGCATTCAAACCCAGTTTTGCCCGATTTTCCGTTTTTTTCGTGGGTGAATTGCGGTCCCTGTTTGCAAGTCTCTGTTCATCATCGGCAATATCGCTCATTAGTAGAAATCTGACAATTGAGCATCGGAATTTGTAAATAAATAGCGCCGTTTTGTACTCGATAACTGAGTCGTCATCAATATGAATGTCCCGCCTCAGAGACGTGTAATTTCTGATCTCCCGAGGTTTGTCAAGCTTCCCTGGAGAAAGGTAGGCCTACGTCTGCTGATTCCTCGATGGATGCGACTAGAAGACACCACTGACAATCATGCCTAATTTTTGTGCAATTTCACATATAAAGATTCACCATGGATTCTGGGTAACTTGAACTTCTCGGTGTAATTAGAAAGCTGTGTAGGATAGTCACAATAGTGTGGAAAATGTGCATAGACAATGGTAGATATCTCGATACACTAGTTGACATGCCACGCTCAATCACGCGTAATTACACATGACCCCAAACATCCGTGGCTATGCGGGATATTGCTGCAATATAAGTTATATAAGTTTTATTATAGTTGGGAGTCCTGTTATATATAGACTTTGCGTCTCATGTGTCTGCATGCATCAGGGGCTAAACAATGTGATAGGAGGACCTCAATTTCATGCTCAGGGAAGACAGAACATGCTTAGCGGTTCATCTTAGTGGTTCAAGCGGCAGCGCAGACAACCGTGGACGACGCGCAAACTATAAACGCTAGCCCGCGCGTATTCATAAACATTTCCCATATTTTAACAGCATCAGATCAAGTGATTTCTGACTCTTAGTGGAGCGCGTATGTAAGCGGGTAGAAGAATAGAATGTCCTTAACCACGGATGTTTGGGGTGTTCCGTAATTACGCGTGAATCACGCGTGACATGTCACCTAGTGTAGCGTGCGAAATGCCGCTTATCGTCGAGAAATGTCGATCTATCGACCGACGTCATTGATCAATGACAGATCTCAGCAAATAATTGCGAAATGACGTTAGCCATCAGCTTTACCGTTATAACGACAGATTCATGTTGACAAACGCAAAAACCTGAAGTCTAAATTTTAACCAGAACTAAGTTTGAACCCAGGTCAGCCGGACGCAGATCAATCACACTACCTCAAGGTCACTCCGCCAATGAGTTGAATTCTTGATAAATGATCGGAAGGATTTCGGCTACATAGTACGCAAACCAGATTGAGAATGTTCTCAAATTATTGCTAAACAGAGCAGTAGAGTCCGGCAGCCAGAACGAGATTCTGGTGGGAGTGAAGCCGAAAATGACACTTTCGCAGAATGATGTACACCCTATGCCTACTACGAATCTGCACGTCTGCCGAGTTCTAGTGAGTTCCTCTTCTTGTCACACGCGATCATAGAAAAACACATGTAAATCCAATGGGAAGCAGATTGCAGTTTTTGGCTAAAATGAAGTTTTCATGTTTTCTTTGATTAAGTGAAAAATAGAAAGTCTTTAGCCATCATTTATGATATAGAATGTCTTCAGGTCACTTCTTATCATGTTCAGGAACATTTATCATATGAAGCTCCATGCATTCAGATTTGACAAGCCCCCTACAGTCGCCAAGTACCAAAATGTTGGCTCACTTCTGCCACATTGAGGAACATTCTTGCATACATCGCCTATCAAATATATGATAATATCACATGCATATGAAAGAAAATGACCTAAAGACACGTCATGCCGAAAATTATGGCTCTAGACTTGATACTTTTCAGTTGATAAGTGAAAGCATTTCATTTAAACCGAAGACTGCAATCTGTGTCCAATTGGATTAGCATGTACTTTTCTTTGATCCTGTCTGACAAGAAGAGGAACCGGTAGAAATCGGCAGACGCGCAGATTGATAGTAGGTATAGGGTGTACTGCAAAAGCCTCTGTTTCGCGAAAGTCTCTGAAACATTCTGAGAAAGTCTCATTTTCGGCCTCGTTCCCTGCGGAAACTCGTTCTGACTGCCGGACTACAGAGTTGAACCCTGGCGATCTCTATTATAGGACGCAGTACAATGCAGCAAAAAATTGCTTGTGCAGGGCCAGGGGGGTCGTTGGTGAATAATTTCAGCTTGTAGTGTTTTATTCTGATTAAAGTAAATATTTTTCGACACGACGCGCTTCAGTCCGTTTGGACTCAAAAGCTGAAACACTCATCGCGTCATAATATGTATCTTGACTTTAATCAGAATGTAATAGGATGTAAGTAGTATACTCAAATGTCTTGTGTTAATGCAGAATGTTTTTATAAGTAAGCACAATCAATAAAATGTCATTGCACTCCTCGCACGAAGTCCAGACTGTATGTTAAGAAAACATTTAAGGAACATTTCAGAGCAGCATTTTCGAAAAATCGCTTTTTATGATATTTTCAAAACAACTTTTTGAGAATGTTTTTCTAAATAATTCACGCCGGCATCTGTTTAGAACGATATTTTGATACTGGGTAATTTTTCTTTTAAAATGTAATCATTTTGGTAAGGTAATTCACAATACACAATCTTCAACATGTTTTGAAGCCTAAATCTTCTCAGGATCTAGCAACATTAATAGATACTGCATCAACAAGCAGAGCAGCGGGCTTCCAATCCATCTTCCACTAAAGTAAGCGAAAAACGACTTTCTATGTTCGCCTACTAAACACAGCACAAAAAGAAGTTTGCATATTCAAAAGGAAAATATAATTAACCAGGTGATATTTGTTGATGCATGAAATAGGTACAAAAATAATAATGTTGAAAGAAAAAGTGTTCAATTCCTCAACTTCCAAAGTAAAAGGCGCTTCTTTTGTAAAAGATTCTCGATACTTAGGAATCTGTCTCGTTTACCAAAGCTTCATGTGGTGGTGAACACTTCAACTGCGCGGAAATCAATTTGTAGCATCTGAAAATAGACAGTAATAATCTAACATTATTAATACGTAGTCCAAGTTTAAAGACTATGCGTACAGGTGCATGCACACGTCAAACAACTTCATGACAAATGCAAATCAATAATTTGAATACATGCAATTTAAAGTTCTTTTTTCTTATGAGAATGATTAGTAAATGATTTGCAGTGAAAAGTTGCACTGGCTGTGAGGTATATACGGCACAGTATACAATCTGTGACACTTCAAAATATATCTAACTACTGATTGAAATTAAATACATACATCACTTAGCGATATGTGCTGCATATGTAGGAAAAACAGATAACACACATGCGCAATCAATATCATGCATAACAACACCAACGTATAATACACAATTGATAGATAACTATTCAATAAAAGTTTCATAATGCATGTCGTAAATTCCATGTGTTCGCTCGTTACACTGTGCGCACTTAAAACTGATCTGTTTAATTGCCAAGTCATTGTTATAAAACTTTTCGTACTTAGCTTTGTCACATTTTTGTCATTGGATAACATAACTAAGCATTATATTAAGTGAAGCTTTAGTATACCCACAAGGTACCAATTTGCACCATGTTCGCTCGTTACAAAATTCGGACATGGCTTTTCTGATCTCTTCTTCAATTCAAAAACTCTGCTCTGTTAGACCGAATTTTATTTCATAAATCTCTGTGGTTATCATGGATAATGCATAAATTAAGGACGCATCAATTGTTCAGTGAAAAACACCATATTCTGTGCAAAACATTGTATAGAATGCTGTTCGCTCGTTACACCCCACTGTTATCTTTTTTACACACTACAATTTTCTGCACAAGCAATGAATTGTGAATGAAGATATTGCGGTTGTATTATCGAAATACAAACATTTGCTCTTTAGAGAAAAGTGGCTACAATGTGATTCGGTTAAAACCAGAAATAGATGTAGGGATACGCACATGTTAATGCACGAATAATGCACTCGCGAAAATCGAATTGGAAGCTTTCTGCGACCTAAAGGAGCAGATGTCATCGATTGATTCTTTCAGGTTGTCGAGAATTCCTTGTTTCTTCTTGTCTCTAAAATTCCAATCATGCAGTTTTATTAATGCTTCAAAGCTCCGTACTTTAGTTTATCCTCTTCATTATGTTCTTCTGTCTCTCTTTTTCTTTGTTTTTAAGGGTGTGATCTTCATATCTCTTTAGCTGAGAAAATTTTCCCCGCTCAGAAGTGACAGGCATTTCGATGTGCTTGCTTGGTCAACTTCAAAACTGTGCAGTATTGACATGTAACGAATAAGGATATTCGTCATTAGTACACAGAACCTCGTTGATAAATTTGAAATGCTAATACTGTGTGTTCATGCTGGCAGCGATCGTCATTTCAAATCTCGAGGCAGCGTGGTGGTGTGGTGCGTCGTAGATATCTGATTAGCTGTGTACGACGGCAAGCATGTAATTTGAAACTCAAAATAGTTGAAGTAATCCTATCGGACTCAAAACTAGTGCATCACTTCACGATTGCACGATTGGAAATACATCGGCATATCAAATGTCCAAGTAAAATAGAACTGAATATTATGACAGCAAACAGAAGAATTTTCATAATGGGGATGTCAACAGTAAGATACAAGTTGTCTTCTTTTAGATAATTGTGGATAAGACACCGTCTAAATGATTTCAAAAAGTGTATGACTTGGTCAAATGCATTATCTACAATATTACATGGCAAATTTCAAAACAGGGTACACATGTGACTTTCAAATTCAAAATATACTGAGATAGTTACACAGTTACTTTTTCTGTGTCATGAGGTGCTCGTGACACAGGACATTGTCATCGTGCTTGCATCAGGACAGAGTTCCTTAAAAAATAAGTGAAATCAGACAGCGTAAAGGAGAGTGTAAATAGCGCAAAAATGACAATATAACGATAGTTTGCATTTTGAGCAGCTATGCGTAAAAGTTTTCATAGGCT
The DNA here is from genome assembly GCA_907163375.1 of Prostheceraeus crozeri. NCBI lineage: Eukaryota > Metazoa > Platyhelminthes > Polycladida > Euryleptidae > Prostheceraeus > Prostheceraeus crozeri. The sequence continues at coordinate 90,686 of CAJQUW010008765.1, forward strand.
GCATGGCATGAATCAGCTTTCCAACAAATAAACTAAATAGACCAACATGTGACGAGCGAACGCTTTCACTCGCTACATATTTTGAAGATGATTTTCAGAAGTTAAGGACCTCCTGTGTTTCTGCAACGGCAGTATGTTATTAACAAAAGGTTGAAGAAGGAAAATATGAAATATTGACAACACATTGCATCTGAGTCTTGAGCAATCTTGGAAAAAAGTACTTTTGCGTTCGCTCGTTATATTTTAGTGACATGACTTTTAGAACATCCTATAGTCAAAGTGAGTAACATATCCATTGACTGGCGAGTATAAATGGCAAGAGAATGATCACTTTTAATACATGATCACTTCATATCATGAAAAAAGACTGAAATTTCATGATTTTAAGAGTTCACTTTTTAGCAGAATATTGCGTCAAAAAACCGAGAAAATGATTTGTTTTTGAGGTTGTTTTTGTTAAATTTATAGTGACAGAATGGTATCAACTAAGGCGGTTTCATGCACTTCATGACACAGGAAAAGTAACTGTGTAACTATTTGAGTATAATTTTGAATTTGAAAAAATCACATGTGTGCCACGTACACTGTATACTGTAGGGCACTAACTTAGGCATGAAGCCAAGATTTCGTGCCAGCTAGCGCCTAGTTAGTGCCTTTATAGTGCCTCGAGGCACTAATAGGCACCGAATCAAATGTGTATTTATCCAATTGCATCGAAGGAAAAATCAATGGGCACGAACTCGACATTATGAACTTCGTGCCTACTCGTGCCTTGTGTTGGTTAGAATTGATGGCTAGATTTCGTGCTTAATTCTAGCGAAATTTCGTGCCCTAGAGTTTACGGTGTAGAATTTGCCATGAAATATGGTAGATAGATAATTGCTAGATAATCAGACAATGAAATTTTGCAGCTGTATCATTTAGTTCTATTATAATTAAAAATATATGTGCATTGAAACAGTCTTTGTCGCAAAAGACTCAATGTCACTAGGGCTCAATGCAACCTCCTGCCATCCCATTCATATTTAAAGTCATTACCATGTAATCACTGCATTAAACCAAGTTATAACCATGTAATCACTGCATTTAACCAAGTCATTACCAATGTAATCAAAGCTTGCCAAAAGTATAACTACTCCTTACAAATGCACGTAAATAACATCAGAAATGTGTTTAACTTCTATCAATCAAATGCATCACAAGTTGGTTATCGGTAGGCCCTATCGCTTACCTTCTACAAGTAATTATAATGCTCCTGTCAACTGGAGCGGACTTGGCATCTTCTATTTAACTAAGAACATTGTACATTGATAAGCAGGTGTATACAATTTGCATAAGAGATCCAAGAACTTAAGCCATTTTTTCTCTAAGATGCTTTTAGTGATCAACTCCTGGTCAATAACAGATTTTACTAATTTCATTCTTGTAGATTCAAACCACTTTGATTCCAATTGTCAGAATTTATTTCTCTGTACGCGTGAAAACCTTTTTATGATGTTGAGAGATCGACAATTTATTATAAAATGAAGTAACATTCTCAAGTGGCATATTGCAAAAGCGCAAATTTATTCAGTCATTAGTTAAATAACAGACACGTAAGTCTTAAAAAAATACAGTTTAGTGAGCTCTAAAGTTCATCAAATATGACTTAATTGTAATTTCGCGTGTCGACTTTGCGATTTAGTGTCGGCTTCAACGATCTGATGAACACTGCTTCTTAAATTCGGAGAGAATGCTCTGTGCCATTTTACCAGAATTGTGAACTCTTCTTCGTCACACAGCAGACCATCAGGGTGAGACATTTTGTTCTGTCCAATGGAAGAAGTCAGATGATATCTATGCTCAGGTATACGGGTTTTTAGTTGCCGGCTTGTTTGTCCAACACCATGTGATAATCCCTGGACATAGACGACCCGTGAACAGAGAGAATTATCTGATTGCTTCCTCCTTCGATTAATGACAGCCGATATCTTCAAGGTATCAAAAACGAAAAGGTGTTTGATTGACTGGAATTGGTCTAGGTGGTCTTTTCGTAGTTTAGCGAAGTCAGACTATATCGTAGAAGCCGCCTTGTGTCCGGGATAAGGTAGATGAAGGGTAATTCCCAGACAGAGTTTTATGCAGATTCTTTGAAATGGAATATAAGAAAAGATTCATAACATTTGTAACCAACATTTGAGAGTATCCAATGCTTACAAATAGCTGTTTGAGATTATCAATTACATTGTAAAATATCTGATATGAACGAGAAATCTTGAAGGCTCGTGAGAACAGGCATTTGATAAGTTCCACCAATTTATACCTTTATTCGTGATTAAATCCCATGAAAGTTGCAACGTACCATTTCGCCTTGCTATTTTGATATCGAGAGATGGGATTTCACTGTTGCTTTCCAGCTCCAATGAAAATCGAATATTTGGGATGAAATTTATTCAGATCCTCTTGAAATTTGCGCAAATCATCCATGGAATTGAAGCCGGCTAGGATGCCGTCGACCTAGCGCATGTAGAGAACATAACTATGGCAAATGAGGAAACGCTTCTCAAGGTGCCCCATTGAAAAAATCAGGAAAAAGTGGTGCGAGGGTACTTCCCATGGACACACCATCACAACAGCTTTTGCTATCTGCACAACAGCACGTTGTTTTGAATTTGATGGCAAAACATATCAACAGTGTGGTGCCAGCGTTGAAGCCGACACTAAATCGCAAAGATGACATGCGAAATTATAATGTATTCGTGTTTGGTGAACTTTTGAGTTCACTAAACTGCATTGCTTTAAGACTTGCGTGTCTGGTATTTAACTGATGACTGAATAAATTTGCGCCTTTGTAATATGTCACTTGAGAATGGAGTCAGCGGAATTCCGAAGCTTTGTGATTTTATGGTACTTAAATTCATGATAAAATGTCGATCTCTCAACTTCATAAAAAGGCTTTCACGCGAACAGAGAATTACATTCAGACATTTGAAATCTATAATCAAATTAGCAAGGGCTAACCTTAGGCGAAACGCAATTAATAATGAATTAAATCACAAATCAAACTATTCAGTAAGTAAAACCAATGTGAAAAATAAGAATAAAACACAAATGTAAATGTTGAAAATATTCAAACGGTAGGTAATGAAAAAATGGTACTGTGTAAATATAAGTAGTGTGAGAAAAAAAATGATGACTTACTCGAGAACTCTTGCCTGTCTGCCACACTGTGTGCTGGGCAGTGTAGTAATTGCGGAAATTGCTTATATGTATTGACAGAACTTAATCTGCAGGTCTGGTCGCCCAGATGCTTGCACATGTCAATTGCGTCAGAATGAAATTTAATCCTTTGATTGAGGAGAAGATGAAGTGGAAGATAACGATAAGTGAAAAGAATTTGATCCCTCAAAAGGACCAATGTGGCGTTCCCTACAGGTTAAAGGAAATAACAACTACAACAGATTACCTAATTGAAAAAATGTGCAATTGAGGTCATCAGCAGGAACTATGACTAACTTACAAGAAAGAAATTAGTAAAATCTGTTATTGACAAGGAATTCTTTTAATTTTACTTTGTTCGCCAAAGAGTTTCAATTACATGTCATTTGAAAATTTCTTCCATGCAGGAGTTCAATGCCCTTCTAAGTTGCAGGACAAAGTACTTGATGGACGGACATTTTCATTTCTCACAGAATCAGTGCTCCTTCTCACGTTGTCACTTACATCATTAAGACAAAGGCAACGCCAACTAAAGCTGCCGACAGATAGAAAATGAAACCAGCCATAAACGACAATGTGATTCCATAAACTGCAGTGGATAATGTCGTGCCGAATGAATATGATAGCGTTTCTCCGATTGATACTAGTCCAAAAATTGCACCTGAAGAAAGAAAGCAAATGAATAGCAAGTCTATTGAAACTACAAGCTAACTAGCATTGAACAGGATACTCCGACGAAGGTTAGGGATTATTAATGACCAGAACTGGACTCCAAAATCTCAGGGCATCGAATACTACGTGACTTAGCATAAACTCGCGCAGATGATGGCCATTTTGCGCTTATGTGAGAAGATAATCATTACGAAAGGAGCATGGTTGGATAATTCGAATGTGAATTTTTGCTCTTTGTGCCATCATTTTGCTCATTTAGTTGTTAATCAATGGTTTTGCAAATTCTAAAGAGTATCCCTCACCCGTAGATACACCTCCTAAAGGTCGAAGTCGGAGTGAGTCATTTTCACATCATCGATTCAAATAATGTCCGCGGGCCACTTGAGATGTGAGAAGCGGTGGCGGGCCACCTAATATCTCCCGGCGAGCCAAGCGTTGCCCACCACTGCTCTACGGTTTCGATGTTCGCGAAGTCTTATCTCAGACACAGTGGAGCTGTCAATTCCAGAATTCTTCATCGAAAAATGTCTCTGTCGCCAAATACGATCATAATCATGCAAATGCATTTGCCATTAATTCATTTAATGTAGACCTAATTCATTAGAATTCGCTTACCTTGTTCTTCAGGTGTTACCAATGTTGATGCTTCGGCTCGCATTATAATTGGTGGAACAGATGATAAGAGACCAACGAATATTGCTGAAAATCAATTAAAGATCTTGATAAAAGAAAGACTTACAATTTTTATATAAACAGTTAAAACAACTTCTTGTTCAAAACAACGGCCTTCTGGTATGATTCGTGCTAGAAATGTGGCGCAAATAAGAAAAATCAGCATTCTGTTGGTTATGTATTGCCACGAGGCATTTCGTCGACTCTCATCGGGTGGTTACAGTCTATTAACAAGAAACAAATGAAAATGAAATAATGATATGATGTAACTATTCATTCTTATTGTATATATATATATATATATATATATATATATATATATATTTAGACAAGTAACCTGGCAATTTATAAATTTATCAAATCTCAACAGATGTAACCACCACGAGACATGTTTCGGCCTTTTGGGCCTCATCAGTCGTGGGTAGGTTTGAACCAGCGACGTTGGAGCTAGAGGACGTGCAAGCATACCCTCTAACCACAAGGCCACCGGACCATCTGTTGAGAGCGTGAATTAGCCAGGAAGGCACTGCTTTAACGCAGGCACGTGGAGGGCGAACTGCTTTCTGCAATCACTTAATACCGCATCCGAGATTGAGGCGCTTCACGCAGGCGCTACTCATTACATGTTTAGACAAGTATGAGGCCCAATAGGCCGAAACATGTCTCGTGGTGGTTACATCTGTTGAGATTTGATAAATATATATATATATATAGATATATATATATATATATATATATATATATATATATATATATGAATAGTTACAGTCCGGCACCCAGAACGAGTTTCTGCAGGGAACGAGGCCGAAAGTGAGACTTTCACAGGATGATGTACACTCTATGCCTACTACGAATCCGCACGTCTGCCGAAATCTAGTGAGTTCCTCTTCTTGTCAGACAGGATCAGAGAAAAACACATGTAAATCCAATGGGGACGCAGATTGCAGTTTTTGGCTAAAATGAAATTTTCTATGTTTTCTCTGATTAAACGAAAAGTGGTAAGCCTAGGGTCATAATTTTTGGCATGGAATGTCATCATGTCATTTCCTTTTCATGCACCCATGTCTATAAAGCTAAACAGATTTAGATTTGCCGAGCATGCCAATGTCGGCAAACACAAACATTTTGAGCAACTTTATCCACATTTAACCATATTCTCACATACGTTGCCGATCAGAAGCATAATAAAATCACATGCATATCATAGGAAATGACCTGAAGTCACTCCATGTCAAAAAATATGACTCTAAACTTAATACTTTTCAGTTGATAAGAGAAAGCAAAGAAAATTTCATTTTGACAAAAAACTGCAATCTGCGTCCCATTGGATTTACATGTGTTTTTCTTTGATCGTGTCTGACAAGAAGAGGAACTCACTAGAACTCGGCAGACGTGCCGATCCGGAGTAAGCATAGGGTGATCATCATTCTGTGAAAGCTTCATTTTCGGCCTCTTTCCCTGCAGAAACTCGTTCTGGCTGTCGGACTATTATGAGTGATGGCTTGTTATCGCCATGGGAGAGTCAAAGTATTTGTTGAATCTTTCTGAATGCACAATGGAGGTTGCGGTGACGCAATGAATGTTTGGTAATGGAGCAATATGTGTTCCATTCCATCAGCTTTGTGTTCGAGCGATGACGTCGAAGAATGCAGTTCTTTAGCTTGTATTATCGAGGCAGCGTTACTTCGAGGTCGCCTGAACCTGCTAAGCGCGGTGACCAGACACGCGAGCGAGTGAGTGTCGCTTGTTTAATAACACAAGCCAAATAATCGCATTCTTCGACGTCATCGTTCAGACACAAAGCAACCACCCTGTGCATTCAGAAAGATTCAACAACTTCTTGCACGGCATTCCATTGAAAGTGGACAGTCTTCGAATAGTTTCCAACCCAGTACCTAGAAAATGTACAATTTTGCCTGTCAATAAATTTGATGAAATGCAGTGATAAAGGATGAACCAGAGTATACATTTGTACTACGTAAATATTCCAGGCATGGAGCAAGTACTTCATAAGTACCTTCACGAAAATTTTTCATGAGAACTCATGAAATTTAATGCGGATTCATGAGATTTTTATGAGAGCTCATGATATTCTCACAAGAAAATGTTTAACTCATGATGTTCTCATGATGCTTTGATCGCGTTCATAATAAAATCATGAGCATTTATGAGGTCTTCGTGAAAATTAGCTTATAAGTAGCAAGTTATGCATGCTAGCCGCGAAAGGAAATAACCATAAGAAAGCTTCCAGAAAATAGTGGGCCAGAGTGAATACTATCCATTGAGAGAGGCCACAAAACCAGGTATTGGCTAAATGCGAATTTCTATTAGGCAAGGCTTTTCAACCGGCCCAGCCGGTCATCGTCAGGCAAGTGACTCCAGACAACAGACTGGTCACTCACCAACAGTCGCAAAGCATAGCTCACTTGACAGGTTGCAGCATCAAAAAAAATTACAGCATAGAAATTGAAGACAAGCTTGAGAAAATAGAGACCGTAAACATGAAATAAATGGAAATCATACTACTACAGAGGAGGAGCTAAGTAACAAGGCATAGTAAGCAAAAGCAAGAATTGGAAAGAAAGTCAAAGTTACCGAAACCAAAGATCACTGATGCGGTGCTTGGTGCGATTAGAAGAAGATAGTGTCTTCGTCCACCACGATTCTTTTATCACTCTCTTCCTCCAGTTACTCTCCTTGTCTATCACTTTCATCTCTTCAAAATTTACTGAATGCGAGTAGTCGTGAGCGTGTTGAGCCACTTCAGAGCGCATGGTGTCAATGTCTCGAACAGCCTTCATATGCTCTCGCCTTCGTTCATCCAACGTTCGTGAGGATTCTCCAACATAGCTCCAGCTACATCCCTCTGAGCCACAAGGCAGTTGGTAGATGATCCCCAACTCGGTGGCAGGCACGGGTCGCTTCTTAACCAGCTGCTGTCGAAGAGTAGAGGTAGGCTTCATTCCCACGTGAATGTCACTCTTGCGAAGGACACTCCTTACCCTCTCAAAGACTCCAGGAATGTAGGGAATCGAGCCACAAAATTCATTCTTTGCCTTGTCGCTGTCATTGATTGGTTGATAGGAAGGAGTCCACCACTTCTCACATTCGGCTACGGAATATCCATTGGCTCGCAAAGTCTCGACTGTTGGTGAGTGACCAGTATGTTGTCTGGAGTCACTTGCCTGACGATGACTTGCCTTGCCTAATAGAAATTCGCATTTAGCCAATACCTGGTTTTGTGGCCTCTCTGAATGGATAGTATAAGAAAGCTTATTCAATCGATCATGATCTTCAAGGTTAGTCTACAAAAGATAAAAATGAAAATATATAGGATGTATCATGGCGATGTGCAACAGCATTTTCGAAATGATACATATATAGTTTGACTTTACAATTATCATTACTATGCAAGATGTTGAAAATAGACATATGTACAATCACAGTTAAACATAAGATCATGATAAATAGTTGTCTATTTTTGCGAATACTGAAATAGCATTGTGGACATGGCGTGGCAGGGCAATGTGGCTAGGCCAAGAAAGCTTCAATAACTATATGCGAGAAAAATAAATTCAGAAGTATGAAAAAGAAACTGTTAATTAATTAATGAGATTTTCATGAGAAAGCTCGTGAAATTTGATGAGATATTTCATGCGAAAACGTTCCAAATCCGCATTAAATTTCATGAGATATATATGAGTAAAGATCTCATAAAAAATCATGAGGAATTTTCTTGAGGGTAGTATCATATGTAAGTGCACTTTGAACTTCATGAAAAGTTAGATACATGCATGTATAGTTGCCACCAGTTCATAAAACTGAGCCGCTTTGCATGCACATTTGAATCTGACAGAATGCGGCACCCTTAGAAGGGTTTTGCTTGCATATTTTTTATTTCATTAATTTGCATTATTTCTTTTTCAATTGGACAACAAACTACATGTACATCTGTCGGCAATCTCAAAAGTTGCCTTGATGTATGAAATCAAATACCTGTAGTGTCGATAGCATGTTACTCATAAGCTCCTTAGTTGCATTTTATATCATACTACTGATGCTTGCCGACTGTTAATCAATTTTTTTTGAGAATTTTCACAGCCTTTGCACTATTCCTTATAGAAAGCCTTGGATAGAAAGTTGTTTGGCGTGTGTGAAGTTAGTGGAACCATCCAGCGGAACCACTTTTATCTTTCAACTTGAATTTCTCAAAGAACGACTGAGAATTTGAGCACATATTTATGAAGAGGATTTATCAGGAGACTGAAATTGATAAAATAAAGGTTGTTTCTAATAGAATCACGCTATAATAAAAAGTGGTTTCGTTGGGTAGTTCCACCATTTCACACACATCCATGAGCATAATAATAATAATAAGCGTTTTATTCAAACATGAATAGAAATCATTCTTTACAAAATTAGTGCTTTTTACATTGTAATCATAAGCTAATGAAACAGTTATGGGAAAGTTAGTGGCAGAAAGTTATATCGGATTGGTTGAAAATGAGAATTTGAAGATACGGTGTTCCAGGAAATTACTTGAGATCTCTATCGTGAAGACTTTGATTGAAGAGAGTTGTGCAGTATGGAATGAACGAATCGGCTCTTCGGCGAGTTTTACAGATAGGCTGTTGAAGATGACGTGAGAAAGTCAAAAGTTTGGGGAAGAGATCGTGTAAAATATTGTCGGGACATTCAAACTTTTCAAAAGTTTTAAGGGCTCTAGATATTCTTCTTTCTTTCAATGAAGGAAATTTTTGACAGTCACAATTGAAACCGCAGATAATTCCATGACAACGCTTGCGAATTTTTTCTTGAGCATGTTGCGATATTACTGTTCATAACTGCATTGTCGTGAAAAATGAGGCATAAATTTGTGATCAGCGCAACAAATTGGAACAGGTAGTGACAAAACATAATTAATCAGCTGGGCCTATCAGCGAAGCTAAGAAATTGGCTCCGATGGCTTCACAGAACCCTCACGAAAATTTTTCATGAGAACTCATGAAATTTGATGCGGATTCGTGAGATTTGTATGAGAGCTCATTAGATTATGATGAGTGTCATGATATTCCCATAAGAAAATATTTAACTCATGATGCTTTGATGAGAATGTAATGCGTGGTAATATGAACATTCATGAGGTTTTTGTGAAAATAAGTTTATAAGTACACTGTAATTCGCTGGATACAAAATTTACATACAATTCGAAACTAACATCTGATACGAGATTCTGGCATGCTTACAGAGATCTGGTATGTTTTTCATACGACATCTCACTTACTTTCGTATGTGATTGGTATGCAGCGATACGAACTATTCTATCTGTGATTGGCTGCTTTACGATGAAATACGAGTTGTTGGTATGTTTTATATACGAGACCCGATGGAAATTGGTATGTGTTTCGTATGAAGAGCTTTAAGTCACATAGCAAAAAATATGTATATATTACACACTTCTGTCAAATAACTTTTTTCAGTAATACCAGTCGTGAATATTTCTTTTTGATAGAGTGATATTTAACTGGATTAGATTTATTGTGCTCCACGAGATTGTCGTCGTTGCTACTTGTCTAGTAACATTATCAGGACGCCTAGTTCGCTCTACTTTATGAACCAACTTGATAAACATCAACTCATTCAAACGATATCTTTCGTGCAATCATGTTGACTTATATATCTCAAACATAACTATTTTTGCGTTCATGAATTATAATGTGTTTTTATTTCGGATTGATAATGTGCTTAATTCAAAATTACATAGTGCATAATTGTTGATGGTTAAATACTGATTGATTATTTATGAAATGCCTTTGACTTACGTGTATTAAAATCGAATTCAGTATTAGAAGTATGACTCTGATATGTTATAATAGTTCTATGTTATTATCTCACTACTTACAGAACAGTAGTAACATTAATGTGATCTTTATTGACAAAGGCCTTAAATCAAGATACTTTGGACATGATTTATGCTCACCTTTAGCATTGTGCTGGTATGGTTTTAGTATGTAAAGCATACCACATTTGAAATAACATACGAAAAGCATACAAATATATACCAAGAGAATACAGAAATATACCAAAAAAAATACTTTGGCATGCGTCCTTCGTATGTGATTGGTATTGATCGATTTACAGTGTATTAAGATAGAAAGTATTAAGCCATAAGAAAGCCTATTCAATCGATAGGAATCTCCAAGTTTGGTCTATAAAGGATAAAAAGCAATAATATAGAATATATCATAGCGATCTGCAACAGCCATCTCGAAATGATGCATAATAATTTGACTTTACAATTAGATGTTGAATGCAACATGTTGAAAATAGAGATATATACAATCAAAGTTGTATCTATCTAAAAAATCTATTTATATAACATAATGGTTCATTATTGCGAATATTGAAATACTATTGTGGATATGGCGTTGGAATGCTCAGGGGTATATATGAGAAAAAATTTGATGAAAAATCATGAGTAATTTTCGTGAGGGCGGAGCCACTTTTATCTTTAAACTTCAATTTCTCAAACACGACTGCGATTCAATGGAATCTAAGCCCATATTCGTGATTAGGAGGCTGACATTGATAAAGTGGAATTTGTTTCATTTGAATTGCGCAGTAATAAAAAAAAGTAAAATTGCTGTGTGGTTCCGCCAGCTTCACACACGTGGTTGTTTGAGCTCACAGCTTTCGCTTTATCCCATATAGAAAGTCTTGGGTAGAAGGTTGTTTTTGCTCATCGTCTCGTCTTGAATAAAACATTCAGTGTCTATCAGTAAGTCTATATCATAATCATTTTTTAATGGCATTTCAATTATAGCTGAAGCATGCAACGTATTTAAAAAATAAGTTTATAAGGACACTGTTTAAAAGCATGCATAAAAACAGGATTTTACAATGATATTGATATCGGAGTACAAAGCGCATGCTCAAAAGTGTGGTATCATCTTTGACGACAATGTTTCGACAATTTGTTTTCGAGGATTAGACAAGTTCTACTTACATAAGAGAATTAAGATGTCACACAGCGGCTTTTGGAATTCTGAGGACATTCCTTGCAAGATATTCGAGATAATAAATGAAACACTGCAAAACAGCACCAAATTGTTGTTGTCGAATCTTTTCCTGAGAAAGGCAATGACAAGGAACGCGACGATTATCCACACAGCAAATTTTAGTCCATTGAAGACTCCATATTGAACAGAAGTCCAACAGAATGGATTGTCGAATAAATATAGCGTTGATACGCCGACACCACTTGCCATGATGAGCATATAAATCATAAAAGAAAGAGTCAAAAGCAATATCGAAGCAGTCCGACGTCTACTGAATGCCAATAAATGTCCGATATTGTCCCATGGCGCCCTAATCAAAGCGCAAACGGTGTGTTGTCCTCGAGGTCTGCTAACAGTCTTTACACAAAGCAGAAAAAATATGCACACCACTGCTAATACTGTTAATCCAATCATAGTAATCCGAAAATGGAATATTTTGATGGCAACTCCTAAAATGACATTGATTATGATCATAGACAGTGCCATTGAGGATTCCATGATAGCGATGACCACTGTGCGTTGTTCCTTGGTCGTTACGTCGGCAACGTGAGCAAACATGGCTGCTACCATCGACCCATTGGCACCACTGCAACCATTAATTAAACAAATGATGGTATATACGTAGAGAGGGAGATCGAGGTTGATGATTAGACATAAACCAATGCTCATGGTGAGAAGACCACAATAAGAAATGCACATTATAGTCTTCCGACCCAGTTTGTCAGAAAGGGCTCCGAAGATGATGACAGCGATGATTCCTGGAACACCTGATGCGAGATGAGCTTTCGCGATGAACTCCGAGCTGATCTTTTGAATTTCTTTGTCTCTTCTGTAGATGGGATCTGAACTAAAGACATATAAAAGTGATAGTTGAGAATATGCAAAGCAAGGAAGCAATTATTCAACAACCAATTAAAGGAGTTAATTAAAAAGTGATTAGTCACGATTTACCAGCCGTGCGTTGTTATCATGAAAGTATTTCAGAGCCCTTGCTTCCGGTTGCTGAACGGTCTACTGACAGGAGTGGTTGCAATCATTAAAATCCGACATCATATAATGCCGAAGGATGTAGTAGAGCATTTAAATTGAAAACAATATTGCATCGTGGACATGCGTTACCATGACAACGGTGCATAAACGATGGAAGGGTTCCAGTGGTTGACAATGGTTGGGTATCTGTGCCTTGTCAGTCTACATTGCAAGGATTCATGATGACTGTTATTCTCTTATAGAAGCATTTTGACAAAACAGCGTGCATGATATCGCCTCACGCCATAATCCTGCAACTGTTGAAGGTTTGAGAAAAAATTCGATTGCTCTGAATGTCTAGCAATCGACGCCTAGTTGAACAGCTGACGTTGCCATCAACAAACAGATGTTGTGCAATCTAGAACGACTACAATTTCTAAGTAAACAGAACGACCGAGCACGTCAATTGACGGGTAGAATGTTTCAATGGATTTTTGCTCTTCTTATCGTGCACTCTGTTTGTGATGGAATATTTTACACATTGAATGAAAACATGAGTTATGAATGGAACATCTATTTTCAATAACAGAGAAGATCACTCCATTTTATGAGCTTGTAACACAGGAAAGTAGGGATTAAAGGGAGCATGATGGATACAATTTCAAAATACAAACGGATTTTGTATGCAATTTATAAATAACAAGTCATGAAACAGAAAGTTGTCAAATCTTTTGTATGAAAATTTAGATCAAAATGCTGTTCATGAAATTTTCTTGGTAGACAACAAAAGTTGCTTTGAAGCTAAATGTTTCAAGATTATTAACAGTATTTTTTATTCTATTTGATAACTATTGAATTTCATAGTACTTAAATAGTAAAATCTCAAGCTTCGAGTAGATAGTTTATGTACAGAGGAATTATTTACAGTAATTAACCTTCTTAAAAATTGATCAAATATAATCGCAGGCATCAGGAGCACAATCTCCAAAAAAAGCTGAATCGCTCGCTTCCTTCCTAAAAATTTTCATTTTCTTTTTGAGTTGACATTTCCTGCCTGTTATGCTAAATAACATCTATCATTGAATTGATTATTAATAATTAAAATGCAAATTATTCATTTAGATAATTTGTACTTTCCTAGTCATTTTCATTGCAGCTGCATGCATTAAATCATGAAGTCCTATTTAATAATAACAATATTCGTCAATCACAAAGGTATTACATGCACAGAACTGCAGGAACTAGGGTGACAAATATGTTGACTATTATTCGTTACAGAAATCAGGTGAGTCGTGGAAAGAATTTAAGGTCATCGCTACACTCTACCAAAGTTCAATACGTGAAAAATAACAGTTAACACTATTTTTAAATTGAGGCAACGAAGTGGCTGAGGCTTCTTCGAGGATCAAACTGTTCCAGTGTAATATGACGTCGATGGCAAAAAAGTTTGATCGGTACTTGTGGATACAGGATGGCACTAGAATTATTTTTGGATTTCCCCTTTGAGATCTTGCAGAAAACTTGAAATGTTCATTTATTAAATTATTCACGATCTTAAAAAGAAAAATAAGTTTATATCTGAGTCGGCGAGCTGATAGTGACAATAATTGGAGTTTCAATAGACGATGTTGATAGTTAGGTTATCAATGGATGTTGATTGTTTAAGTTCCAATCTGACTACTAAACGGAAGAATACTAAAGTTAACGAACTTTATATACTCATTGACATAATTAATGAAACAAACTATCATTGGCTTGAGTTGAAGTTTGTTTCATTTTTTTATCAGGTATGATGCAATATCTCGCTTTCTATGTATTACCATTCAACACATTAGTGAATGGAGAAAGATCTATGGTGGTCAAATTTCAAATTTTGATATCGATACAACTGTCACAATTGCTTTTACAAATTGAACATAAACGTGAACTGAAATCCAGCTTTTGTAAAATGAAATGGCACACGATCAGTTTACCAGAGGTATGGCTATTGGAATGATTTGTTGTGGTAGAAGTTGTGCGAGTGTTGTCGAAGAGCTGCAACTATCGAGAGTCGTTGTTTGGAGGTGGTGGTGTCGATGGAAAGCAGAAGGAGATGTTAAAAAGAAGAAGGAATCTGGTCGACCAAGAAAGTCTGCAGGAAGGACAGACGCACGTCTAGTTTTAGCTGCAAAGAGGAATAGATTTGTGTCATTCCCAAAGCTAGTCGTACACTGGAAGAGTGCCTCAAATATAGACTAGCGTTCGAACGGCTTACCGAAGATTGCGAGAAGCTGGAATTCAGTCGCGACGACCAGATGTCCTAATTCCATTGAGTTTTGAGCACCGCAGAAGACGAGTTGCCTGGTGTGGGGTGGCATTTGGCATGGCGGACGAACAACAGCAGTCATCATCAAAGGCACGTTGACTGGAGAGAGGTATCTCAATGAAATTGTGCTTCCTGTTGTTGCCCCATTGGTCAGGGTATAGGATCTCGTCTTCCAAGACGACAAAGCAAAACCACATCGCTCCTCGGCTGTCATTGCCACTGTTAGAAGATTGAACAGTCAAACCCTTGACTGGCCTGCACGCTCACCTGACTTGTCACCCATTGAACAAGTATGGGACGAGCTTGGGCGGCGAGTGAGAGACCGCTATTCACTTCCACCAGTGTCCCTGAAGATTCTCTCTGAAAGACTGACAGAGCAGTGGCTTCTCCTTGAAACATCATTCATTCAGAAACTTTTTGAATTCATGCCATCTCGGATTACTGAATGTATTGGAGCTAGAGGGGGGGGGCACACGCGCTATTAAAGTTTGAATCTGCTACATGCGTTGTTATTCTGTGCTAGCAACTTGGTGGAGATTGTGACTAAATTATCAAGGATCATACATACATGTATATATACCAGTCAAAAATGAAAGAAGCTAAAGAAGTAAATGTTTCAAAAATTTTGTCAATGAGTATATTTCACAGTGTAATAATCTCTACTCATTTAAGCCTATTGATTAGGACTCTATGAATAACAATGCAGTTATAGTAGAAAATTTGATGACAATGCTGGGTTGGGTATTTGAGCTCACTCATTGGTTTCGGCAAGATAATTCAGAAATAAGTCTGCAAAATCGACATTGAATGAACTTACTGATTAACAGTACATGGACTCAAGCTTTCATTTCCTGATTCTACAGTGAAGTTATACTCCCGTTTCAAACGAGCAAGAAGATACTGAGGAAAGATTGTAAAACCACCAATATAACAGCAGTAGAATATGACGCAAAAGAACACAAGTGGAAGGAATCTGAAATAACCAGTTTCTTCATTCTTCTGATTGTTTTCATCCTCCGATGGATATTCGTAATGATCGTCCTGTGAATTGATGGACGTACCCCAGTGGTTTTCAGAGAGTTCGTCCATGCTCGTCAAAGTTTGAAGCGAATAATGATATGTTAATCAACTACTAATTCAGCGCTATCATCAGTCACATCAAGCCGATAATTCATTTTGACGAGAGATTAGAATATTCGGAGGCATTCAGTAGAATTTGAAACTGATCGAACCACTTTAAACATGTTGATTGTTGATACAATGAACATTGACATTAAATCACCTGATATTAAAGTGCGATTTTACAATAGTTCAGTGAGCTGAGTTAAGTTTAGAATAAGATAATGATCGACACATATAACACAAGATCTTTGCATGAAAGCCAGTGAAATCAGTTCGATAATGTAGTAGAGCGAACAACGTCCTCTGAAGTTATGACGAAAACAATCCTCGCGGACCACTTTCCTCCGAAGAATGTCCACTCAATTAAGATGCAAGTTCTTCTTTACACATTAATCTCAGCTGCGGCTATTTTTAGTCAACTATTGTGATAGAGTGGACTAGTCCTGCGATGTTCTGTGACCTTTTCATAACCCTCGGATGATTATTTCACTCGCCTAAAAATTCATGAAAAAAACGTCTGCGTGTGTAAAGCCTCATTAGTGTATGTCCAGTCAAATGATCGCATTGACATATTATGAAAGCTTCTTTAAGCTCCTTGTCATAACTCTCAGGTATTATGATAGACTAAGCGTTTTTTTACTTTCTACGCGTTATCTAACACGTGCAGTGTATGTACAGGCATACTTGTATATGAAACATAGAACTTAACAAAGTTGGGACATAATTGTCATAGGATAAAAGAAACAAGCATTCGAACGGAAGATTTTTTAATCGATTGGTGATCTAGTGTACTCCGTAATTATCATTTTTTATCGTTTCAGAAAACAGTAGATGTTTTCCCTATTTCACCCCCTGACGAAGAGCGAAGCTCGAAACCGGTCGGGGATTGTAAATAGTTCTAACTTGTATTTTACTGGCATTACAATATACAAGGAGAGCGCAAAACTGTCTTCTGAAATTATGAAGAATCCCCTCCTGTTGAGTGTTGGCCGGCATCCTATCATTTTTCCTACGTTTATCGATCATCCACCAAAGCAAAACCATTGATTAGATTGAATATCAAATTTAAGTCAATTTACATCCACTGTACACGAAAATAGCAGAATTAGCAGGAGTTAAGCGATGCTTTTTGCCGGCTCCAAAATTTACAATGTGCGTACAATTTACCCACTGACTCATGATAGGATATCGGAAAATGTTGTTTAGCTTAATGACATTCAATTAACAAAGCGCCCAGGGAACTGCAATTTGTGAGTGCAAATATTGACATATTACAGGAATCTAACAATAATATTAATTTCTTCTGCAATTTTATGTCAAAAAAATGGTCAGAAGTGCAAAAATCATGAATTCACATCGGAATTGAAAGTTTCTGAACAAAAATAGGTCCTGTAAGAGCATTCTAACTAACTCTGGGTCTGCAAAATTATTATCATAAGGTAAAACTGTTGCAAAGTCTCATCAATAGTACTCGTCTGCTAAATAACAAATGGTCAATGGTCAGCTTTATGTACAGCACGTTTATTTATTTTGATGTTTCTATTTATATATTGCTTAATAAGTTATGAAGTGTTCATGAAATTATATAAAAGAGAAAGTCTCTTTCAGCAATACTACAGTCCGTTTCATAAAAAGTGGATCATCCTAAAATTTGACTAAATAAAACATAAGTATGATACAGAAAACATTTTTCATGTTATTTCATGTCCCTAATATATTTAAATGTCCTTATATAATCTGATAAGCTATGATACAGTAACGGTTCTTAAGAACCTAATATTTTGTGGCTCTACCCTTATTGTCAATGACATTACCAATTCGTCTAGGCATTGATTCGATGATATCGTTGATTTTTGACTGATCTAGCTTTCTCCACTCTCTTTTTAACGGTGACGTAAGTTGTGATACGCCATCTGTAGGTAGCAGTGAACGACGAACGTTACGTTTTAGAATACTCCATACATTTTCTATGGGATTCAGATCAGGAGAACGAGCTGGCCAAGATAATGTCCTAAGCCCTAATTGAGACTTGCTACTGCTGGAGACTCTACTACTCCTGTGACACGTAGCATTATCATCCATAAATAACCAAGTTCGATGATCACACCAAGATCTCATTTGGCAATGTTCATTTCATAAAATTAAAAATTCAACATTCAGTCAGAATTCAGGTTCCTGTATTAGTGAAGTTCAGAGCTCCATTGTCCGGTCCAATGCCCCAAATCAGTAGAGTCGCACCACCTTGTACCCGGGGACGATGTAAATGTCTCGGCATTTCGTGATCAGATTTTATCCATAATCTCAATCGACCATCACTATCCTTCAGACGGACTGATGCCTCATCAGACCAGACAACCCGATCCCATTGATTTCGCCAGTGACAATGACTCATTGCCCATCTGAGACGTCTTTTTGTATGCTGATCTGATAATTCGATCTGAGAGGGCCTCTTGCAGCTCTTGAAATTCGACTCAATAAGTCTTCTACGAATAGTGGACTTAGAAATAGACGAGTCTAGTGCAGCCATCTCAGTTAACGAGAGACTTGGATCAACTTTAACAAATCTCAAAATTAGGCGGTCTCTACGTTTGGATGTTTTGCGTGGACGGCCAGAGCCCTCTTTACGACAGAGTCGAAAATCATCATCATGCCATCGATGCACATTTGTGTAAGGGACATTTATTCGCTTGCTTGTAGCTCGCAAAGAAAACCCTAGTTCTAGCAAGGCTGACACTTTCCCTTTTGTGAATGCGATCTCGTTATTGTTCATTTGTGCTTTGTATTGTTTTCAACCGGTAAGAGATAGATTTCTAGCTGAAAGCAATCAAGAGTGCTGCCAACACCACCGCAACGAAGTCAAGAAGCTATGGAACATGAAGTCCAGTTAGTCACATGTAGCAGTTACATTATTGTTGATGAATAATGGTGCTATACTGGCTCTGATTGACCGATTTTCTTTACTTTTGTTTTGCTTGATAGCTTTTGGCTTGTAGAAAAACATGTTACATAACAAAGGAAACAAATGTAATTTTATAAGAGTGAGGTATGATTTTGTGTAACATTGCTAAATGAAGATCGAAATATCTAATACTTTTTTATCTATAACAGGAAAACAACTCAATATTTATGCTTGAAATATCCAACAATGATATTAGTAAGCACAACTGACATATCTTCCAAATATCAGAGAAATTCGTTCAAGTTTGGCGGAGTTAGACAAAGTTGAAGTTAAGGCGATGTTTAAGGGTGATCCATTTTTTATTAAACAATCTGTATATGCACATGGAAACATCACAAAATATCAAACCAATTCTAAAGCAATCAAAATTTGATGTTTGTTTTCGCCCTCCATATGAATAAAAAGATGTATTGCAAGGTGTAATAAAAGTTTCTCCCCATACATTCTCTCATCGTCTGGGTAGCAATTAAACGCAGACAAGCATAATTAATATGAAGTGACAACTATATATTGATCATCAATACCACGAAAAATTATCATCACATTTACAATAGTTCTGTATCTGCCTTCAGTTTCCATGAACAGCAATATATTCGAACGGAAAGAGTTACGCAAGCGCACAAGCTTGGTCTGTGTGATGAGCTTCTATTGCTGTCTGACACGGAGAAACAGCTGCTTGAGGTTCTTGGACTTTCGATCCAGACTTCATACTTCAGTCTCATCAATCTGGCGGCGGCTTGCTTCATCTTTCATCAGCACAGAGCTATTTGAACACGGGAAAGCTCGTCTATCATTAATGATAGCAGTATAGAGGGTGCATATCATCAACTCGATGATGTTGTCTGATCTGACGATTTTATGATTGGGTGCGACTCAATTAGGTCGCTCTTACTGCACCTGTCGATCCCGCCAAAGAACCTGTTTCATCGGCAACTTCCGCCATCATCTCAGGCTTGATTGCCGTTGAATTGATTGTTCGGATTCTCCAGTTCTGTATGTTCATCATCTACAGAAGATATATCACACATAATCTGGCCCCAACAGTGACATCTGAGTAGGCCTATCACTCATCGATCATCTTTCGCCTGAGTTGAACTTCTTTGAACATTTTGCTGAGAGATGCCAGTGAGTGTGACAAAAAGGCAAGCATACATGACTTCCTAGTCGAATCATGGCTCAAATGGTGCGTTCTTGAGCTCAATCCCTCTTTACACACACCAAAAATAGAATCCGAATACTGTTTTGTTGGAAGGTGCGCATCATAAGCCCATTTTGTTGTTGTAGAAATCAGTCAATCACTTTGGCCTAAGGTCATCAAACAGAGATTTATTCCGACCAGACTCAGATTGTGCATGCTGGTGGACGATATGACGTGAGAAACACCATGGATACTAATAATGCTGGAAACTATTTCTACAACACATAACTTAGGTAAATAGGTTGATCCATTCCGCATAAGACTGGGGAGAAACTTTTGTTCCACACTGTAGTACGGAAGCGACGATGTCCAGCAAAACAACTCGGAATTGTGTCTGAAATATATTGTTAGTAGTGTGAATGGAAAAACTTGAAGAGCACAGGAGACTTGTAAAAGGAATAATGGAAACAAATTTTTCGGAAAAATGGCCCATCATTCAATGAAGTCGATAAATTTAACCTATGTGACACTAAGATCTTTGATCTTGAAGAAATAAAGCATGAAAGAATGATATTATTACTTTAACTTATCAATGCATTCTGTCTTTGAATATCATTTCTTGCATTCTTTAACCAATGTTTGAATGCGATATTAGCCACCAGGAGTGAAGTTTCATTATTCAAATTGTGCTTTCTCAGGTTGTATGAAGTTAAGAAATACATTGGATATGATATTGTTGAATATATCGAATGTAATGTAATTACGACGGGTATCTCAAAAGTAACGACAGTTTTGCTTTAACTTTTGAACGAATGATGCAAGTTAATCTTTACAATCAAACTGACATGTGGGAAAAATTTCAGCGCTATCGATGCATATGCGCGCAAGCCTTTTAAAATTCTTAAATCCAAGTTTAAGTTACGATTCATTTAATCATATGACTCGTTGAACAAACTGTCGACCTCCCTTCCAGCTCGATGCAGTTCCCACAACCCTGCAGCATTTTGACCACCCCTTCCTCTCATAACTTTGCCGGAAAATAGCGGAGCTAATCGCTGGCAACGGCAATGACCTCGTCACGACTGCTGAAGACACAACCTCGCATTGACTTTTTGATTGGCCCGAACCGGTGGAAGTCGGCAATGCGGCGAGGTCCGGCGAGTGCGGTGGATGGTTGAGCAGGCGTGACCCAAGCTGATGCACCTTTTTCACGATGAGAGCCTGGGGACCCACGATGACAGCACGGTGGCAGCCCCTCGGGCCCCAACTACAGTGACTGTTGCTTGGTGAAAGGGTTAAACATTGGCAGCGACGTCTCGTCATCGCAATGAAAAGCGATTAACCTCTTCGTCACCAATTTGCTGCCACACCGCTGTTCTGCGTGGCACATTGAATACGCTGTCTCTTTCTGCAGTCAATTGACGATCCCAGACTGCCATGTGAGAAAAGTGCATGAACTTGGGTTTCGCCTGCTCAACCATCCGTCGCACTCGCCCGACCTCGCCGCATTGCCGACTTCCATCGGTTCGGGCCAATGCAAAAGTCGATACGACGTCGTGTCTTCAGCAGTCGTCATAAGGTCATTGTCGTCGCCAACAATTCTCTCAGCAATTTTCCGGCGCAACATTTTCTATGTAAATTTATTGAACTCATTGTGCAGTTCACTGCTTAACGTAGACTACTAACATATCTCACAATTATCGAACTGTCTCGGTTGTTGCACCCGCCATGCGTTCGTCTTAAAGAATTCTTTGTTATGCATGACATAAATGAATATGGAAATGCATCATTTGTCTAATTGACTATTAGTCCGAGATTCTGCAGGGAGCGAGGCCGGAAATGAGACTTTCACAGAATGATGTACACCCTATGGCTACTACGACTCTTCGCGTCTACCGAGATGCGGTTCCACTGCTTGTCAGACAGGATCAAAGAAAATCACATGATAATCCAATGGGAAACAGACTGCAGCTTTTGGCAAAAATGAAATGTTCTATGTTTTCCCAGTTTAGGCACAAAATGCTGAGTCTAGAGACGTAATTTTTGACAAGAAATGTCTTCAGGTCATTTCCTATTATGTGCAAGTGTTATCATCATGTTTCTGATTGCCAATGTATACGAGTGTGGTCAAAAATGAATTAAATTACTCAAAAACTTGTGTTTGCCGACATTTGGAGACCTGCTGAAAAGTCATATATATATATATATATATATATATATATATATATATATATATATATATACTTATATACGTCTTACTCATCCTACCTTCTCGTTCCTAGTAGCATCATTAATGACATGATATCTGATGTGGTGATTGGTTCTCTTATTTACATGCATCTCTATGTATGTCAGTCCGTGACGTGTCCTGTCATTTCATTTCATTTGAGAGTTACTCATGCCTCTACTCATCCCCGATGCGTATACATGTACACTTTCGATTTTATTAAATAAATTCAAGGGGTATACAGTAGGAATTGTTTCCAAATGTGAGATATGTACATTTATGCAGTTTTGAAGAAATTACAACGAAATTGAATGATCATGATAGCATAAAGCAGTAGGAAATGATATCATTTTACAGATCGTCCGTGTCATGACAGCCTTGGAGAGGTAATGTTTGTTAAATTGGCAACTCGATGACCTGCTATTGCTTTCATGCTGAACCTCAAGAGAATCTTCTTAAGCGTGACCATCCGAGAAAGCAAAATCTGATCTCGACTTTTACATGAAGACTTCCATTTTCATGCAGCTCTTGAAATTTCCGATATCATCAGCTTAGGTTCCACGTAATTATGATGCTTGTTTTACAAATATTCATTCCTTTAAGTAAGTAAGTAAGTAAGTAAATGTATATTTTCGGAAGTCATTGGTAATCTTTAGATACAAAATACATTTCAATAAGACAGAAAGATAATGGCACAGTCGGAAGTAATTAGACAAACAAGGCTATTAGGCTGAAGCAATTGAACGATTGGTCAATCAATCACAGTATTGTTTACAATGATAGCAGTAAGCGGAAGAAGGAGTTACGCCGGCGGGAAGTTCGACACATAGGTTGAAGGAGCCTTCCATATCGAGCGGATGAGTCTGGACACAAATGATGCAGTGGATGATCTTGATTTGCAATGATCTTGTTCAAGAGTCGAACAGCAGCATTTACGCGACGAGAATTCGATATACAACTTGTTTCACACTACTTAAAAAGAGTACGTCATCTCGGTAGTATGCAAATACAGGAATAATTTGAAACATTTTAGCTTTTTAAAAAGTGCACAAATAAGTTTTTGGACAGCAGGAACGTAATTTCCGCAAAAAAATGAATCTTTTGATATAAAAATGTACACTGTATACTGATACTATTTTGAGTCGACATTCTACCTATATATACTTACTCTATGGTTTCCTGTTTCACAATAAAGCGTACCTTCATCACGACTGGTCGTTCTGCAACAGTAGACTATGGGGTAATTGCTGTATTTACATATTCTTATTTTATTAATGGTGCGTACATCCACATAGTACGTTGACTCTTTGCACATTGTGAGATGCATGACAAATGTGCACCAACTAGAGTAAGTATGTTAGGTAGAGTGGCAACTCAGCATTTATTAAATCCCCAATGTGTATACACTTCCGATTTTATTAAATGAACTCAAGGGAGATACAGTCGGAATTGTTTCCAAATGTGAGATATGCAAATTTTTGCATTTTTTCAGAAATTACCACGGAATTGACTGGTCATGATAGTAATGCAGAAGGAAATGCAGAAGAAATATTTCACAGATTGTTCGTGTCATGACAGCCTTGGGGAGGTAATGTTTGTTAAATAAACAATTCGATAGGTTGCTATTGCTATCATGCTCAACCTTAGGAGTATTTTCTTAAGCGTGATCATATCACAACTGCAACCTGTCACTGACACAGCAAAATCACATAATCAAAGACAATGAATTCATGTAACTTTGAAAGATGCAAATGGCTCCACATCACTATTCAGATTCAAGAAATGAAGCATGAACTTAGTGAATAATAAAATCATGCCGCTGAAAATTGAATTAAAAACTTGAAATTTCAGCCAAGAAAGCACGAATAATATCGCGACTTTTTCATGATGACTTCCATTGTAATACGGAACATGAAATTCCCTTGATAATCAGCTCGATTTCCGCTTAGTTAGGATGCTTATTAGCAAATATTCATTCCTTTTGATATCCAACTTGTTTCATGCTACTTATACAGGAGAGTCATCTCGGTAGCATATAATTTGGCAAATTTTAACTTTTTTCAAAAGTGCTCAAGCAATTTTTTGGATCACGGGAACGTAATGTCCGCAAAAAACTGAATCTTTTCATATAAAAATTTTCACTGTATACAGATATTTTTTTGAGTCGACACTCTATGGTGCACCAACTATGCGCTGGAGGTAGATCACTCCACCTTAACAATTTTACTGAGACGACGATTAGAGCAAAGTAAAATTCATGACATACCTGAATTACTATTCTTGAATTTTTATGGTGTGATCATATTGTGCGAATTTCATATTGCTTTTTCGTGATCTCCATGTGCTGAAAGCTTTCAAATAATGCATTAAACGTTCCCATTGTATAAAAAATTTCGTTCGTGTCACAACCAAATACCCTAGCCAACCCTGATCTACGCATTGTTTTCAAAATCGAAATTTTGTTTGAAGGCACATTGAAAAGCAATTCCGATTTCAAAGTTTTAGTACTTTCAATGGCTCATTAAATAAATTCTACCACAAATATTTTTCAGACCTCTTTAGCTTATTTGACCGCGAGCTAACATAAGATGCTTTCTAAAACGGAATAATTAAAGTAAGTTTTCGCCTAATCTGAAGCTTATAGAATGCAAACCGATTTCAATGCAAAGGCCGTTATTGAACATTAGATAATTATTTTATTATATGACTTAGTGAAGCAGATGTCGTTCAGTTTCACAAGGCGGTAAGTTTACGCAATGCACGACGTGCACAATACATGATGACATGCATTCATAATCAACGCCTTGAACATTCATTTGAGCTGAAAGTCCTGTTATTGGATACAATTGTCACATATATTACAGAGGCCGTTACAGAAATTGAAATAACATCAATGAAGTTCTATTATTCGCTATTGATCGCATAACTGATCACAAGACAATGTGAAGTATCTCAACAATGCTTGAGAATTCTTAATTCATTCATAACATGATTGGTTGAGTGATTTAGATGACTACTTTCATCAAGACAAAATTCAAATACCGGTAGACCTCTGCACATTCTTAGAAGCATGCCAATCAAGTGATTCCTTTAATCTTTTGAAAAGTTTTCCCAAATACACTCGTTATGAAACTTTAAAGCTCAATGGGCATTTTTACATCAATAGTGATTACAAAACCACATGCTTTAAAACCCTTGAACTTAGTTTAGTCTTGAATATCATTGGTTAATCGCTGATTGACGAAATGAATGATGTAAATCAGACGGACTATGAGATGACATGAATGACATATTAGACGGCAACAATCATAAGGTTCTAGTTGGACATCTGCAATGACATCCAACTCCTCAGCGGTATCTTACGTCAATTCAACTTTTCATATCGCGGACTATGTTGTTTTTGCGGCATTCTTGTCCGTATCAGGAGCAGTTGGTGTTTATTTTTCGGTCAAGGGTCAAAAAAATGTTCAGGAATATTTCCTCGGAGGTCGAAAGATGCGTCCAATTCCGGTTGGTATTTCCACTGGTGTTTCTTTCTTGTCGTCTGCGACTTTAGTAGGACTGACGTCGGAGAGTTACATCAATGGATATTCTATTGCTTACGCCCAACCTTTTGTATCACTCGGATTCTTCATCGGTTGCGTTATTATAACGAATATCTTGCATCCTTTGTCTATTACCAGCATTAGTTCATATCTGAGGATCCGATATAAGTCCCGACTGATCACATATTCTACAAATATAATGGTTATTCTTTGCATTTTCCAGTATATGGGAGTTTGCATGTTGGGTACAGTCATTTCATTCAACAGTGTCACCGGTGGACAAGTCAATGTTATCAGTGGCCTGGCTATCGGAGGTATTATTGGCATATTTTACACAACTATTGGTGGTATGAAAGCGGTTGTCTGGAGTGATGTGATTCAATTTAGTGTGATGTTTATAGGAATCTTTGCTGTGATTGCATCTTCGATCATGAATACACCAGGAGGCATGCCTGAAATTGTTCGTTTGGGAATCAAATACAAAAGAATTCATGTTCCAAATATGACCTTCAATGTCACAATTCGTCACACGATCTGGGGTTTGACGATTGGCATGTTCTTCTCGTGGATGTCATGGAGTGTTCAGCCTGCTTGTGTTCAAAGGCTTTGCTCAACAAAGTCAAAACGTGATGCCTACATTGTTGCAGGAATAGCGTCCGGTATATTCCTAACATTGGCATTGCTTCCAATCTGGGCAGGTCTCAATATATTTGGACATTATGCGAGTAGAGGCTGTGATGTATTTTCTGCTGGCTGGATAACGAACAATGAAGTCATCATCTATTATGTTCGAGAACATCTGAATTATCCAGGAATGCAGGGACTCTTTATCGCTGCTCTTTATGCAGGATCATTGAGTTCATTGACTTCTGGTCTCAATGCAGCATCCTCTATTCTGTGGTGCGATACTATCAAACCGATGTTGAAGGTGGAGGTGTCTGAGTTCCGTGCAACCTTCATATCAAAGATCATAGTTGTCATTTTCGGAGTACTCGGCATGATTTGGTGTTATACACTTCATTCAATTGGTGGCCTCATTATACAGATAGCGGGTACTATTGATGCGTCCTTGTACGGTGCATATTTCGGTATATTTGCATTCTCGATTCTATGTAGAAGAGCAAATAAGATAAGTGCATTCATAGGGATGTTGTTTAGCTTTATCTTCATATTCTGGATAGGATTTGGATCTCTTCTGTCAGGTAAGGCTGTCGGATTGAAGTTACCAACTATTGACAGTGAATGCGTAGCCGTGAACCAGACTGCTCATAATTCCTCTCATACAAATCTTCCAAACAATTCTACGGCAGCCTCGAACTCGCTTCTCCATCATTTGTACTCCATTTCGTATGAGTGGTTAGGTAGTCTATGCCTTGTTGTTTCCCTGGCTCTATCCTTTATAGTTGCTGGATGTACAGGGAGTTCTAAAAACGTTGACCCGAGACTTCTCGTAAAATGTTGCCGAGCAAAGTTTTGGACATTGATCACCTCACAAAGCGGTTCAGATGACCTCGATAAAACAGACATTGGAGACAATGAGAAAAACGTGACTGAAACTAAATTGTTCTTATCTGAAGATAACACATCAATAAAAATTTCATCTGAAGCTGAGAACATAATTGCAAACTAAATCACAAATAATCGTTTTAATATAATAGGTTATATCATGTATCCTTTTTTGGTCAGCAATGGCTCATGAAAGGGAACGAATTGTTAAAATTAGTTGTTATACATGCACACATACTTTCTTCATGAAATAATGCAAATAGTCACGTGTGTGAAGTTGACACAATCACTCAGCGGAACCGTTTTTGATTTAACTGTGCCACTCAAAAAAATCACATCAACCACACAATTCGAGGTGGCTGATTATGTGCCACTACTCACTTTCACGAAATTCAGCCTCCTTTGACCTGAAATTGGTTGCGCTGTGAAGTTTTCCAACCAACTTTTCCGACTTTCATAATATCAGTGCATCAGGTAACAAAGGCCATTACAAACCGATGAAATATCCATTTTATAATTATGTGCCACGCAAAAACTTAATACAAACAATCAATCTCCATGTAAGAAATCAAGTTTCAAAAATTTATTATACCAACGTGTGAAGTTGGCGCAACCAAACTTCAAATCAATATTATTCAGCACTCAATCAGCTATGTATCACATAAATTGCATCAGCGGGTGTTAATCAGAATCAATCAAAGATAGGCAGTCATTCATTCGTTCAAAAAGAAAATATTAAACATCAAAATCACATGCCAAAGCTTGAAATCAAACAATGCATAGCTAACGCAATTTTTTCGTATTTCGATTGTGCCACTCCTGAGATGACTTTTAATTGACTTTGAATAACTTTGAACTCAGTTTTCTGAGTGAATGAGGCCGAATTTAGTAAAACTGATGCGACATAAAGATTACATGAAGATTTATTGTTAGTATTAATTTTTGTGTGGCACATAAGTATAAAATGGATATTTCATCTTTTGTAATGGCCTTTGTTGCCTGATGCACTTATATTATGAATGTCGGAAAAGTTGGTTGCGCCAACTTCACAGCGTTGCGTAACCAATTTCAAATTTGAATTGCGTTTTATGGTCAAAGGAGGCTGAATTTCGTGAAAGTGAGGATCACTGTAAATCGCTTAAAAGCAATCACATACGAAGAATACATACCAAAATATTGTTTTGATGTATTTCTGCATCTATTTGTATGCTTTTCGTATGTTATTTCAAGTGTGGTATGCTTTGCATACTAAAGCCATACCAGCACAATGTTAAAGGAAAGCATCAATTATGTCTAAAGTATGCTGATTAAGGCCTTTTGTCAATAAGGATCACACTAATATTGCATGGTACTTGCTACTGCTTTGTAAGTAGTGAGATAATGACATTCAAGAGTCAAACTTACAGTGCTGAATTCGACTTTGATACATGTAAGTCTAAGGCATTTCATAAATGATCAATAAGTATTCAACCATCAACAATTAACTGTGCATTATTTACTTTTGAAATTAAGCATATTGTCAATTCGAAATAGAAACACATTATAATTCATGAACTCAAAAAATAGTTATGTTTGAGATATATAAGTCAACATGGTTGTACGAAAGTATCGCATGAATGAATTGATGCTGATCAACTTGGTTCATAAAGTAGAGCTAACCAAGCGTCCTGTTAATGTTACTAGACAGGTAGCAACGACGACATACTCGTAGAGCATAAACTTCACAATAAATCTAATCTAGTTAAATACCACATTATCAAAAAGGAATATTAACGACTGGTATTACTGAAAAAAGTTATTTGACAGTAGTATGTAATATAAATGTATATATATATATATATATACATGTATATATATATGCATATATATATATATATACATGTATATATATATATTTATTTGTTTATTTATTTGCTATGTGACTTAAAGCTCTACATACGAGAGACGTACGA
This sequence comes from Prostheceraeus crozeri, assembly GCA_907163375.1. Taxonomy (NCBI): domain Eukaryota; kingdom Metazoa; phylum Platyhelminthes; order Polycladida; family Euryleptidae; genus Prostheceraeus; species Prostheceraeus crozeri. The sequence continues at coordinate 120,009 of CAJQUW010008765.1, forward strand.
ATCAGGACCAATTTGCATCGGGTCTCGTATATAAAACATGCCAACAACTCGTATTTCATTGTAAAACAGTCAGTCACAGATAGAATAGTTCGTACCGTCACATACCAATCATATACGAAAGTAAGTGAGATTTCGTATGAAAAGCACACCAATCTCTGTAAGCATCCGAGAATCTCGTATCAAATGTTAGTTTCAAATTGTATGTGAATTTGGTATGATGCAATTTTCGTATCCAGCGATTTACAGCATAGAGGCGCATAATCAGCGACCTCGAATTATGTAGTTGATGTGATTTTTGGCAGTGGCCGAGTTAAAACAAAAATGGATGCGCTGACTTCACACACGTCAAATAGTCTTGTATTTCCATGTATCGGAATTAGAATTGATGCCTTTGCTCAAGTGTGCTGTTTTGAATTTAAAATGTCACAATTTGTGCTTGGAAAACTAAGACAATATTCAACTGCAAATATAGCAAAAATAATAAGAGATTCATCACATCTGTCAGCATTCAGAGAAAGCCTGATGGACACTGAAGACCCGTCATGTTTTCACTTACTCGTCTGCAATTTACACATGCCAATGATATGTATTATGGTCATCGTAGTTTGCTACTTTATTTTTTGACAATTTCACATATTTTTAGACAAATTCCATGTAGATTCTATCAGCAAATTAATCTACAGTGTTTTTTCCTCAGGCAAGAACGCAAATCGGCAAACAACTTAATCAAAATCAACTTTGCAAAGTATCAAGATGATACGTGTAAATGCACACACAATATGTATGTTTGCGCTGACAGTTAATTTTGCAGCGGCAATAATCCATTTTAGCCAATTATAAGATGCCGAGCGCCGGTCATTTTGGAAACATGATTAAGTCCATAAAATAAGAAATAATAGCACAAAAGCATTGATACTTCCAGAATTGCTTATTAACATGTATGCATTCCAACTTCAATATAATGATGCTTTTAATTTTGAAAATGTTTATGTGCATACACTCTAGACTGTAGAGCAAGAAAGCTGGTTGATTTTGACTACGAAAGCATTGCACAAAACGAGAATAACAAAATATACGAAAGCGATATTGTTTGTGCTCATACCACAGAATTAAATATTTCGTTTATCTGCTTCGGTTTGCTAGAAGTGTGATTAATACGAAATCACCGGCACATCGAGAAATTAAGTGGTCAAAAAGAAATTCCTAATACCTTACAGAGATAGGAAAGAAGTCGTGCGTCGCTTGCGGATTAATGTGAGTTCCAGCAAAGTGCTTCGATTGCCACAATTCCTTCAGATTCGAGGAATTCAGATCATTGCGCACAGGTTTTCTCCATAATGTTGGCCCTTCCGATCATTATTAAAAAAAGTAGCAGGCGTACGAAAATTAGTTCACTTGATGATTTCACGTCCTCTCATCAGCATTTCTCACTGTATAGCCCAATGTAAAACCAACACCTGGGCCCTATTTCACCTATCACATAAGATAAGATTATCTTATGATAAGATGAGATTATCTTATGATCTTACCTTACCGACTCATCCTTATGTTCAGTTCCACTTATGAAAACTTCTATTAAGTCAGTGACTTACGCGATCTACGTACCTAGCCACTACGGTATATGTGCACGGTATATCATGCTATGCTTCACATGTGATTTGATAAGAATCAATTCTGCATCGTGAATAGCAAAAGGTCTTGCACATACAAGTAAATTGTTGTATTATATGAAATTTTGAAAACAAAATATTCAAAATTCAAGTTTATTGAAGTATATGTACATTACAAAAGTCGATAATAAAAGTAAAATCTACCTGTAGGTAGCTAGGATGGTCACTGATCACTCCTGGTCAAACATCTTCACACGCTTTGCAAGATAATAATCTCGCTTACGATCAACGATTTTTTTAACGTCGTCTTGTTGCTGCTCGACAAAATGTTGAGCAAACTATTGGAATATTGAAACAGCGCTTCAATGTTTTGTTAAAATCTTCCAGATTTAATCTGGAAAAAGTCCCGAAGGTCTTCATGGCTTGTTGTGTCCTTCACAACATGTGTCGCCATTTCAATTTGCTTTTGCAAGAATCACAGCAGAGTAATGTGTCGAGTGGGGAACTGAATGGTGATGACAATTTCCAACACAATTTAATCGGAAATTCTGTTCGCCAAGCATACATAAATAAATATTTGTTATGAACATAACAGTTTTCTGCATTCTAAATGTTGAAATTCAAAATTTGGGCTACTGTGCATGTGGGGTGATATCAGGGCGAAACTTATAGGGACGAAACAAACCCAGCTGGCTATTACAGGCGCTCTTTAGTAAGCGACACCTCATAACTGTACGTGTATGATTCTTCACATCGTGTAAATGACGTATAATCTCTGTAACAACCAGAGAACAACCCTCAGATCATTTACACTTTTACAAAGAAATCATGGAACAATTTCGTTGGGTTAGCTATATGCTAGGATTTTAAACTTAAGAAATTCACTTATCCTTATAGAAACTTATCATAAGTGAAACTGGATCATAAGCCATAAGTCGATTTCATAAGTTAAGATTTTCAAGCTCGGAAGGTAAGTGAAAAATGTAAGATGAAACTGGCCGGAAGAAAAATCTTATCTTATGTGATAAGTGAAATAGGGCCCTGATCGTCGTGGTGTGCAGACGCAATATCTATGCTGGCGGATGTCAATTCTTGCTTCATTGCTATATGTGTGTACGGTGACCGGAAGCAATTGGTTTTTGATATCATAAGAATCCTCATTCCTTGAAGTATCCTATGGTGGCATTTTTTTCGCTCTGATTTGGAACGGGATCATCGCAATCTTGGTTTCTTATTGGTGGTGTGAATCTTGCTCACTTTCAGTTCATTTTCGCTGCTTTCTGGATCTGTGTGTCGTCCCGGTGCTGCGTGCCCCATTTTTGGTTCTTCGGTAATCATCAGTAGCTACGCGTCATCATCAGTGCATTCAGTTCTTCAGTGGTTTCGTCGGCTGTGTTTGTGTGCTTGCGAGTGTTGAACAGTTGGTATTGTCAACTGAGCAACTGATCAGCTGTTATTACACAAGCGAACTAAGGGAATTCTAGTTCGAGTGTCCAGCAATTATCAATTTTTTCACGTGAATTCCTAGCGTC
>CAJQUW010008766.1:0-413317 GCA_907163375.1 Prostheceraeus crozeri
AGCTGCAAGGTAGCAGATAGGTTGCCATACGGTAATTTTGCTACGTAGCTGGGTGCGCCAAATGCCACGTATCTGCTACGAATCAGTAGCGGCGCTACCTTGCTGTTACGTAGCAGTCAGGTTTTTTGTTGGCCGGGAATGTGTCACGGATGCGAAATCAGCACCGATATTTCATTGAATTTAAGCGGTGAGAAGTTGTTTGGTAATTCAAAGTCAGACTTTATTCTGTGATTAAATGTCATTTCTGATTGCTTCTAGCGAATATCAAAAATCATGAGAATCCCCATTGAAGCGCTATGGGTGCTGTGAGGATGGGTTCAGAACCCATCCCATATCCATGGGTATACCCACGGCAACCCTGCCGACAGGGCCATCTGATGTCCTCCTGGACTTTATCTTATTCGATCTAGGATAGTCTCTTAACCAAATTATTTTTCTGATTTCTTTTTTCAAAAAATCAAGCGCCAATTGTGAGGGATTTATTGGGAGTCGAACCACTAGAATCGCATTGATTTCGTCTTTCATTTGTCACAATTTCATTTTGCCCATGGACCCGAAAAATCCGGGTCGAAGGGAACATTGATTCCTAATTGGGCTCAGTGACAAATTAGCACATGATAATCATATCGTCTTGGTATGTATTTTTATATGAAGAAGGCCTAGAAATTTTTTTCGGAATTGTTAATCAGCATTTTTCAGTTCTGTGTCATTGTTTCATGCTTAAGCATAGCCTACACCATGCAAGTTTCTGGATTCACTTTTTACACGGGAGACTTCCGTTGATATCAAGGATCTGCGTGTTCTTTTGATTGTATGCATTGTTTGTCATAAACGTTCTAACTTGATCCCATTGACAATTTTGTAACACACAATTGTGGCCTACTTTGTCAGAGATATTTCTGCATGCCTTCGCATGCTGTGACGCTTTTTTATGTCACATCGATTATGTGTAGCAAAATGTTACACCAGCATGCATTAACCCTCTTAATTAATAAGCATTTGTAATTCTACGGATTGGAGAACGTCATCAACCGTCACTAGAATTTCAATTCATCAATTAATTATGCATTATAGGTATATCTTCCTGACTTATGTCATGATTGAATGGATCACATTCTAAATCTTCATCTCTATGATCTTCATTAGCCTTAAATCTCTCCAATATTATGCATTCACAAAACTAATAGGTCTATACTAAGCTTACTTCATAGCCTGCATTCATAGACTCAATTCAAATAAAAAGTCTCGATGTTGCCATTGCGAAAAATGGGCAGTAGGAGAAAGCAAATTATTACTGTCAGGTGCCGCAATGAAGGAAGTAGGGCTTAACAGGTCAAAGGCACTATACAGCCTAGCCAAGCTAGTAACTCCGCTTGTAGCAGTGTCCGCTGTCTAGGAAACTTGAATGTGTCTACAAACTTCCAGTTAATTTTTAGGGTTTTCTGAGACTCCTCACGTTTTAGAACAAAAAATTGCGCTTGAAAGCCAATCCATTAAATTTATAATATTCAATATGTGTAGAACTATTGAATTTTGTGCGTCGAAAGACTATAAACATTGTTTCATGAAATTTTAGTTGTATACCTTCAATTCATTAAAGCAAAAAATCACCATTTCGCTCGTTCAAAATGATATATAGCTTCTATTGTATCGAGCAAACTACGGTCAATTCTCAGTCAGCATTACCAACATTCTTCATCCTCTTTACTGATGATCCCGGAATGCATTACTTCAAAAGCAATTTTTATCAAAGTTAATGTATTCCATCAAAAATATGTACAATGATAGTAATACTACTCAACAATTCTGTAAAACATTTCACAAGACAAATAATTGCCTCACTCCAACATCACTATCTAAACTATAATATCTAGACAAAGACATGTGAAAAATGTGTAGAAAATAAAGAAATCAGTAAAATAGTGAACTTACATTGGCAAAATCTTGAATAGATCTGTCAGATTAGGAAGTCATTCATACAGTCAGATATTTTAGGCAAGGTCATGACGAAGTCCGACTTTGAGTCTCTTTCATAGCAGATGGTATAAGTAGTACGCATAATTCATTATTGCAATTTTAACATCTACAGAGAAAACGGAAACATCCCTATAATTCATACCACTTGAAATCAAACCTCATAGCTGCTTTCAATGAAATGGACAAGTTAGAAAACCAGCAATAAGAGAAATGATTCATAGAAGTAATAGATTCAACATTCACCGCATAACACAACATAAAACGATTTACGCATGATCATTACAGCATCAAACACTGAAAATCCGAAATCTACTTAATTGTTTATTTATCAAGTTCATCTCCCTCCTGATCAGTTAATTTTCTCAACAGCAGAGACCACACGCTGCATTACTTTATATTATATGCATAACACAGGTTTTCATGTTTTACAATGACTTTTGGGAAATAAACAACTTTTGACTATTGACTCCCATATACCATGGATTCCAGAATATCCTTTCACTTGAAATGCAGTTTTAAGTCTTGTAGAATTATGTATGCAACCCTGTAATTGCTATTTAGGATGCAATTTCTCTTCAGACAACAAACTTATTACCGGGCTAGGTTAAAACGATGCATTGGAAATGAAGGACTGAAACTAAACGCTGGACTCATCGATGCGAAGTTGTTTCCACATTATGCATACACACTTCTCAACCAGAGCGAGTAGGTAGCATTACAATTGAAGCACTCAAATTTCCTTTAAGATATTACGAATCTGATGCGATATCAACTGCATCCTTTTATTAGAAATTAAATGGTATTTTCATTAAATCGCTGTCGTCATCTGTATTACTATCAATCGTTGCGAAGTTCTCCGTGCTTCTTATCACGAGTTTATTAACTTATCAATTCAATAGCAAGCTCGTACCTATCTTTCAATATAATTATCAGACAAACAAGTGATGCATCGAGATGTTCATCATGAAATGCACAGCTATCAGGAGATAGCAAGTCGAATGAGATTCACAGTTAATATGATTTGAAATAATTGATCACATAAACAATATGACGTGAAACACAGTGGTACCAACACAAAGTAAAAATACTGACAGAACTCATGAAAGTACACTTCAAAATAATGGCGGCAACTCAAATGGAGTAGGTATAACCAATTCCTAGACAAAAGTAAGAAGATATAACATATGCATATCTGACCTTGTTGCTCTCAATGTCACCCAGATCCATCTGCACGCGCACATGCGCGATGTTTGGATTAGCGATACATGATATATCAAGATAACGAGAACACGAATAATGCGAATCAATTTCAAATTTGCGATCACGCGATGAATACAGTGTACTCTCCGGCGTTGAAGTTCATGATTAAAGAAGCGCATAGTATTTGCAGAACAATTAAACCAAGAGCTAAGTGAGTGTACAGTTCGATGTTAGATTTTCGTTGCATAACAGCTAATTGAGAGCTGTTGCACTTAGATTGATGACACAAACAAATCTGAGATACACAACATTGCGTTCATGATCTTTGACAATCTGAAATCGATTCAAATAGAAACACACTCACACCCCATCACCAATTTTGAGCCATTATCAAAGTAACATATAATTTCTTGGAGGACTCTTCGGGCAACTGAGTGTTTATGCGGAAGTTATCTTGATGAACCATGTGATCAATAATTTTGAAAGGTTGATGTGGTAATTCTGTACATGCGAGTAAATGAGACCTCTCTTGCTAAGGATTGTTGGTTCTGACTGGATCAGAATTTGCGGGTGAGGATTGCAGTAAGAGAATTTAGTATTGATTCAAAACAATTTTTCGGTTTTAATGACATCAATGGAAGAACCTAACTTCAAAATACTTCAGTTAACTATTCATCAGAAACAGAAAGTTCATTTCCATGCACATGTAGAACAAATACAGTGACTGTGCTGCGCTATGATTTGAGGTCATCAACGACTTTGATATGCAACAATTTTTGGCAACAAAAAGAAAACACAAGCAGAAGAATACTTTTCCTCACATTTCTGATGCATTGAAATGGTAAATATGATTCTGAGCACACTGCAGCTACGAGTGGGGCTGCTGACATCCTTTCATGCTAAAGCAATGAACGCAAGCTCACAAAGGCGGAAGGTTTACACACACCGGATAGGCTATTATTGAAAATACCTGAGAATGGTGACCTCGAAAGCAGACTAAGTTTGCTAAACACTACCAATCCATTCGACAAGAGGGCACCGAATGCCCGTCCAAGAGTCTGTAACGAAGATATCATCGTCTAGTTCACGGAAAGTAGTGTTTGACCTGCAGCGAACTGAAACACACGTTTATTATCACGCATCGTCTTGAATTCAGGATCTCGCTTAAATACATGTTCAGAATGATAAAATCGGAGAATGAAGGGCTAGGGGCATCGAACAGAGCCTCAACCACAAGCTAGTAATTCTCAGTCTCAGTCAATCAGAAAACAGAATTCTGGCATCTCAGACAACCAAAGTGAAAAAAGATGTTTCTTTGAGATATTCAAAGAGAGACTATGAAAACTGAAGTTCCAAACGAATAATCACTTCTGTTAATGAGACGTCATGCCATGTTGATGGGTTTATAAGCTTTATCGAGCTGTAGCCTGTCCCAAACCACTAAATGTAAGGTTTTTTGAAAATTGACTATCTGAATTCGCAAATATAAATTGAAGTAACGATAAATTCGTTCTTCAACATGAAACTATGGTGAATAAAGTTATCACCAATTCGAAGCGCTCATTTATGTGTTACAAAATATTTCCAATAATTATAATTACAGCCTTTAATCATGTCTTGCTAGCTAAGAAACACATTGTAATATTGGCGATTTAGTTCCCAATTCATAAGTGAATGAAGTGAGTCCACTTATCCAAGTTTGAGACCTTATTTGATTCTTCACCAGAACAGTGACTGTATACTGTCATGTTCTTATTAAATGCCGTGTGTGTTAGTTGTTATGGAGTGGCTCGTCCTTCTTTCAGCAATTTAAATTGTTGACGATCCGAAGATGCGGTTTTCTCTTTTACTATTTTCAGAAATTCAAACAATTTGAAGGATCGATCTCGAACGTCAAAACCCAGGTTGACATCAGGTATGACATCACGCATCACATAATATTGAATTTCTCACATCACCAAAACGAATTTCTCACATTTTCTCATATAAAAAAATAATGAATTTCTCACAACTCCGTAACAATGATCAAGAAATCAAAACTATATTTGAAATACTCATGAGTCAGAGTCATACAACAGCAGAAGTTTCCTGGCATGTCTGTAATTGTCGTAACATTCGTCTTGAGGCCAGAGATGATTATTGGGTCCATATCTTGGACCCAAACCCAAGTTGAAATTATGCTTTGAAGCAGGGAACATTACGTGAAGATTATATGCAATTCGAGAAAATTTGATAATAGTAGCATGCAACTTTATTGCACTGGCAATGGGTATCATGTACTAGTAGGTCTGCCTGCTATATGATGATTCTATAATGCAGTTTTGCAATATTTGTATAAGCAACGTCATCACTTAGTTTCAAAAGTAGGCAATATGAATTTGTCCAATGATATAAACTTATTAGGACAATATCACAATGCGATGTAGGCTTTTTAAGTAAATTTCTGAAAGCCAGTTCTATTTTAGTACATTATGTTTTTCTAATAGTAACCTAGTTAGTTGTATATTGATCTGCAATCATTACTGAAAATTCCGAGACAACTGGAGAGATTCTGCCGCTTGTCCTTTCTTACTCAATGACCACACAATGAATATAAACACTTGGATCGAGTGCTTGACGCTTGGTTGACAAATGTTTGTTTTGCAATCGTTAATAAAACTGTAAACTTGGGTCCGAAGGGGTCCACCCTCAAACCCAACAGTGAACGACACAATTGTTGGATTCCAGACCCAAACCTCTGCTTCAGACAATTCGACAGCTCTCATATAAGCCACAGTCACTATCATTCTGCAACACCTCAATGCTTTGAAAATCTTTCCCTTTGGCCATAATTTTTCAATAATGGAGCAATCGCTTGGAGATCTTTTGTGCTTTTTTACGATGTCGTACATTTGCCTCTTGCACCATGCTTGTAATTGATTTCTATTTGTTTGTGAGCCTTTTGATTAGTCGCAAAGAACCATGACATCGGCTGTCTGTCTTTTGGTGGACCTTGGCTTCATAGTTTGATGACGGTTGATCATGAGACCAGTGTTGCGATTCTTGGCGTAGGGTAAAAAAAACGCGCAAGGTCGAAAAACACGCGCACATGTATTTCCTTACAACTAAGCCAAAATGGCAACTATGATCGCTAATATTTTATGAAACGAATTTTTACAAAGCTTAAATTTGCAGATCAGATAGTAAGAGCTTTAGTATTTTTCAGGACAAGTCAAATACACACGTGCCTTAAGTGGTAGATGCATACGAGCAGTGGGCCTATAGGCTATCCATTGAGTGAGATGTTAATGAACCTAAATGATCTTTGATAGGCTATGCATGTGGCTTATCTAGAAACTGCATGTAATTTGAAATTTTGATATCTTGATTTTGATATTTTAGAATTTTCTTTGACACTTTCTCTTTTATACTTCGCTGCATGACATATACTATGCTTTGATTATACATTTTCTCCAACTAAACCGGTTAATTTATTAGGCCCCTCAATGAAAGAAAAGACAAGCTCAGAGAATCTGAGAAGTTGAGAATTCAACAATGAATATTTTTTTCATTTGGAAATAGCAACCGAAGTTTTCTATTATCAAAAATTAAAAATAGAAGTCGAAAACTTTAAAAAACGCGCAAAACGGATAAAAATGGAAAAAAACACGCTTACACGCGCAAATTGTCAAAAAAACGCGTGCGCGTGTAAACACGCGCGAATCGCAACACTGCATGAGACCTCAATCTCACTAATAGTTTTGACTTGTTGACGAGTTTCAAGGCATAGGATACTCTATCATTCTGCTTTCTTCTATTGTCCTTCGGCATATTCAATCACTTCTTATATGAATCACAATTGCCAGAACAATAAGCGCAGGAAAATCAAATGTGTTTCATGCTCTACAGAAAAATGGGGATTTGTGATTTTAATGAACTTTTAGGGCCATAAGCAGGCGTAGCGCCGGATGAAGATTTTAGAATTGTAGCATTCATCGGTAAAAGTATGCATACCTATATGAAGTAAAATCCGGTATATTAGTTAGATAGAATGGTTAAATGGTACATCAATTCAATATGTTTGCAAGTTAGAGACTCCATACAATTTTTGATCGAATAATTGAAAAACACAAATTATCTGCGCGAGATCTTTCGGCCAAAAGTGAGAACAATGGCAACATTGAACACCGGCGCGAAAACGAATGAAACCGCCCAAATCAATGGTAGCACCGAGGACAGGCACACAAAAACATGTTTAAACGACAATAAAACTGAAGTGCGTTTTCTTGAAGAAATTTCGTACCGCGTTTCTGTTTTACTCAATTTTGGCAAAGGTTGAACTATAATCCATAGCAAAAAGAAAGGAAAGTATCCCAAAAGGCTGCTTGGTGTCTAAAGAACAGGAATTTTTAATGGGTTATGCTCTGTTCTCAGGTGATTTGTCCAAATAAAGCTGAGTGCCCAATTATAGCCCTCCAATAGATTTGCAGCCTTTTGTAACTACCTAGGCTGCATGTAGAAGGAAAACTGATACTTAACGCATGTGATCAAATGAACAAAATAAAATTGTTTCATCTTGTTGATCATCAATCTCACACATGTAATATATTCATCACATGTAATGTCAGGCATAGCCTGAGGGACATAGAAGTAACTATTCGGAGAAGTAAGCCCCGCTGGCTCGAACATGTGAAGAAGGCAACCAATAGTGTGAGAGGTTGAAGAGATGGAAGTAGGCGGTTGCTATCAACTGGAGACGGGCGATTAACCGTCAAACACCGTCAGGGAACTCAAGGACGCCAAACGAGGAATGGTTGAGTCAGCGATGCCCAATAATGCTGGACGATTTTCTATTTCCATTATAAAAGATCTACGTCAATGACATGATTCGTTAGCATCTCGCTTTTCCTGCATAACATTCGTGCTAACTTTCATTAAAAAAGTTTTGACTGAGAATTGAGAAAAGGGAAGACAGCGTGGTCGCCGAGAACAATAACGCCAAGTGCACACTGTGCTATTGACTGTCATGTATTTGATGATATTTTTGGCGGTAGCCGTGAACATTGGTCGCTGCGACCAAGTGCGCGGATGTCACAGTAAATCTCTATATCCACGTCTTCCTACTTTGTACCATGTCCTTCGTCTTTACCATCCAATTAGTCATTGCGTCTAAGAATCAAGCACATGTTCTTGCATGTCATCACTCTTCAGGGGAACCTGCTTCAGAAACCTACACAAAATCTGTCTTCCAAGACATTGTATAGACTGTCTCCGCTAATTTCTTTCAATTCTGCAATGAAGACATGGTTCTTAGCTACTCGAGGAAAAATTTATTTTATCTTAAGTGATACCAAAATCTACTCGAAACTTCACGAAATTCGCCATGAAAAGTCGTGTGGTAATGTTAGCGAGCATTACAGTGCAGTAGGATGAGTCACTTCTTTCATTAGCGACCGTTGATTCAGGTTTATGTATTGAAGCAAGATCCATGTAGGCTTAAGATAATGCGAAAACATTTTGTGCTGCAATATACTCAAACACTCACCATAACTTGAATGAGCTGGTCATAATAGTAGTCAAATGCCCTTCTTCGGTGAATGATATCAAATAGAAGAGAATTAAGCCATTGAAACAAATTCGCAATGACTATGAAGAAGATCTTCATTTCAGTCTGGTGTTGCTATCTGAGCACAGCACCTGTTCAGTGAAGCAAATAAGTAAAAACAGATTAAGAATAAGAACACTGAAAGAAACGATGAAGACAGAATAAAAATGCTCAACTATTCTCGCGTTCATTTAAAGAATTTGTGAACAAATTTATCTGCAAAATTGACTTAAGGACAGTTGAACAAGAGCTGCAGCGAAGTAGAAACAAAATGTTTAAAGATTATTATCACAAGAATCATATTAATCAATATTATGCACAATTTAATACAATGCCTTTGATCACGATAACGTGTTATCCACTTCATCAACTGCAAACTCATCACAGTCATCCAATGTGCTTGTATTCGCACTGACGCTGTTACCATTGCTGCAGTCGATTTCATCGTCATCTTCCTCCTCTTCAGAGTCTTCGTGTTGAACTAGATGATCAAGATAAGCCTCTGAGTTGCTACGGCCTCGCTTTTTCATCGGTCGTTCATCGCTAGCCGAACCGTTGTCAAGGTTGGGACGCGATCGTAGGGGCTTCTGCAACTTGCGAATGTTCCAATGCAAGCAAGTGGCGAGACTGGAGAACCAATCAAAGATAGGATCGTGAGCACACAGAGATGGAACTGGATATTGAGAGGTAGTGATGCAGATGCTGTCACCCTGCTTCATCTCGCAGCGTTGACGACCGTCCAATGAGACCATGGCAGAGCCTCGTGCTTTAGGCGAGAGCATGATCTTGATCTCCCTATCCGCGGGGAGCACAATTGGTCGGAAAGAGAGAGAATGTGGGCAGACTGGCACAACTACAATCGCAGGTACATTTGGATGAACCATGCTGGAGCCTGCGGCGGTAGCGTATGCGGTACTGCCAGTCGGTGTGCTGATGATCACGCCTATATGAAGAGAAACATGAAAATGAAACATGATAAAACCATAGAGCATGGACAGGACAAAACATTACATGACTAATACTGTAAAAGTGTCGTGAATTTGCACGCTATTAGAGAAAAAACGAGATTGAGACACTACTCATATACCTTCAATATGATCGACATATCATGTGTCCGTATTTTCAATCAAGGAGATCGTTGTTGTCAGTGAGCGTTAAGAGCGTTGACTGAAACAAGACTACACACAAACAACATGCTACTTTAACCGACAAAAAGTGACATAGCCATCATATTTCCCCTTCGCTCTACAATCTCGTCTTTGTTACATTGAGTCCATGAACTTAATTCTACAGATTGCAACGACTATAAATTCGCAACCGCAAGAACTGAACAATATGTTACTCACGCCTCATCACGTGCTACGAAAACTCATTGTGGAGCAGTTGGCCGCGGGTCAACGAGAATTCAAACCACAATAACACCTGCTTCCAGGCGACTACGGAGAATCGATTCCACAATTCAATGCCTCTGGCTTTCATGAGGTCGAAATGATATTTCTATGCGCTTTGTTCCTGGCACCACCATAAAAAATGGCTTGCCTGCGGGGAGTCGAACTCAGTTCCTGTACTGCAAACGCGGCATGAAGATCACCAAGACCATCGAAACACACCCTCCACGTCATGTCAGGAGCAAGCAAAGCTTTTCGCGTAAGTTCATTCCGACTTCGTGAAAGCCGGAGGCATTAAATTGTGGAATATTAAACCCAAGGCCTGACACCTTTTGACGAAACCCACATCCTCTCCTGAGTATCATGATTAAGGTCAGAAAATGAAAAAGGATAACGAAATTTCATGAAAGAACAGGCAAAGATACAGGCGGCATTTATATTTTTAACTTTTTACAAACTGTACATGCTTTTGAAAAAATACCTTGGCTCATTACAAATATTCAAAACGTAAGGCAATGCCACATGAACTTACATTAGATTCACAACAAATCAATTCCAATTAATTTCAGCATTCTTGACGAAGCTATCTTCAGGGAACTAAGTGTCTTAATTGTCTAATCATTTACAAACAAGTTTTACATAAATTCAAATTAAAAATATTACTTGAGAAAAAATGATAAAAATCAGAGAAACAGAAATTATTTCAGGCAGTCCATTCCACATTTGATATATGGATGCTGTTGTTAGATAACTATCGCTTCACGACAACGGCAACTGGCTTCATCGATATCTGACCAAATAATAATATCAAATCTATTGCATATGATGATGTCATCATTTCAGCACTGAATGGTGCTAATAAGCGGACGAGCTTGTTTGTTTTTCGTGTGATCTTCTATGCGAGGATGCAGCGGCTTGAATAACAGTTACGGCTTACACGTTTATACACTATCATTCTGCGATGACATAATTTGTTGTTTTTGATGGGATATTCTGTCATTTTACATTGTATTTGTTTGCATTGGCGATGATTTCGTAACGTTTTGGTTTTATATGTGACTTGTGCATTTCATCCTCCTTGTTTGAAAATGAGTTTTAGTTTGTAGTCAGCTTCATCGTTAAAATATGTGAGTTTCAGACTGTCATTGCATTTGTTTAAAGTCGGTAGCATTCTACTGATGTTTATTACTCGATTAGGATAATCATTCGAACATAGCGATCTGTTGAAATTAACATTATGCGCTACTATTTCAAAGTATTCCACTTCTTAGTACATTGCACTGCTTCTCACAAAATGAATGTTAGCAATTCGTCGTCAAAATTTCTCAGATATGTGATTATGTTGAGCATATTAGGAGCTATTCAAGATCCAGAGGTCATCTGTATTTCCCAGCTTCAGCGGCATTTTCACATAGATCTAGCATTGAAAAAATGAAGCTTTTACGTCACTACTCCTCATACTTGGAGCTTGGACGGTGCTGATAGTCAGACTTATGGAGCGTTGTAGTACTTTTAGTCCGGATGCCCTTCCTGCCGACTTCCAATGACACCTTCGGGGCTCGACCTTGGAACCAAAAGATCGCTAGGCCGAGCAATTAACCACTGTGCCACGGAGACCACAGCATTGAAAGCAGAAAAATAAAAAAGTCTGCAAGTTACAGATAAATTCTACACAGCGAATGTAACTGAAGGAGACGATGAAGAGAGACATTTTTCAACATTTAACTGGATATGCAATTCCCGAGAAACAAGATACTGTAATCGTAAATATAATCCCCATTATGGCGCATTCCTGCATTTGTAGTATTACATTGCCACCCGTAAATAAAGCGAACATTTCTATGTATCTCAAAGTGAAATATACACTACTGACCTGAAACGTGCTGACTATAAGAACTAATTTTTATTTATAAAATTTATAGTGCACAAATGCTCCCGTTCATAAAATCAAAGAATATAACGTACATACGTACATGTGCATGATGACTGAATTAGCAGTTTCTCGACAGCTGAATGCTTGAATGGTTTATTAATCCTTTTTCACAAATGGAGTATCTGGTGTAGGATCAAAACAACTTAAAGAGAGGAAGCTTAGTTTGTGGCTCTTTTGATTGATAAGATATTAAAAGGGGATTCATTTTAACGGAGAGGTCTCTGAAAGAGCTGAGGAAAAAAAGACTGAGCAACTTTGATGATTCACTTAACAAATGGGATGTGGATAAATTCATGATTGCTAATAACATCATTCACATAATTTAAAATGTGAATTCAATTAGCAGAACGGATTTCACAACAACGCAGTTTGTGAAAGTCAAAATAAAAAAGCAACACCGATATATCTGCCTACATTTTTGCCTTAGACTGCGCGCCAGTTACCAGTTCTAGGATAAAATATAGTGCAGACAGTCACACAGCGGTTGATGGTAGTGATTAGTATAACTTCACACAATTAAATGTCTATCAGTTGAATAAATCTGTTGATAGATGTTTGATTAAACTCTGTTATTGCTCTCAGACTCCAGTGTTGAATGTAAATAATCGCAGTTAGATTAGCATTATTGTCACCATTCTCAATCAATATGAGCTACATGTAATTACATCAAATTGCGCACAGAAAGTGCAACATTGTGTTAAATCCTATTTTGAATGTCGGTAAAGCAATGGGTACTTAAGGTTAAAGACTGTGCACTTCAGGTCAGGTTTAGCTTCACGATTGTGTGAAAGTATTCACATCCAGTGCAGCTTGATTGGCAGACAATAAAAAGGCCAGCAAGAAAAGAGATAGAGATGGGAAAATGTCGTGGATGTTGTGCAAATCAATGCGTTAGTGCCAACTAAAAATTCCGTGCACATTTCTTTCAAACAAAATGTCTACATTTAAAATCCAGGGATGGAGTCCCTTTGAACTCAATCGAAGGTTTAATCACAGGCAACATCACAATTATGCATATTGCGTTGACAATAGACATCACTAAGCTTAAGAACTTCTATGCAGTGTTAATATATAGCAGTGTTTCTATTTCCATATTTTCAAGGTAACGCTTGTGTTCATTGCAGCGTTTCTACAATGGACTAACAATCTGTCCATTATAAAATTCATTACTCAAGTGTACTACATAATGGTTCTGGCAGGAGAGATGCATCTGTAATAACCAGGAGCATTTATCACAAAGTGCTTCACGCTTTATGACTTTATTGAATTTGCCATCACAGACATTGCCAATGAACTATATTTTGCAAGTACCATACACAGAGCAGCTATAAATGATATCATTAGAAGCAGGTCTTATGGATACATCACGTTTAGTAAAGCCGCTCTGTTTTGGGTGAACTTATTATGCTTGCATTGGTCAAGCATGTTCCAAGCAGTTAATTGAATTTGAATATTTAAGTGTTTTGTTTTTCGCGATGTAAATTAGAGACATAATATGCCTTTAAACTGTAGTGTGAGCTCATACGTATCCTACAATTCATTAACGCTTCGAGCCCATAACAAAATTAAGCTCTTAAAATTGCATCATAAGTCACTATGGAATCTCAATACTGAACAGAACAATTAACTTTCAAAATTCAACAATGTCTGTAGTACGCATGGATTAGTAATTCTAAACTAAAAGCAGTCAATTAAATAAATTTTTAAACTTCACATTTAATCTATATATAATTTCATCTGTTTCATCATAGCGAAGTAGCTAACTATGCCTTAGTTAACTATCAGTGGAGTATATTCTGTTCTGGATGGCTCTGCTTCCTTCTCTTCAATTGCTTATTTTATCAATTTTTCATCAACTGCTAGTTCACATATATTTGTCAGAGTGTAGATGAGAATCTTCGCACAAAGAACACATGCATCATTTATACAAAAAATACGCCTGATGAAATTTTATGCAGCTTTTTCAAATGAAATGTAATATTTGGACACACATAGAAAATTCAATATTCAATAAAAACATTACAAAGTGTGATTATTCTCACGAGAACTGATTTAGTGCTTCTTACGCACAAACCAGTTAGGATCAAACACAACATAACGAAGATCACAAAATAAAAATACAGCAATACATGTATACTGAAACAATGGGCATCAATTTTTTATTAGCATGTGTGCATCAACAGGAAAACTTTGCACTTCGGGTCCTTTTATTTCTTGCCTGCCCTTCCTGGCTGGTGGATCTCCACTGTAACAATGGCGGAACATGGTGTGTCCCACTACAGTCAGATCCTCTTTACAGAAGGTGATTAATGCTAATGCGTGTTTAAAACATGTGTAACCCACGACGTAACTCTGAAATAATGTAGCCTCCATTAACAAGAGTTCTCGCAATCTCTACTGGACTACATACATAGTCGAAGTGTGAACCACGGAAAAATATTATAATCTGCCCCGCAAATAATAAATGTAAACGCCGATCTTTCGAGGCATGAGGCCATTAGGAAGTGATAATAAGGCGAAAGGAAACAGCAATTCATCCAATATATGAAAAAAGCGTTTAGGATAGAAAACAATATCAATTCTCGCATCTAGATATTCTGCAGGATTTTGCTATTGGTAACGAGACCATGTCATTTAAAGAAGAAAATTAACAAATGATATAAATGAACAATACAGATCTATCCAAGAGACTTCTAATATTTTCGGATTAAATTCAGATTGCAATTTATATTCAGAAATTGCTTTTGATATTCAGGTTATGCAATTCATATTCAGACTTCTTCATTTGATATTCAGACTTTATCCGAAATTTAGACATCTTCAATTTATTTGCCGACACTGATACGTGTAAATCTCATCGATATAATTCCATGATCAGCAGTTGGCAATCACGACAAAATTTATCCACAAAAATCAGAGTGATGCCTGCATGTGCATGCAAGAGCATATTTTTCAGTGTTTTGATGAGTATAGTTCAATAATAGCAATGGGGTAACTTGGACTCTCCACGATGAATTTCACATCCATTACTTTCGTTCCATACTGATAACGATGTATTTGAAGAGATAAGATGATTCCTTTGTATGTCATAATGTTTCTTCTACAGTGATTTCCTGTTGTGTCAGTTTTTAGTTGCATACGATTAGATGTCAGCGTGATCACAAAATTTGCTATTTGGATGACAATTGTTCATTTTTGACGACACGTTCATTTGCTCGATAAGATATCAATGAAAGGGCATTCATTTCATCGGCAAATCATGCGCGGATTTTTATGGTCAATTTCTCTAAAATAAGTCATCAAAATAGATCATCGGATGTCAATATATTGATTGTCTATGGCATGGATCATTTATGGCATAAATCCCTAACATTGATGTCCATCTATGCAAAATCTATACAGATGCTCAAATCAAAATTTGAATGGAATGTTTCAGTTAACATCATCATCATCAAACCAGTTTGAATCCGGTTTTGTCCTCGACGAGCGAGGTTGGCCGGATGTACCTCATAGCACAGAAACCCTTCTCACACCTTCTCTCCATTTTGAACTGTTCTGGGCATCTTCTTTTTTATAACCGATCTTCTTCATCTCTTCCTTAACTTGTTTTCGCCACATGCGCATTAGCCGGCCCTGCTTCTGCTGCCCCTGAACTTAAAAGTTAAGTGCCCTCTTCCCTCCTCAAAACGTGACCGCACCAACGGACTGCATTCGATTTCGACAACTGCCCGATTTCCTCTTTCAACCCAAGCATTCTCATCAAAATGTTGCTCTTCTTTCTCTCCATGAGCTTCGTCCCACACATTGCTCTGATCATCGCCTTCTCATAATTTTTATTACAAATGTATTTGATAATATATATTGATATATGAATATATTAATATCTATTGATTGATGTATTTTAATATCATCGCCTTCTCAACATGAAAATGAAAATAATTTCATTTTCAAAATGAATCTCAACATAATTTGCGATATTCATCAGTTTGCTTACGTAATTTGATAAGATGAAGTTTCATGAAACAAAAGCATCAAAAGATAAACCTCTGCTGATTTGCAATGAATATGCCTACATAATAACAGGAACGACAAAGCCCATTGGAAATGTATTGAAATTAATTCGAAGTATGCGAATATAACTTAAAGGGTGTCGAACCAAAGGAAGTGCCGAACAGAGCAACCATGTCCTGCTATTTACCTGCTGTTTATATGACGCAGCTGGCCGCATGATGATTGCGTGCTGCCCAATTTTTGTTTTCACTTGAGATCTCCGCGAAATAAATTGAAGTTGGTCTAGTTCATCCAAATAATTTGCTTTTCAACACATCTTATTTATTTTTCTTGCTTTTTACAATTTGTTATCCGATCAACACTCTCCTTTCTTGCAATCATCCAAGGTTAAAGGCTCGATTTGACATTTCTTGAGAAAGATCAGTACCCCACCAGATGGCAGTGCATGCGATGTGCATAGATGATGGCACAATACCAAACTTCCAAAACATATTTTACAGCTGCCTTAATATTGTCAGTTGTCTCAATCTGAAAAAAGATTTAATCAAAATGGTGAACATTCAGCTCTGTTGATCTTGTGATCGGCCACCAATGATCCAGGAGTAATCAGCTTCTCTATCTTCATATTCAGCGTTGCTGCTAAAACCTCCCAATCACCACAACCTTCAGCCAAATTCTCTGTCGATCAATAAAGGAGGATTTGTACTGTAATTCCATCGGTGCATATCGAGCTCATTTTGAAAATGCTCAATAAACCTTTATTGAAAATGCTATGCTGCATCAAATGGCTTTTGAAATCTTTGAATTGAATCTATCTCAAGGTTAAATACAAATGGCTGAATTTCAATTGATTCTTTTAATATCAAATGAAGAAGTCTGAGTATCAATTGCAGTAGTCTGAACTTAATCCGACAATGGTGAAGAACATCACCGCTGTGTAACGCCACCCTGACATATGGTTAGAAAAATAGAACGCCGCCTAAAATATCTACTACTTTGGTGGCATTAGTTGCAGTTAGCGGTTAGCCTACCAAGAAATCTAAATACGTATTGGGCTTACATGTGATTTAGTGGTTACATGCGCAATTGCTTGTTCACTGTGTTTTCCCACGAATCCTTTCATACTTCATGCATAACGAAGTATTGTGTCCGCCCTCTTCTTTTCTCAGTTGCATGGACCTGACGGCAAGCAATAAGCGATGCGATTCAAGAACTATGTAATATGAAAATGTGTAGTCCTGTGACGTTTTGTGCATTAATTAATTGTTGACGGCAAAGATAAGTAAATATTAGTTGGCAAAGATAAATCGAATTATGCCGATATGAGATAAATGATTATTCAGTATATTTTATGTTTTATGTAGGCCTATCGTAACATACGATTGTGATCAATTTTGTGATAAGGCCTATTACAACATTATTATTTGCGGCACAACACTATTTATAAAAAAAAGCAGAATATATGCAAGCGAAAGTTAGAGCAACCCTTGTTTTAACTTTCTTGACAAAGATATAGTTGAAAAAAGTCTGTATGTTTTACGGCAACCTCTGTAACGAGATGTGCTCGATAAAAGTCATGTAATTCCTAATTTCTTTTCAGCCAACACAGAGCTAATAAAAACAAATAAAAAGCTAGAAACAAATGTATGAGTGAAGGATTGCAATGACCTCCACAGCATGCTAACATATTGAAAAACTTCTCAACTTTCTCAAGTTCAGACACAATCACTATCAAAATACATTTCAATGGGCAAATCATGTGAAAGTTCATGTGGTTCATGCGACAGTCGTGAATGCATTGTAAATGTAGCCAATAGACATTGGAGAAGATTGCTTTATGTTTATATTGCATCAATATCCATTGATGCAATACTAGCATGTGAGTGATAGGTTAAAGAGCTGAATGAACATATTACTGTTATGACAATGTTCATTTGTGAATGCGATTATGCATTGAAAAACACTGCTTAACTTTATTGAAGAAAAATAAATGTAAAAAAATATAGTATTCAATGAGCAACATTGTATTTCAGATATATTAAAGCCTCATTTTTTAAATGATAAGATCGAAAATAAAATTCATCTTAATTTTATCTCTCATGATAAACGTTGCTGATATCAGATATTATGAAACGAGGGCTCGGATGTTGCATATCACCTAAGAATTATTTTTACTAATAAAGCATACTTCGTCATACACAAACAAACTTTGAAAATGAGTCATGACATTAGCTGAATGTATCAATGAATTGTATTTTCTTATCACTGACACGATTCTTCAATGAGCCATGATTGATGAATCGCATTCAATCAGTCTTACATCATACTACGCATATTACCTACGACCAGGGCTGCGGAAGCGATTGACATTTATTCGCATTCGCCTCCGCCTTCACCCAATCGCTTCTATCTACGCTTTCAATGGTGGGGGATTCGTCGCCACCTCTCTTTACTAAAGGGAGCCCCCTTTTTCGTTTGCTTTCATTTTCTTACGAGTTGCAGTTTCTTACGTTACACCTGGCAAGGCTCAACAAAAAGCATAGCAGGTATGCAGTGGAAGCTTTTGTTGTATTGGATTTTGGGCTTACAAGTCGACTGCTCGACCATAGTTTTACAAGCCATTATGTTCAGTTACATTGCAATCTACTTCGGATAACTGATGCCTCATCTCAAATCTTCGTCAATGCCAGTGTTCCTGCAGATCATTTCATTTCAATTTTCGCCGACATTACGATCTGTTTACAACATGTTAACCTCAAATCTAATACATGTCAAGATTGACTAGTATCATAATTCTCAATAAATCAAAATAGAAAGATTTGCTCTTTGCTATCCAAATGTATTGAATTTGAACAGTTGAAAAGTCAAAATTCGATTACACTAAAATTAATGAGCAAGAACTGGCATGATGAAAATGATGTGATGGTTTAACCTCACTTCTCCCCAATAGTGAGGGATTAGACGGTGCTGACAAAGTCAGACTTTAATCTGGAGCCCTGTGATCATTTAGTCCGGATGCCCATCCTGACGACTTCCTATGACACTTTCAGGGGTTCGACCTCTAGACCGAAAGATCGCTAGGTCAAGCACTTAACCTTAATTATGTGCCACGGAGACCATAATAGCACTGAATGATGATTAAATGTGATTCACATAGGCCTGTCGACCCGCAAAATTTGATCGCGATCCCTTGCATTGTCTTCCTTTATTCACAGGAACAGCTCAGGTACCTAATAACTTATGCACCATATCTCATGCAGCTATCAAAATGCTACCTTGCCATGCTACAATAGGTTGCTAGAATACAACATCTGAAGCTCAAATGGGAGCAAAATTCATCAGTCATATGTAGCGGGAATAACAGATTAGGGGAATGTAACTGCTTCCAACTTTCCCACTTTTCCGGAGTGCAATTTATAAATAGGGTGAGATGAGAACAGTGAAAATTCGGGAAGTTGGCATATCAAACTTACCATCTCCTTGTACACACGTGACTAGGAGAGAATCAACGAAGAGATTTAGATTACTGAGATGTCCAGCGCAACCACGATCGACAACAACTTCATTTAAAACCTGAAAATGCAGAATGCACACGTATTTTGTAACGAATATATATGCCTGATAATTAATCCGTACATTGCATGTAATGTATAATAACCATTATCAGATGGGATTATTGTCAGCATAAAGATTCTTGAAATGATCGGTGACTGAGACTTAGACGCCGGATATATTCGAAAGCTTTGTTACGCTATGGACGTATTAAGAAGAAAGCTTTCTATAATCCCAAGCACAATGATAATGTCAACAAAAATATCTGTGAAAATCAGTGGAAAACCTGAGTCACAATCTTTAGCACGCTAAGACGTAGATCAGTCTCAAATTTCGATTCTGATCGAAATGCCAAGCTCTTTGAATACCATTGCTTTGACAGCTAATGTGTGATAATTAAGACTTGATGCTACACCATTGACATCGGTTGCACGCATGCGTAGTAAGTCAGAGCGACAAGTCTAAATGACATGAGGTCGTAGGTTGGAGTCCTACCGGACACAGATCTTTTGCATGGCAAGTTGACCTAACGTACACTTCACTTCATTCTTTGTAAGCATTATGTTATACAATCACATTATTAAAATCTTTGCTATCTGATAATCCGTCACAACAGACCTTGTTGACGGGAAAATGTATGAACTTGATGATTATCCATTTATTTATACATGTGCTTAACTGAGCAATGAGAACTTTCAAGGATGAACTCGAAAGCTCTAGCATATTTTAAGAACCAGCATTATTGAAATATCTCATCGATAGACTGTGAAAACTAAAACTTGTGACCGTGTTTTGTACCGGTTACCAAAATGTTTGACTATTATTCGCATTTATTTTCAAACGTGATGTTGTCTCGACTACTTACTTGAAAACTGGAGATTTAAACACGGAAGACATAATTCATTTAATAAATTTTAGTCCTGATATCTCTCACTTGCTACTGGTAGAACTTCAGTGGTGGTAGTAAAGCAGATTTCATCATTTTCCAAAAGGACATCAAATACGTCCGCATGTGGCGGCAAAATTGCAGAAATGCCTCAATACGAAAAAATAGAAATCACAGTAACACAATTTCGATTCTGTTTGTGCGGAGCGGTTCACCCAGCATCATTTAGAGAACTTGTTCTGTGCTATCAGGAGACTTGATGGTTTCAACTTGGGAGTCAAGCTGTTAATATCTAATTAACCGCTTCATCGAAAACAAAATTAGTCGGTTAACAGTTCATGTAATGTGATGAATATGCTAGAAAAATGTAAAAATGTTGGTTTCGTTTGTGGATCACATAGATTCAGATTGAGACACTTTTCACCATAGATTGCCCAACCTATAAGAGTACGATGAGATCTGAGAATACGCAAAACATTCAATCTCATACACAGACCGGCCATAGTTAAAAAATATGCCAGATGAAGGATACTCCTCCTGGCTCCGGTTCTGGATAGACTCTAAAATTTAAGATCCGATACAGAGATTTGAGCTCCG
Organism: Prostheceraeus crozeri; assembly: GCA_907163375.1. Taxonomy (NCBI): domain Eukaryota; kingdom Metazoa; phylum Platyhelminthes; order Polycladida; family Euryleptidae; genus Prostheceraeus; species Prostheceraeus crozeri. Next base: position 21,129 of record CAJQUW010008766.1, read on the forward strand.
TTACTCAGTATTTTCAATGTCTATGCAGTCAAACATAGTGGCTTTTTCGATAATTTTCGGAATTGTAGCATGAAGGTGAGCACGATGTGATCTTTAAAGAATGACGCAATCAGCAGGGGGAGGGGCGATGTTTCAAAAATGAGCACGTGTCATGATAGGGGGATTAAGTGCTGCGATTTAGACCATCATTGAGACAAAACATCGTAGGGATTGAATCCTTGTCAGATATTTAATCCTTATCTAAAAAATATTATTTTCAGCTATATTTGCACGGGTTCGCATCTTTTGGATATTAATTAGATTCAATAGATATTGACGCTTTTGACGCCCTTGACACAATCATTTTCAACACAAAAATAAATAACTTCTTTATCTCGGTGCTCGAGGGACTAAGTGAAAGGTGGAGGTTCTCAGCAGCAATTACGGAGATCTTTATGTGGGAGGGGCTCAAAAGGAGTGATTTACTGATTAGTAATTGTTGTTTTGCCCATTTGTAATTGTAATTGGGTGAAGAAGTGCATGGAGATCGAAGTTCCTGGGAGAAGAGAGAGAGAGGAAGGCCAAAAACAACATGGAGCCAAGTCGTAGAGAAGGACATGCGAGAAGTTGGATTGACGCGGGCGGATGCCAAAGATCGAGTTCGTTGGAGAAAGCAGCTGTCGACTGGAGTGACCGGCCAACCCCTGCGCAAGCGGGGAAAACGGCCGTAAAACGGGATGAGTGAGAGTGAGAGTTTTGCCCCCAGATTATATTGAATTTCGCAGAAGTAATAGGGGATTGAAGAAGTCGTTTGGTTTTTGTGTGGTATTACACGTGGTCTTTAGATAATTTAATGGTGTGTTTCTAAATATAGTGCTCCAGAAATTCAAGAAAAATCAATCTGTGATCATCGACACATGTCACTATATGTTACTTACAATGTAATCATATTTCTATCTTACTTTAAGAACTGAACTCCAGAACCGCACATGCCTACTCTTACCATAGATTAGAAATCACATATCAATGATTTTAAGATGTTGAATGATAACATCTTAGAATTCAAGGCAATCAAATTTCAATTCGTGAGGAATCTATTCAATGATTTTTGAGACTCCGATACTTCAAGAAAGTTTTCCTGCAATCAACATGATATCATTACTGTGCAAGTACATTCGACGAAGTTCAATATTTTTAGGAAATGTTTATTTGTCCAAGAAATAGGATTCAACGGAGATATCAACACAAAATAATCATTGGTCGATTTAAAGTCTTTAAAATGGACACTTTTCCCCAGACAAGCTAAATTTTTCTGTTTCATGAATAATTAAGAAAAATTGATTGCTTTCCATGAGTAGCCATGTATTTATTAAGCAATTCGAGGTAATTACAGAAAATCAGTCTCTTTCGCTTACTCTTCTAAACAATTGAGAGTGAAGACAGATCTTTGGTGCTGATCAATTGGTTTTCCGCATTGCCTTCGTCATAAGCGATCACAAATATAAAATGCCACATCAATTTCTCAAACCAGAAGTACCGGTATACAAAGACTAAAAAAATTCCGTATTTTTCCATAAGCCCACGCAAACACAGGCCCATGGGCTTATATTTGCAAACAGAATTTATTGTGATCAAGAAAGTATAATCTAGGAAATCCAAGACTTTATCTCCAAGTATTCTCACAATAAGTCTTATTAGTCATTGGTTGTCTGTGTGCGCGCGATCGCGTGTGTGTGCATGCATGTGTTTGCTTAATGTTGCCATGATCGAATCGTTGCATCCTATTGCGAACACCATTATTCCAAGAATTCAAGGGGTCTAATTCTAACAATATGCGAGCAGGCATGAAGACAAGCGCGTGGATTTGTGCAACAATACGAACTCAGTTATTCGTTACCTTTTGAGTCGTCATACAGGCATCTAAGCCCTACGATTTAAAACTTAGCCTACTCTATTTTTTTTATCGATCGTCTTCGATATCAACTGCGTCATGGCATCATCAGAAAGTGCAGAGACAATTCCTAAGACTCGCTTAAAGAGGAAAATCTATACAATTTTTGACAAATTGCAAATATATCACGGCAAAATCATCTGTAAAAATATATCACGGAAACAACTTGAATGCTGCTTCAAGAGAGATGGGAATTTCAAGTAAGCAACTCCGAACTTGGATATCTGAAGAACGGGAACTAAGGAAGACCTCAACGAAGCAGAAAAGCAGACGCAGACCTTTTTATCCGGAAATCGAATCTAAATTAATAGAATGGTTGAAAATTGAACGTTCGAACAAAGGAAACGTGAGTTGGACAAGATTACAACATGAAGCCGGAAAGACATTGCTCCACGACTCAACAAGCCCTGTGCATTCATTTCTATTAACTTTTGTTCTTATTTTTGTGATGCAATATAGATACAAAACGTATCTCCGTGATTGAATATCCTATGTAGACTACAGCTTTTATAGACAGAAGCTTGCTGCTGACTGCTCATATTTTAAACATGCTGTTATGCATACTATAATTCACGACAGCGCGCTTTTTATTGTATTTTGCTGTTTATACATCGAGGTACTAATTATTTAGAACCTAAAAGCGGCATAAAGGCTAAAATGGTAGAGATTGAAAAGGTGCCAAATGGAAGCCTTCGGCTTCTATTTGGAGTCAATAAATTGTCGTAAAATCGGTAAAAACTTAATATTAGCCCATGGGCTTTTATATGGAAAACTGCGGTAGTAGTTTCAGGCGAGCACTTTCACATTTCACCTCTAGGTTTGTGATGCGATTATAAAGACAGATTGCGTCAGACACTCATTCAATTTCTATACAGCATTTTTCATGTGTGCCACAACTGCTAGTCAAGCCTGTATACGAGTAAAATGAATTATGTTGTGATTTTATTATTTTATGACGTTACTAAATGCAGGTCACAAAGCAAAGGGTATTTCATTCATGTGAAAACAAAATGCTTCGAATAAGATGAATAGTAATGCAAAAAAATTCCCCTCGATTTAGCAGGATAGAATTTTCTACAATGTCTATTCTGACGACTGTGTCATTCCTTTGAAATAATTATTCGTGATTTCTTTTATTATTGTACACGCAGTAATTTCCGCATTGCCCTTTGATTCTTAGAATTGATTTCTGTACAACTTCTTTGTCCTATGTATGCCTTCATGTTCTCAAAAGTGTGCGTATATATAAATGTTTGTCTCACTCATTGAAAAGTTTGCATTAGTTAAACGTCAGTGCTACTGTGTACGAGGGACGATCATAAAATTCGTAAATAGAGCGGACCTAGCGATGAGTCGATTATGTGCGCCCACATTCACCGCTGCATGCAAGAACTTTTCTTTGTACACTAGGGCGACTCAGGCATGTAACAAAATAGGCACCGAAAAGTTGGTTAGGCTAAATTTGAGATGATATTCTTCATTCCAGTTTACTGTGATCCCCAAACAATGGGGAAAGGTTTTGGGAAAAAACAAGGACTTTTCCAAAGTCCATTGTGTGTGCAGACAAAGTCGTTCATCCACGAAGTTCAATACAACTTGAAATTGACGCATCTGTATTTGAAGTCGAATATTGTAGATCTGCCGAACAATCCCACTCAATTCAAAAATCAACTCTGTTACAACTCATGTTTGATGAATAGTACACCCATTTTGGCAATCGTCGTATCTATTTCAAAATGTGCGCCGTCGCCGAAGATAAATCTACTTAAGGAAGGAGATGGACGTTCTAGCTCTTTGAAAAAGCTGATTTCTGACTGGCATCGAGTCAATGGAATAGTACTATCGTCGTAGTTCTCGAGAACCAGAACTTAATCTTTGAAATGCAGACGATTCAGATCATGACATTTACTAAATCTGTACATAATGCATACCTGAGAGCAATAATCAAATACCAAAGTTAGCTCGCTTGCGAAGATAAATGAACTGAATAATATTTCCAAATTTAGAGGTGAACTACATTTTGCAAGCGAGCTGAATTCATTGTTTCTGATATCTTAATCAACACGTGGATAGAACGGAGTATTCCCAAGACTTGAATTTCAAATAATGAAGTCAATCGAGCATCTCTTTGCGGTTCTTCGACACATAAAAACGATATGAGGCGATGGAATTCCTTCTTTTCATATCGGTTGTGCGAAATCACTGTATCTAAATACAAGGTTACTCAAGTAGATTCATCGTCTGCAAACATATGCATTCGTTCTATAGGTTTGACCCGTCAAGAACGAGTTTTGTCCTTTCAAGATTGATTATGATATTTCAAGGTGCAGCAGTCATTTCAAGTATGCGTCACTGCCGTTTCAAGTGCATTTTTACCAGTTACAATGCGCAAACTGCTGATCTTTACCAAATCAAATGCAGCATTATCGTTTCAAATGCATAATGAAACAATGAAAGTAATAAAGACGCAGCTTTTTCATTATTCTTTTATCCTGTTGAAGCACAATCATTCAAATTGCTTATAGCTGCGAGTGAATGTGTCAAAAATTTGAAGTATTTGTACATAATGTGACATCTTTTTTTATACTTTGCATGGTGTTAGATATGGATCCAACGTTTTCAAAAACCACCGCACTCAACTTGGGGGAGGCCCGTGGGGGCAGGTTCTCGAAAATCCAAGATAACCGCCACTTGAAACTAAAAATGCAATATCTTGACTCATAAAAAGAGTAGAACACACTGTAATATCACTCTTCTAGGGTTTTCTAGGTCGAGAAACACGTTTCTGCATCATTCTTCTTTTTTCCAAATGACTGGTCCTTTTTCGAATGACCGCACGTCCTTTGAATGTGCTGTATATATTCTATCGGCAATGGGGGAATGAAATGGACTGCTCAACCGATTGGTTGGATGGATGCAATAGGACCTACGGAAAGGACACTGCACGTCTTTGTCAGCTACACTCGTGTAATTATGACTGAAGTGAGAGGAAGGTGTGCATCCTCGGAGTTAAACAGATCAAAGCGTAGGGCTAGAGAATGGGCTGAGAAATTTATTCGGATCTCATCAAAGTTTTTGTAAGCTTAGGTAGAATGCATTAAGATTGTATATATTATTACTTGTAATTTCACATTTGAATTCGTTGTATTCTGCAGCAGAAAACGGTCACTTTATAACCTAGTAGACCATTCATGATCTGGTACAAAGCAAGAACAAAGCTTACAGTTGACTGCTCTTTAGCTCGATGGAGATTTATGTCTAAACGGCAATATTTCATTCATAGAAACAGTCTCATTGTGTGGCGGGCAAATTCGAGTTAAGTCTGGATTTCGGTGCTTTTTTCTGATGTTCTATGAAGCTGATATGCTCATTTGCTATCTCGTCAGCTTTCAAGTATAGCCAAGATTTATCTGTATTACATATTCGAATTTCAGTTACAATATTTTCACTTGAAAAGACAATGTTGCACTCGACGGGAACGCTTCACCTCATTTCGGTAATTCTGCAGTTGAAATGTCTATGCTTAACATGAAACGGATGATTAGCTTCTTGATCGGTCAGACGTATAGAGAAGATTGATGCAAGATCATACGTCATAATAGCTGCACTTCTCTTTAAAGAAGACTATTGTAGATTTTCTGGTCACACGTTGATGATCTTCAAGTGCAAAACATGGTTGTAAAAGAAAGGCCTACTAAATCATTTTGGAGAGGCCATGAAACCAAACAACGTCAAACAATTCTCGGTGATGACGTCAGCTGTGATACAGTAACAATAATAAAAGGTAGCCATACACAGCGCTGGCTGCGGCATTGAGGTCTCAGCCGTCTCACTAAAGTCGCGCTTGCTCTGAACATTTTTCTGAAAGCGACAAGATATTAACCAGGAAGTACAATACGGTTTGCTCAAAAGGTTTATGTAAAGAAAAACAACCACAGTATTTCGTAAAAGATAGAGCTTTTCCGATGTTAAACCAGGAATGGCCTGGCTATCAAGCCTCCACTGACAAAAATTCGCGCATTAGAAAAATTTCCCTAAATAATGTTTTTTTGGGCATGTAATCGTAGGCATTAGCTTGAAAGCTGTTAGTTGGGTTCCGTCATTTGTTAGAAATAATTACGTTTCGAACAGCGTTAAATACGTCAAAGAACGTTGTTCCAGCGATAACAATACGGAGGCTTGTATAAATATTATATAAAAAAGACTGCGATAATGATTCGAATACTATCCTCGTAAAAATATTTCTCCGAACAGCTCTAACAATTTTGCTGACAATGATAATGACCAGGGCTGTGCTCGGTGCACCGGCTCCTCTGCTTGCATCGGTTCTCGGGCCAGTGCACCGAAATGTGCTAATTTCGAACAAATTGATATTTTAATGTATAGTTTCAATTGCACTGCATAGTTTAGTGTCACGATGCCTCCATCGGCTCTACTAACTGCCCTTTCTATTTGCACTTTCATGAGCATCGTCGCAGCATTATCAATTCGGATAATATGAGTGCAAATTCTGAGCACATTATCAACATGCACTCTGTTTCACTTTTATATACTGATGATTTTAGTGTTGATTTTCCTAACTGTCAGACTGACCCTGTCCGTACTCGGATTTTTGAAGTCAAGTTCATTGACCATCACAAACCTGCTATGAACCGCAAACGCGAGCTGCTGAACGGCAGTTATCGCCGATTTGTATACATGGTAGGCCCAGGTATACAAGCATTGACTGTAAATGTATTTGATTCACTTAAATTCCATGAGTATGTGTCAGCGACACGTAGCGTCGGACAGTTTGTGATTTTTGAGTACTACTTTTTCCTACATTTCGCCTATAAATTTCTGGGAGAGACAATTCAATCTTTTTCTGATAATGGTCTATGGAAACTTCCGTGTGCGGCAATAAATCTAATCATTTCGTAGATACCGATAAATTTATCTAAGGTCTACATAAAATGGTTAGCAAATGCACATTATGTTAACATAGCTGATGGGGTGTCGTTTTCGAGCATCTGATCAAAATTCAGCTTCACGAGCAAACTAAAATGAACTCACTTCATTGTATGATGTGCATAATTGAATTACATATACCCTCTACATGTCAACACCTACGTATAGAAAGGCTTAGAAACTATGACATAATTCACCTTCATTCGTGCTCTACATGTTTTGATTCATAAATGACTGCTTTCCCATTGGTCTTCACTGTACCTCCTCGTGAAATCGACTCATTCATTCACTACACGCGACGCCTGCAGATACGAGTAGTAGTGCGTATCACCGCTGACGTCATCACGAGCATTAGACAGGCGGATATCTCGTGAGGCAAATAGTTCCAAAGTGCCGGATGTGGATAGAAATGACAACTGATACATAAACTTACTTTAACGACAATAAAATCATAAACGAATTTTGCCCGGAGTACACCTTTAAATATGAAATTCATTTGGTGTTTGTCTAGTCCATGAATTTAGAATCGCATAAACTCGCAAAAGTAGTTTAGTAGGCTTTGAGATGAGCGCGACGACAAAGGTATTTTATACATTGCTGAATAGTGTACCCTGTATTTCCAAAATCCATGACATAGAACAGTAAAGCGTGGAAATGAGACAGGTCAGTGTTAAATAAAGTCAATCAATAGTGACATTAACAAATTAAAACCGACAACTGACTAGAAAAAGTGTTGTGAAATAATCTTCGAGCTGCATGGTATGTGAATTCTATCGTCAATCAAATTTTTCCTAAATTGTTTGGTTTATCTTAACCATTTCAATCAAAAACTAAAAAGGCAATGTTGGAAAGTCTTTTGACAACCAAATACAATACACAGAAGTTATCAAGATGACTGGCTTGTCGAAAGACGTAAAACAATTACTAAGTGGACTCATTCGTCGGTAATAACGAAGTAGAGAAGAGAATTTCTCAAAACGGAAGACTACCTCTATGTCCTTCATCCTTTGAAGATGCGCCTCTCTGTTCGTTCTTCCTCTAATGAGAGATTCTACCTTTCTTCTGATGAAAATGCTCTCTTTCCTTACTTTTCATAATAAATATGTCCTATAATCTTTGTCTCTTCAAAGATACTAAAAATTGTTCAATTGATCACTTAAGGCATTGGATGGGACGATATTGCGAAATTTCCAATATAGTGTTTGCGTTTTATTTTTGATCTAGACAATTAAATTGTGGATAAAAACAAAGCGATGTAAACAACGTTGTAAGAAGATCCTTGGATAACGATTGACAGTGTGATAAGTGATCAATGTCTAGAAATCTGGAATTGCATTTTCTACGATCGCACTCGAGCGTGACAATAGTAAATCAGTGATCGACTGTTGTATCTCACACTTTACTCGTCATCAGCAGATAAGAAGAAAAATCTAAACAGCCGAAAATTTATCCCAAGTTTTATGTACGAGCAAAAGTGCTAATCATTGTCAGTAATTTCTGTGGCAATACAAAATATGACTATGAATGAATAATGATTATTGATAACTTCGCCAAATGATATCCAAAGAAATACAACAACAGACCAGTGGTGTGATTACGGATTTTCAGATTTTTCGAGCCGGAAGAATTTTTTCGCGCAATGATTAGTTGTTTTAAGAAATCGTTAGACGCTTTGTAGTATCTTTGTTATAGTGAAGAGGGGCAAGTCAATGATAACACTGGAACATATTTTTCATGTACCGTAAATAGTCAAATAGTTCAATAGGCCCAAAATATGATGAATACACGTAGTCACGGATATCTGACTGTCTTATCTTTGTATTGAGAACAGTGAAAAACTATTCTAACATTATCATAAACTATCACGATCACATTCAAAATTATAACCTTAATCCAAATGCTTTTCAAAACAGCTATCTTATACTCATTATGATATTGCTCTATTGAAATGCTTAATTTCAATGCAATTATGATAGATACTATAAATTATAACGCTTTATTTCTAAAATATCGACAACCATGCTTATGATTATTACAGTTATGCTAATTTGAAAATAAGTATAGACCTTCCTATTTTTCAAAACCCTTTTAGTATTCACCCATCACATCAATTTTTTTAAAAATACATGTATTTATAAAAAATCTATTTTTTGCACAAGACAATACAACATCTTATACCCTGATGCATAAGAACCACTTCATCAACAAATTAACTACCTTCAATAAAATGAAGAAATAAAAATGTCTAACTGTATACTCGTCTATCTCAAACAACTTCAAATGATCTAATAAAAAACAATCAAGATATTATTTCATAACAATAACAACTTTTGGAAAAAATGACAGAACAATGATAACTTCAAGAATATAAAACGTGACGGTATCTAACAATTGTACATCAAGGTAAACTTTCTTGCACCAGAAACAATAAATATCATTTACCGTTCAAATTAGATTAATAACAAACAGTATCACTCAAATACTAATGCGCATTTGAATTCTACGTGAAATTGTACGATTGTACGCATTAACAAAGATAGCAGTAAATGATTTTTTAAGGTTCGACTATTTTACAAAACTTTCTGGACTTAGTAACTCGCATAAATATCCTAGTGCGAAGATACATGGAGTTTAATCGGATGAAAAGCGGAAATGTTTATTATTAACACTCGTGGGTAAGTATTTGACTGTAGCTAGTTCTACCGCCTTTCGTTTTATAACAGTTTGTGCTATCTTTTCGGTTTGCCTTTGTCTCTTTTCGATTATCTTTTCCTTTTCTCGACGAAGTTCCTCGATTTCCTTATTGTTTTTGTCCTTCAATTTAAGTGTTTCTTGGAACATTCGCTCAGCATCTTCTTGCAATTGGACTTTCTTTTTTATCTCTTCTTCTTCTTCTTTTTTCTCTCTGATGAAAGATTAGCCATCCTCTTACTGGCTTTCTTTTCCGCTTCCACCTCCACGAACGTTTCTGGTTTTCAGAGGCATCCATTTCCTCCTGTAGTCGTCGTCGATAAGTCGCTCAGGCACTATTACAGAGCTCTATCAAATTGCACGATATCGGCATGTTGCTTACAGTCCAACCTTTCGCCTGAAAACACGACTTCGTCACTACTAATGATTTGACCGTGTTTGCCGCAAGAGAATTTCTTTTTTTCGTGACGGTGTTGTTGAGGATGCTGAATACCCGTTCAACTTCAGCATTGCCGTGAGGAAGGACAAGAACAGCTTTTACAAGACGCATCAACAGTGGCCGTTTCCCACTTTTATCAACATTTTCCCAGTACTCCACCAGATCTGTTATCGAAGTCGATGTTTCAGCTTGGTGCAGCCTCGCCTCAACGATAAGCGAATCTATTTCATTTTCAGATATCACTCCGGGTAGATGCCGCGCCAGCTTTGATATCCAACGTTCGAAACGTGAATCCTTTTGGAGTTGTGGATTGATATTTTGACATGATCGAAGAATTTTATTTTTCAGTGGCAAATATTGTATCAATTTTTCAGTACCAACCTTGAAAAAAGCTTTGACTGAATCCAAACATATCACCATCTCATCTGGAGTCATATCTGCAAATGCGCGTCTCGCTCGTTCACCCATAGCAATTTGAAAGGGATGCAACCAAATTGAATTATTATCAACATCCACTTTCCACACTTTTGAAGGAATTTTATCTGACTGAATAAATCGAACAAGCCAACGTTTTAACAGATCTGTTGTTTCAGAAAACAGAAGATGGACATGACAGCCGCTACGTTGGAACAATAACTCAAAATCATGCAGAGGCTGTAAAACTTCAGCAAGAAACAACAAGAAAAAATGCACTTTTGGGTCGCTTAAATTCTGCTTAATAGACGCAAAATTTGCACCGTGTTCTTTCGTTTCAGAGAAATACTGAAGTAGAGGCTCATAAAGTCGTAATACCCGTTCAACAACTGGCAAAATTTGCAACCAGCGTGTTTCAACTGGTCGAAGAAAAACGAGTTTTTTCATATCATGAAATTCTGATGCAATTTGATGAAGCCGGTCTCGTTTCATTGAGAGAAAATTTAAAGTGACAATAAATGTTTCTCACTAATGCTTCCACATTTGCAATAAGTTCTGCAGCATCGCAAGCGTGTCGAGCAGCATTGTGGACTTGATGAAGAGTACAACCGCCGAAATCTATTGTGTTCGTAAACTCTTTCTGCAACCGTACGAGGAGACCACTTTTTGCCCCTCTCATAGCATTGCAATTATCTGTCATTATGGCAATACATCGATTTTTCTCGAGTCCACATTCAGTTATCGATTCTAAAACAGCCATTGACATAGCTTCAGCCGATGTGGCGGTGATGGATGGTAAGTCTGTGTAGACACAGTGAACGTCAAGACCTTTATTGGACAAATATCGCACAACTATACCAAGGAACTTATCGTTCTTGTTGGCTTCATCAATCTGGATGGAATACCGTTCACTTTCTTTGATTTCAGATAAGACTGCACTCTTAGTATATGGATATAACGGTTCATTGATAAAAATTTTGAAATTTTTGCTTTGTATACAATCATAAAGGAATAATTAACTGTCCTACTCGGGAGTTTTTTCAGACCAAAGAGCGAATTCTTCTACCATTACAAATACTCTTTAATGCCTGTAAATCAAAAATTACATATTAGGATAGACTATCATGCATAACCATACTCAACTTTTATCACGGTAGTCCAATTTAGTAAGTAGAACAAACAACAATACATAAAAAAATATGTAAAACACGATAAGTGACTGATTTAAGATGCTAATAACGACGACACAAACCACGGTAGTGTACACGATGTGGTCAGATAAAATACGAATATATACCATATAGACTCTTAGGTAGTTTTTGTTATAGTATTGCAATAACTAAGGGTCGATGACTATAATCCAGTGGTTCTTAAACTTTTTTAGGTGCGACCTATTTACTAGTCTAGTCAACACTTCGCCACAAACCTTTTCCTATTAAGTTATTTGTACAATATATATAAAGTATATATAAATGAAAAAGGCGCATCTCATTTTGTATGTGTCAAGTTACTCGCGTTCCAATCATGACCGCTTCACGACCTACCACTGATATAATCCATGAGGTTCTTTAAAAATTATATATTTCTAAAATTTAGTTAGTGAATTTTCGCGCCACATGCCTCAAATTTTTCGCGCCAGACCGAAAAAAATCGCGCTTTCGCGCCGTGATCACACCACTGCAACAGACATTACTCTCACTAATTTGACAACAAAAGCAATGGGCGCAGAAAGTTCAGTCACTGATCAATTGTGTTATGAAAATGGTTAAGATTTGGCAATTATGTCGTGCATAGCCATTGAAGGACGGATGAGATTGTGGATTAATATGCTTCAAATAACTACTAATGGATACGGTTGGTATTACCTTACAAAGAGCCTCAGCTGAGTGATATCTTACCTGAAAACACTACAAAAAAATTGATGAATTAAGTCAGATTCATGTAGAATGCTATGCAGGTAAAATACAGCACCATGTCGTGCGCAGTGTAATTTATTAAGTCTAAAATCCATCCTTGCTGGTTCTTATCTGAAAACATCATGAAAAAATGAATAGTTCAGTCATAAATATTCTTATAGGTCAAACATTTCGTCCCGTAATTTCAGTTATTTTTATGTAAGCATATTTGCAGATTAAAATGACTTATAAATGGAGAAAGTTGTTGAAAATTTGCAAATAAATTTTTACTTTTTACAGTTCGCGCATTTTTCCGAAAACATTCTTCAATCGCAAGTTGCTTTTAGATCTATCTGTTGATTTTGATCTTTTATCAGTTTCTTCAGTATGTGTGTGAATGGGATTGGTTTCGGTGACGGAGGTGGTACGTAGAGGTCGCTTGAGATGGATGGGACATGTGCTGCGAAAGGATGATGCTGATTGGGTGAAAAAGTGAATGGAGATCGAAGTTCCCGGAACAGATGAAGGCCAAGAACAACATGCTGTCAAGTGGTGGAGAAGGACATGACTGCAGTTGGACTTACGAGGGCGGATGCCAAATATCGAGATCGATAGAGAATGCAGCTGTCAAGTGGAGTAACCGGCCAACCCCAGCACAAGCGAGGAAAACAGCCGTAAAACGGAATGAGTGAGAGTGTGATATGATGATTATAATGGTGTTTGACGGGCTCATCATTATCATGCAACATTCCATTAATTTCGGCGAAATAGCCAACCACTATCGAGTTACATGATAATATGATTATCAATTATTTGATTTTTGAAAATGTCATGAACACCTACAAATTAAGCATATTTTGAAAGTTATCTTGGTATTCTGAATTACGTACATGAATGCTAACATTACTTAAACTCTTACTATGAACTTACAGATAGTGCATCATTGGATTTCCTTGATGATTGTTTTAACAATACCTGATCGATGTCTGGCAAGGAATGCATTTACATTCTTGTTACTCCCCAGTTTCGGTGTATAATCTTTAACGCTATCCACATCAGGCTCTGATGCGCATCGAGATCTCGGGGGCGTACCCCCTTCCCCCAACCCTCTTTAAGCTATTAAGTATTGCTTCGAATTTCACAAAATTCACAGCATGCACATTTATGAGTCAACTCTCTAATGGTGGCATTGATTTACTCTGACTCGCTCCTTCCTGCTACAAAATTCAAAAACGCCAATTTTGACAAATTTTGGAAAATTTATGATGACAGTCTGCCTGGATATATTGAAAAGTTACTTGAGTACAAAAAGAGAATGATAAGATTGATTTGTAGATGGAACACTACTCAATTGTGCATGCGTGTCTGTGGAATTTGGAAAATATTCTTTCAAAAGTAGCCAATATAAAGCATTTGTTCTGAAGCTAATTTCAAATGTGATTATAAAGAGGACAGAAGATTTGCAGACACACCCAAAGATTTGATATGAGTAGGAAAGGACTAAAAAATGACTACTTAAAAGTGTCATTGCAGCTAAAATGTTTAGCCAGCAGAATTACATAAAATCTGAATTTCTAATATTCTACACCCTTTCAATCTTAATTTTGGGCATGAGAGATTCAATTTCGGGCATTTTTAAAACTTTGTCAATTCCATTCTCTGGTCGCAGTAATGGGCAACAGTTGGTCCCGAACATCCAAAGAGGTTCAGCGTAAGTGGAAATACAGCCCATATCTTGCAGATTCCCTATTTGCAGTGTACAAGATAGGAAGAATAACGACCCTCTTTATGAATTCATGACACTCTGTGCAACTTGTTGCTAAGCTGCTATTTACGTCATCAGTAGGCCTATCTTATTGGCCTCACTTGCTTATACTGTTAACTGCTTCGGTTTTCGTGTTCATCGTGTCGTCAACTGACGACTTCTGCATCTTGTGTCCAATATCCTTTTCTCTGCTCAGCATTATGTTAACGGCTATTTGAAAGTTCAGAAATATGATTCACACATTCAACAACAGATATTGGAATCTGATGATATTTGTGGCATCGACAAAGTGCTTCATAGGCCAAAAAGCAGGATGTGAATTACATTAAATCGGGGTCAATTACCGAAACAGCGGCTTAGTTTCAAGACGAGGACAACAAAAATGCGACAGGGAGACAAAAAATTCCTTCCGCTATGGATGAGGTTTATAAAGGGACGAATAGGGGAGAGCGGGGTGTTATTGACCACCTGAGTTTAAGGGGTTATGGAGGCCACTGATTCCGCTTTAACATCAAACCGGTCAACCGGTTTGGATAGGTGGTTAACCGGCCCCCTGCAAATACGAACTAGGACTAGTTCTCTTATCACTCTTTTCACCCGATGTCTCGACTTGCTAAGTTTTGTTGTTTACATCGCTTTAGCTTTCCTGTGATCTTTCAACAACAACGCACTGTGGCTTATTTTCCTGTTGGCTATGTTTGCGCTTGAGTAGAATGAAGGAAAATAATTTTTCTGGCGACTTTTAAGGCATTGTGGTGAATTTTGGGGGTGGCCCATATTTCCCCACCATACGTATGCTTACAAAATCAACTGTTACTAGAAAATGTGCATTATATTTCAGCCGACAGATTTTGTTTTCACGAATATTATTAACCATGCTACATCTCCACATTCAAGTATCAATCGGTGCTCAAGCATGACTTGCTCAGGAGAAAAAAATACAATCACAAAAAAGAGCACTCAGATTTTTGCATAAACCTAACTTGGGGTAAAAAATTGAGCAGTCATAAGCACCATATGCTTTTATTTACAATGCTTTCGTTCAAATATGCTTACAAATTGATTTTCAGGTTGGAAAATATGGCTTACAGGGGGTGGCCCATAACTCCCTGTGGTCCATAACACTACGCTCTCCCATATTACATTCACGATCAGAGTATGTATTCTTACTTCATTTCCATTTGAAAAAGCAGTGATTTGTCAAAGCCTGAAACTAGAGCAAAACTGCATCCTACAATGGTTTATCTAGAGCGAAATTGCGTCATCTTAAAAAATGGAATCCACTATTATGACAATATAACCAAAACAAAAATAAAATAGTAGACAATGTGCAAGGTAAATTTTCTGTTCGGAGGATATATCCAAGAATACAACTTCAAGAAGAAAACTTTGAATATAGAGAAGGCAAGTGCTGCAATACCGGCAATATAAGATAATTTGAGAAGAATTATTAAAACTTTTTAAGAACTATTCGCTTTTTTGTTTCAAAATGAGAAAATGAGACATTTAAAATGTCAAACTTCACACGTGAAACATGAGAAAGCAAACTACTATGATAGATGTCAATGGATCAGAGCTAGGGTCTTATTAAAGCATTGAAAGACAGAACAAACCTCAACATTAAATTTACAATCATGTTCTAAGTTTCAAGTTACTGAAAAAGTGAAAGAAATCTTTAGGCGGAACTGTTCAATTTGTTTCGTCTCACTGGTTAACCTGTTAATTATTCTGATGAGAAATTGTTGTGTATTCATACTAATCAGAAAAAATGAGATTTTGTTGCTTTAGTATAACCAACTGCTTTCATGCAAGTGCAACTGCAGACTGTCGTGAATAATTCAAGCTACTTATATGACGACAGCAAGATTATGTGCTGAACTTTTTTGTGTTACTAGCAGGGTGGCGGCCAGATTTCAAGCTTCAAATTTCCGGGCGATTCCCGGGCTATTTCATCGAAATATTAACGCTATTTTTCTTAATGCTGACCAGATATGTTATTCCAATCACACCGCTCAAACATTAACAGAACACTTCCTTTAACTATTTTCATCATAAAATTTGAGACATTTCCTGTTTGAATTTTACCACCAATTTGTGACGTGAACAATATCTGACTCCATCGACCTTAGTTTTCAAACCTTTTAGAATTCTGTGAGCAGTGGTTCTTAAGATTATAAACATCTACTTTTCCTCAATGGGCAGTATCTAGTTAACTACTTGTGGAATCTAAATCATTTCATAACGATAGAAAAGCTCACTTCCTGAACTTTCCAATTCTCAAAAAAACTTCCTTTTCATCACATGATTCATAAAATTCTATGAAGTTGTATTTAGCCGCACTTCTATTTAGTTGTACTCAGGCTTCAATTTTCAAACATGTTCAGTTGAGGCAATTATGTTTTGGAACACGACATTTTGAACTGCAACGTATTCAAGACATGATAGAAAACCATGATACAAAAATGCACATGTTAATACAAAGGCACGATGACATCAACCTATCAAGAAGTATCGACAAGAGCAACCAGGAACACTGCCAGTCTGCCACAATGGACGAAGACCGTAAACGCCAAAAGAATTCCTGATTGTCACCCAATTATCTTCTTATCAGCTTGCGTAGAAACAATGGCCAATTGGTCATAAAATTTGTGTCTGATGCTTCGAGCAAAGTCAGGTATGATGCTGGAGAATCATGGTCTCGATCGTTCTTGATTCAGTGAATGCGGTGCAGGGTAGCAATGTTACCTCAGTATTGGGGACCATACCAGCGGATTAAACAATGTCAGAAGCTTCTTTATCTGGTTTTATCTGACTCAATATGACTTTGCATTCTCCCGTGCCTTGCAGGTGCCCCGTCCTGTTGATACCACCGAGTTCGATTTTGTCGCTGTGTCATCATTGGCAGCACTTTGCTCAACAGGATGTCTTTGTGCTGTTTTGAAATTACTGTTCCTCCCATCACTTGGTAAGTAATCCCATCGTGAGGTGAGACCATGGCCCAACAGACTATGGAAGGTGACCGCATCGGTCTCTCACCAATCAAAAGAGAGTTTATGCGAGCATACACGAAACGGTTGTGTCGGTTGACACTCCCATTACGATGGAATGTTGCCATATCATGATGAAATTGATATTAGAATGAAACTGAAATTGATATTAGAGATGAAATTAGGATCCTGGATGACTTAGTGCAAAACGCTGTTGTAAATGTACCAAAACTGTGACAAAAATCCGTCAGAAGATCGCGAACACCCTGTATATCTTTTGAAAATACCACGTCTCAGATGGCAATTTGCTACTTCAGCCTTGCATGTTTGAAAGTTGAAGTATGAAAAAATTACTTAAAGCCAAAATTAGATGAAAAAAAGTTATAAAATTATATGAATCAGTTTAAAGAAAATGAAATATTTTGTGATTATGAAAAAGTACAAAAAAAGAACCCTTCTATCATTGCAAAATCATTCAAATGTCATAAATGGATCACAGGATACAAACCACTGAATGAAGGGGTGATCATCTGTGTTTGCTTAAAAAATAGCTAACCGGCTAAATAGTGTATGTAATTAACTGTGTAGGCCTAATTTAGTTTTTTCTAAAAACATTTATGGTTCTGATTACTTTCAAATGCAATAAAAAAGGCTTAGTAATATAAATGTCATTAAATTTCTAACAGGCTATCAGCCAATCCCTAAATCTTGAAATATTTTATTTTACCGTCGGTTTGTAATGCGGTGTGCGCTAAGAAATGCATACACGTCTATCGCGGTTAACCGGTCAAACACATGGATTCAGGCCTTAGATAGCTAGGTCCTATTTTTCTAGGCATATGGTATAGGTTAGTAAAATGTGCTTGATTAGTTACCTGGAAGGGCTTATTTTAAGCTTTTCTGGCATAGTTGTGACCGGAGCAGAGAACAAAATCTTAATTGCCAGAAGAACCTGCAGATGGTTCTATAAACTAGCGACCCCATCTTGGGTCGCGACCCTGATGCGGTGGTCTAATATGAGCCTCATTGTTTTGGGTGGTCTTCTTGTCATGATTTACTGTGAGGTTTTCAATTTCATCACTAAGCTCAGACAGACTTCTATTCAAAATCTCTATAAAAAAGTCTATAATGAAGTTGCATGTGAACACAAAAAACAAAAACGATTTTTGCCGATCTCTTTCGATTGATTGTGAATCTATGCTTGCATACACAAATTTTAATTTGTAGAATGAACCCATCGACTTCGATGTGAATAGCCACACATTGTTTTTGTAAGATGCAACATTACTTATTTGGAAAACTTCATCATTAACATTCATATGGAAGTGAAGCAAATTCATGAATATTTTATCAAGATGTGCAAACATGTTGGCTAGTTCAATTAAGATTCGAAGAAATTTAATAGAAATGGTGGCTTCAATAAAAGCTATGATAATAGCAGTTGAAATAAAGAAATTTTGCTGATTTAACTTAGTGGCAAAAAAATTACAAAATGGCATTCCCGGGTTATTTAAAGACTAATTGGCTATTTCGCTCAAATTTAGGGGCGACTCCCGGGCGCGGCCGCCACCCTGTGCTAGTCATGCACTAATGTAGAGGGTGACTGCCATTTACAAAGTGGAAGTTGCGATGTATAACACAATAACATGAATAGCTGAAGTGACACTCAGATACAAACCTGCATTTCATCGATAAAGGTGTGAAACTCTTTTGGATGTCCCTGTCTGTGCATGGACTGCGATGCCAAATCAAAATAATGGTTATCAGATGTCTAGCACAATCCAGGCCATCAGGGTAAAGTCTGATCAATTGATGAAGGATTATCCGCGCAATGTCTTTCGCAATAAAACTGTAGCACATAGTACAAACTATGGCTGCGGACAGATGAACTTCTTATTATGTTAGATAATAAATGCTGTTATTTGATTGATCAAATAACAAGTGTGATCGAAATGCTACTGTGAAAAGTGATACATCTTGGGGTATAGGCCTAACAGGTTATTGATGATATTTCGCAGTTTAGAGCGACCCTAAAAGTCATCAAAGACTTGCTCTTCAGCAGAGGAAAGTCTCAGGAGATTTCATCAAATATCGACGGCATGCTAGCAACTTTTCGCAGCGATCAGAAGTGCAATTTTCACTACCTACGCTTTATTATAACTAAATAGCAGTGATTGTACTTGGAATATTCCAACTCAAAAATATTGTAGTACCTAGTAATTGTGTTTTAGCTACGGATATAGCTTTCAAGAAAAATACGCATTTACTGAGAGTTGGTAATTGCTCTTTTTCAAGTGTACACTTTCTTAAAAACAATTTATGTTTCTATACAGACCTTCACTACATGGTGAGAGACATTCAATCAATCAGCACGAAAAACACAAAAAAATACCAAATTTAACAGACTCTCAAAAATCTAGAAATTACCAACATAATCTACAATAGGAAACTTTCCTCGTAATATACATGTACATCATGTTAAGAAATACGATGAACATCAATATGCAGTTGACTTTGATAATTTGCATCAGTCGCTAATCATTTTCAATAGACTGCAGTTAAGGCTTGATAGTGAACTCCAGCAAGACATTCTACCGCATGCTGTAATGGGAAAGACGGAACCTCCGGGTAATTGCCCAAGTCCAGTGTACCGTAAGGGGGTGGTATCTAACTCAATAAAGTGTGTCATGCGCTTCTTCTGGGCTCCCAAGCGTTGCACTGCCATCGTGGGCCGCCTGACAACCGCTGTAGCTGCTTTTGCATTCATTATGTAGAAGGGAACTGAAGACCTACCAAATGCCGGATGTGTTCAAGGTTAAAGAAAGTTGCGAAGTTGTGAATAGATTTTGATACCCGGGTATGTCATTGATGTTGCAGGAGTAAGCGCAGCAGTAGGGAAGGGAACTTGCACCGGTTGGTAGAGGAAATGGGTCCCTTTTTGACATCCAGAGCAACTGCACTTCCGATGAAGGCAGCTATCTACAATTCATGTGTGAGAAGCAGCATGCTGCATGGCAGCGAGACTTGGACCATGTCATCGGAGTGCTTGAGGCCACTCTTAGTAAATGAAATGAGAATGAGCCACTGGATGTGCGGAGCTTCTTCTCGCAACAGCATTTCTAATGAAAAGCTGAGAAGAAGAGTGTGCCTGGAGCATCTCGGGAACACCTTCAGAAGAAGACTTCGATGATGCAGACACGTGGAGAAGACGTATGAAAGAAGAAAAAACATGTGGAGAAGACAAAAATCAGTGGATGAAACGCGTCCGGAAGATGCAAGTGGATGGTCGCCAACCTTTTGGACGTCCAGAGAATCATGGAATGGCAAAATGAAAGAATACCTTCGAAGGCACGGATTCCGGCGTAGAGCAGATTGAAGGAATCGAGTGAAGTGGAGAACCGCCGTACAAGCAAACCGTCGCACCCAGGACGGAGGGAAAAATCAACGTTAAGTAAACTTACTAATTTTCAAAATCATTCATTCACGGCTTCATTTTAAGCGATGAAGCAAAATTAATTTCACGACTATGTGTGCTATTATTGACAAAATAATCTGGAAGTGGTAGGTATTTGGATATTAATCATGACAGAAAAAACGGAGGACCAATGCGTTCTTGAAAGGGTGACGCGGTGTAAGCGTCATTTCTCATCATTTCAGAGGAGCATAAAGAATTTTTCAAATGAATCGATACGAAATTTCATACGTGTCGCAAAGCTAACCTATTGTTTTTAAGCTAGAAATGCAAGATTCCCATAAGTTGCAGGGATCAACATTCTTCTACCGAATACTCAAAAATCTAATTTTCGAAAAATGTCGTTTAAACGACGAATGGATATGTTGTGCTGCAATATGCTCTTCATTTCAATCCTCGCCTCAGATTCGTCATTAAAAATCAAAACTTTAGTTGTTCATGAGAATTTCTTGTAAACTAATTTATGAGTTAAGGGTTGATTACACGTATTTCGTTGAACTCTGTTTCGAGTGAATAACTGCATATTATCGACAATTTCTATTCGTGATTTGAGTGACAAAAACGCAGAAAATATTGAAATGCGAAGATATGACTCGCTTTGATTAAATATTTGATGCGATACTGTGCATCCTATTGACATCGAGTGGATTGAAGACGGAAGATATTCATATTCACCGTGGGAAAATGTGAATTCGTTAACTATCACAATTGCTATCTTTTTGCAGCATACCTCATGCCATGACGACAATACATCAGTCTTTTACATCCTTTCGAAAACGAACGCGAGCATGGACCGCAAATCCGAGTTGTTTGGTTTCTTATTTTTTCAGACGCCAATTTTAAACGTTTTGACTAAATCTGAATACTTGTGAATAGCATCAGAAAGAAATTTACTCAACTTTTCATTGTACACTATTTTCGCAATTTCACTTTTTTAATTCGAAAACCGCCTTTATCGCAATAGCTGCAATTAAATAATCGCGGTTTCGTTATCATCATCTAATTCAAAAATTCATAATGCTGGTTGAGTGAATCACACTGGTGAATAATGCTAGTTAAGCCAAGAAAGATAAAATCTGTGATGTGATATCATCAACCCGACCTCAAGGTCCTACGCGCCCTGTGTAACGAATCGCCCTGTCCCTTTACATAATAAAAATGTCTTTAAAAAGTTATGATATTCCTTTCATAACAACAAGGACATTCACAATATCAGATCAGATATTTGAATCAACATAGAATTTCATGCGATGAAATTATGAGCTATTTAGAAATGATGGAGGCCATGACGAGTTGGTAAAATACAAATACAAAAATGCGATGTAGAATTTCTATCAATCTACAAAATAGACTGCGGACTTAGAAGCTCAAGAATCGATAGTCACTGAATCAAGTTTCCATCAACCAAAAACACAACCGAACACGAAGTGTTGGCAGATATGAATCCAGTGTTTTATGGAAAACGATTTTATGACCGGCGAAATTACTAGTTACCCTCTCATCAAAGCTTGAATGCTGTAGATCATTGCGACTACTTTTATGTTGCGTGGTATAAAACTTCCGTATATTGAGAATTTGAGCGCCGCAGAAATGCAGCAGAAAATGTTCAAGGTTGCGAAACAGATGAAAAGGGATCGGAAGGATGTTAACCAGAGGAGATACATCAAGGATGTTAATGGACAGACTTTCACGAGGGAAGAAGATGTGTGCAGACGATGGAAGGAGTATTTTTCCAAGCTTCTGAACGAGAGCAACGAATTTGCCGTTGAAGGAATCGACGCAACTGAAGGACCCATCAAAGAAATTTCCAAGGAAGAAATACGCGCGGCCCTTCGAAACATGAAGAAAGGAAAAGCTCCTGGACCGTCAGGGCTTTCAGCAGACTTGATGAGAGGAGCGGAGGAGGTGACGCCCATCTTTCAGAAAGCTATGGAATCGAAAGAAATTCCTACAGCTTGGCAGAAAAGCCTGACGATCCCATTGTAGAAGGATAAAAGAGACTCGCTGAACTGTGGATCGTACAGAGGCATTCGGCTTCTGGAACATGGATTCAAGCTGTTTGAAAAGGTTCTCGAAGAGAGACTTAAGAAGCTCGTGCAAGTGGATGCTCGCCAATTTGGGTTCTCGAGTGGGAAGTCGACGACTGATGCGATTTTTGTTGTACGTCAAGTACAAGAAAAGTATACGCAGGTGCGAAAGAAGTTGTTTCATGTATTTGTGGACTTGGAGAAGGCCTTTGACCGAGTGCCGCGTGCAGTTATTGAGTGGGCACTTCGTCGGCAAAATGTGCCCGAGTACCTCGTAGCATCTGTAATGTCCCTATACAAGCATACATCCTCGAAAGTGGTGACATTAGCAGGCATGTCAGAAGAGTTTCAGATCAGTGTCGGTGTCCATCAAGGTTCAGCGCTGAGCCCGTTACTTTTCTTGATTGTAATGGAGGAAGCGACCAAAGAATGCAAAGGTGATGGTCCCTCGGAGTTACTTTATGCGGACGATCTGGTACTAACGGCTGAGACTAAGAGTGAGGCAAAGGAGCTATTCTGCAGATGGAAGACTAACCTTGAACAACGTGGTCTCAAAGTGAACATGCAGAAGACAAAGATTATGGTCACAGGAAAGAAGGTGCAAAACGCGAAGCAGTCTGGCAAGTGGCCGTGTGGGTGCTGTGGCAGGGGAGTTGGTGTCAATTCCATCCTTTGTGTCTCCTGTAAGAAATGGTGTCACAGCAAATGTGCTCGTCTGCGAAAGGTGAATGAATTGAATGAACATGAATTGCAAACTTTCGCTGTCCGACTTGCATGGGACACAATGACATAACAGAGGACGACTCCTTGAGCTTTGACGGCCTCTCCGTAGAGGAAGTGCATGAGTTCTGCTATTTGGGTGATGTGCTTAGCTGCGATGCAGGAGCAGAGAAGGCGGTGGGGTCCAGAATTTCGGCAGCATGGTTGAAGCGGAGGGATCTTAGCAGCCTGCTGTGCAATGAAAACATCCCAATAATGTGTAGAGCGAAAGTGTACGAAACGTGTGTGCGATCAGTACTATTATACGGAGCGGAAACCTGGCCGTTGACTCAGCAACAAAGAAGCCGACTTGAAGTGTGTGACCAGAGGATGCTGCGCTACATGATGAAGATCAAATGGAGAGATCGGGTCAGTAATGACGATGCAATGGGAATGTGCGGGCTGACACACCTGAGGAACCGAATTCAACAGAGGAGGCTTCTAGTCCGGGAGCCAGCGTGAAGTTGTGCAGGGAACGAGGTAGTACGCAAAACTTTCACATAGCATAGTACACCTCTAACCTACTGCAAAACTTCGCGTCTGCCGGATCAGATCATTTGCTTTTAAGAAATAGAGAGGATAACACAATCCTATGTATTTCCAGTGGTAAAATTGTGACATTTAAGGTGTTGACTCCATTTTTTCGAATTTTTGCTCATAAAAGTTACACAAATTGGTATTTTGTTGAACTGGTTATTATAGAAATCATCTACAGATCATGATCTTTCAAATGAGTTATCATTCATTGACAGAGGATGAAGTAAAGTGTACAAACAGACACTTTTCGTTGGTGTAACTGCAAATTTTAACATCGAAATTTCAGGAAAATTGTTGATATACTTTAACGAAAAGTGTCTGTTTGTACACTTTACTTCATCCTCCGTCACTGAATGATAACTCATTTGAAAGATCATGATCTGTAGATAATTTCTATAATAACCAGTTTAACAAAATACCAATATGTGTAACTTTTATGAGCAAAAATTCGAAAAAATGGAGTCAACACCTTAAATGTCACAATTTTACCATTGGAAATACATAGGATTTTGTTATCCTCTCTATTTCTGAAAAGCAAATGATCTGATCCGGCAGACGCGAAGTTTTGCAGTAGGTTAGAGGTGTACTATGCTATGTGAAAGTTTTATGTACTACCTCGTTCCCTGCACAACTTCACGCTGGCTCCCGGACTATTCGATGGTTTGGTCATGTCAGGAGAGCGGAAGAGAAGGTCATCGGGAGAGTGGAATCCATGAAGGTGGAGGGAAAGCGCCCAGTTGGAAGACCAAAGAAATCATGGCGAAACTGCGTTCAAGAAGACCTGGATGCCCTCAACATCAGCGAGCACCTTGCCCAATATCGGGACCAGTGGAAGCGAGCCATCAAACTCCGTCCAACCTCAAGCAATGGGACAAGAAGGACGTAAAACGAGAAGTGAAGTGAGTGTATATTGCATACTATACATAGCTTGATAAACGAAGTTCTATGCTTGCATGTCTAAACTAAATAATCTGTATGGCATAAATAATTCGTTAACATAAAACTAGAGTACTTCTATTGTGAGTAGAATCAATCAGATCGATATCCATTGTCAAAATCGCTGGAACAGTTCAAAGCGCGTCACGGTTGATCACTGCAGTTTTTTCTTTGTAGCAATGGATCTGAAAATATTTTGCAACTGCTTGGATTGCCTCGTGCGCACTAGTTTGATTGGGC
Source organism: Prostheceraeus crozeri (assembly GCA_907163375.1). NCBI lineage: Eukaryota > Metazoa > Platyhelminthes > Polycladida > Euryleptidae > Prostheceraeus > Prostheceraeus crozeri. The sequence continues at coordinate 46,168 of CAJQUW010008766.1, forward strand.
ATTGAGTATCCATCATTGGTTAATTATTAACAATTAACATCCATCATGAAATAATACTCACATGCTTGATGGTTTCAGGAATGGTCTTGGAATGGCTTTCAGATTGATTGCTCTCGGAATGAATTTCACTTTGAGCCTTCGTAAAAATACATTTCAGTCTTTGCCGCATAATGACAGGAACACCACCTGTGAGATGAAACAAATAATTACTAGGACAGTGTCAATGATTGCTACAATGATCACTTTCACGGATGCAAAATCAGCAATCAAAATAGCAACAAATGCGTCAACATGATCTAAAAACTATTGGACATTGTAATTTCATCAACTTGCTAAATTGGAGAATATTGCTCCGTAACTCAATTTCTTGCTTGGTAACTATTCGCCAATTTTATCAAAAATCGAACGAAAGTATTATAAGGTTCACTAAATTTCAGAAAAGGGAAGTCTAAAATGATAGGGAGCAATATTACATCACCTAACAAGGTGTCAATAATAATCATGCAAGAGGTCAGCAAACAGATCTCCAATAGGCTATAGCTCACATACAACATGCACTTGAATGCTATTCGATCATTTAACGTAATTGAGACTGGATGCTTTGTAAATTATGAATGTTTGCTGTGTCTATTTCCGCTTGCACATGGCGTATTGATATCATGCCGCTCCAAGAGTTACTAGACTTTGTTCAAAAACTATTTGTTGGATTCTAGACTCGTAACTCCCAAAAACCACAAATAGATATTGTACTTTAAAATCCTTGTAACGATGTGTAGATAATAAAACACTTGCTCAAGTTATCGTGACCTTACAATTTCGCCAATTAGGACCCGAACGACTTAAGCTATTCCTCATACAAAAAATTAGTACAAACGTTAGTCACCGGGAGCAAATCAAACAAAATGTGTTCAACAAGAATTGATATAACAAGGCTTCAAACGCAAAGGGTAACTTGCAAAAAGCAAAAATGATATTTCAAGGCATACACAACTCAACAACAAGAGCTCAATTTTCGCCCTATCTGATTATACATGAAGGAGTATTGATGTAGTCATTTGAGCAGTCATCATTGATGATTGACACTGCAGGCATCTTTAGTGAGCAGACTTTGTCGTACGTTTAAAAAATAGCGCAGCAGTGTGTGAAGTGGTCTGTCGATACTCTAGGTCAATGTTGCTAGATCTTATTAAAAATCAGTATTAATAGGCTTTGAATTAATGTATCTGAATCGATCATTCACAAAATGATTTGGTTTTCTACAGTAAAATTTTTGAACATGATTGTCGCAAACAGAAGACCTTTCGTTATGTAATCAAAAGTAAGTGGAAGTGTCTTTTTTAGGCAATTTATAAGCTAAGATGTTGAAATAATAGCCATGTACAGGTCCAACATTTCGCGTATTGCTGCTTCTTCAGGGGCGAAAAAGCTAAAACAATCAATTAAAAGCACTCACCTCCTGACTGCTGTACAGACTGCTTTTAATTGATTGGTTTAGCTTTTTTGCCCTAAAGAAGAGTGAATATATGAAAGGTTGGGCTTGTATATATAGTTCTATTTCAGCATCTTAGACAAAAAATTCCCTGAGAAGACAGCTCCACTTACTTTTGACCAGCATTTTTACACATACAACTATGGTTGGTTGAAACCCTGTCAACATTAGTTTATAATAATTAATAGAAACAATATTATTAACAGAAAATAGACAAACAAAAGACAACAAAAATGCATAAAGCAAAAAATGGTTTCCGTTCGTTCAAATTACGTGTAACATACTAACTGACAGAAAAATTGTATAGTTGTTCGAAATGTTTCAATCATGTAAATTTTGAAGTTCCCCTCCATCAGCCACTAGATTTCAGCGTTATGGTTACAATTGAACAATTGGAAATGCCAAGAGCAGGCGAAAGGTAGCATATGCTAGTCTCAGCATTCGTATTGAAGCATGCATGAATCGACGTACACATTGAGCAATTTATATCCATGTCATTGAATGATGCACCATTGCATGATGAACGTGATTTTTGTCAGATATTTTCTAATAAATACATCAGTGATATTTAATCCCTTTGAAGATACGGCACTCCTACCGCTTACCGCCTGAAACTCTCATTTCAGCAACCCATGTTCTTCAAAGTTGCTTAACTATAATAAAGAAAAAATACATAACCAAAATAAATGTTGGCATTGGCATTTATGGGTGCATGCTTCGGCTGAATACCTAAATCACCGGCAAATTGGATGATATCAACAAGATAAACATGTAGGCATCATTTGCACAGCATTATGGAAGCACATTGCAACATATCATATAGAGTGGACCTTATTTCGGCATATTCCTTACTTCAGCGCATTTCATGGTTGCGGCATATGATGAAATATGGAGACTGATTTTTCTGCAGTTGTATTCGGCGTGCTAAAAAGATTTCCTCGCAATGTCTTGAGTGTCAACTCACGTCAAATAGCCATGTCATCAGTTTCATAAGTGAAGTAATCAGATTCTTCGAGGACAGGGTAATTTACCCCCCAAATTTTCGTTCACCGCTTAACCGAGGTTCAATAGTAATATTTTTATGGAAATATAGCCAAGCATCCTACTACTAATCAGTAACAAACTAAGCATGTTGCATTTATCCATGAAATGAATATCGGTTTAATTGAGCCTTAAAAATACAAAGATCAACAGGCATACTTGCATGAATGTTTATTTCATGATCTTCACATCCAAAACGTCGGACAAACACACACACAAGCTCAGATGGGCTGACAGCCGATCAAGTATCGCCATCAAACTGTCTACTTACACGTAAAAACATGAAAGTTGACTATCAATACTTTTGGCAAGCAACACAGCATCAAAATGCACACATACGAGTCTATTGCTTCGACTCTCGAAGTTGACTCGCTGGATTGGTGGAGGACAAATGGCTGTTCATTTCCAAAACTGCATGAACTCGCCAAAAGGTACCTCAGCGTTCAGGCTACATCGGCGAGCAGTGAGCGCTTGTTCTCCGCGCATGGAAACATATTCGATAAAAAATGAGTTTAACGAAGGACACGGCAAGCGCAATATTGTTTTTGCACTACAACTCTGACTGATTGAATAATCTAACACTTCCCGACAATTAGTCAATACCTTTTTTTTTGTTTCATTATCATTAAAATGTCATTTTGATGAACAATTATTTTCTACATGGGAATATCTGCTTGATAATAATTCGCTCGAGTAGCAAGTAAATACCTCTCACGCTCTGACGGGATGCATAGTCAAGCTTTCTGACAGTTTTGGCATATTTTGTCGGTTAACCGGTTAATTCATATTTCAGCCGGTTAAGCGAAAATTTAACCGCTCAAATCCCCGAGTTCGACGTTTTCCCAAACCGATTAGTGTTGTCAGATTGTAGGCCTATATCGACTTGCATCGGAAAATCAAGAACGATGAGTGCAAATCAAAAAGCAAACGTAGAGGTTAGTATTCACGAAATTGGTCTTTCAGAAGCTTCGAGAGAAGAAGAAAGCTTTATCGAGGTAAAAGAAAAGCACGGATGAAAAGGATGAGAATCAATTGGCTAAGCGTTAATTATGGTTGTATTGATGTGGGGAGGTTAAGCACTTTGTTGTGAGAAAAAACCTCTTTTCTCAACAAAGCGAGTTTTTCATTCCTATATTAACGATATTGACTATAATACCCCGAATTAAGGTCAATGTGCGCTACATGTGCTTATAAAATATTTTCTCAGACAATCCATTTTTTTATAAAAGTCTATAAAAAATCTATGCATGAAGTAGTGAAATATTTTAAATAACGTTGTGTTAAGTAACGTTGATACTCATGTGACCGCAGGACTTTTTTCCAGCCAGTTTGCAATGATGGGGAGCTTCATTTCTTTTAGCAATTAATTTCTGCCAACTTCTATTGGCTATCTTCAGGCAGAAAAGGAATTCACAAGTTTGCAAAGAGAATCAGCATAAAATTCAAATTTACACCACAATTAGTGCAGCAGTCTATACAACAACTTAGGTGAAATAGAAAACTAGGAATGGGCTATGCAACAGGTAGCATTGGATTAAATAGTACCAATAGACTTGACTGGCGATATCATTATTAAACATGTGATATGACAAACGTTCAAATAGTTCATCCTTAATTTTTATCTAGGCCGCCTGTGAAAAACACGTACGTTCAATGAAAGCTGTTCATCTAATGCAGATCTGCTTCTGATGCTGCTTCCAGTTCACACGCAGCAGGTAAGTAGCATACTTGTGGCAAAATTACACCGGACCGTCGCGTGTTTAATGACTGGCATAACCTAACATTTATGTCAAGGTGCTCAAGATCCTCAAGGAAGACGATTTGAGGTGTGAGACCAGCAGATGCTGCGCTGCATGATGAGGAAAAAATGGTGAGACCGGGTCACCAATGATAATGTGTGGACTGAGACACCTGAAGAACCGAATTCGACAGAGAAGGATTCGATGGTTTGGTCATGTCAGGAGAGCGGAAGAGAAAGTCATCGAGAGTATTGAATCCATTAAGATGGAGGGAAAGCGTCCAATTGGAAGACCAAAGAAGACGTGGAGCAGCTGTGTTCAAAATACTTGTATGCCCTTAACATAAGCGAGCATCTTGCCCAAGATCGGGGTTAGCGGAAACGAGCCATCAAACTCCGTCCAACCTCAACTGATGGAACAAGAAGGACGTAAAACGAGAAGTGAAGTGAAGTAAGTGAGTGATCGAGATCCATTCCTTAAGGCTTCGCGACCCATAGTTTAAGAACTAATGTATCAGAGGATGATATTCTAATGGTGAAAAAACCAAGTCATTATACATGTATCCTCAGGCATCTTCTTTCCCTAAAAAAATGTCCGATCATAGATATATGACAAAAACTAATTATATCTGCCATGTAAAGGACATCAATATCATAACTGCTTGACTTTTCCACAGCTAAAATATAGCAATGAACAAGGCATATTTAAAGAATAAGAAGGTAAATGTGCATATCAAAAATATTACAAGCGCAAAAAGCTTTGACAAAGTGAAATAAAGCGATTAACATCAATGAATAATAAAGTGTGCGACATGAAAAAGTTCATTAAAAAAACAGGAATGAAATAATAAGCGAGGAATCAAATTGTCATCGAATCTTTTTTTAATTTTCTGCTAATGTACGGAGTCAAAATCTTATATATTTCTAGAAACATTAAAAGATAGTGTAAAAACATTGCAAAATTCAACAAATAATTCAATGCCAGTCTCTGCTTGTCACACAGCATGCCGTTTGCCGAAAAAGTGCACTTTGTAGTTGTCTATGCTATACGAGTCTGGCTTCAAAGCTTATAAAGACAATTTTATCACACTTTCCGTAATGATGAATTTGATTAAGGAAAAAATGATTAATTAATAATTAGAATGATAAAAGATGTTTTTTCTACTCGATTATGTGACTGGACGCGGCAATTGCAATGAATGACTTAGCAAAGGAAGAGCTGAGCGTGTTAGGATGGCATTGTGCGACAACGTCTAAGGTATCGCGAAACCAGCAAACCATTGTGAGGTTTTAAGGAATATCTGATTTTGAAGGTCATTCATTTTTCCGGTACATCTATTCTGTCACTCCAACAGACTCATTTACCGCTTCCAAGCTGAGAAGAATGCCGCTGCACGCCTTATATAGAAAACGCAGACGTGAGCACATCAGTCCGATCTTGCAGAAGCTGCATTGGCTCCTGTACGTAGCGAATTGCATTTCGGATGGTGGTGCATAACTTCAAATCCCTTCATGGGATCTCGCCGATGTATCTGATGGAGAAGTGTCATCTCGCTGACAGTCCTAGCTCTGATGATCTTCAAGCGAATGATGCAAAACAGTAGAAGCATGCATCGAACGACCGACCTTTCGCCGTCGCTGCATCGCAAATATGGAACAGTCTCCTTTACACTTCAGGGACAATGACTTTACACTTCAAAGCTTTCGTTGGTCGCTGAAAACTAATCTGTTCCAAAGAAGCTCATTGCAACCTTTCTTTGATGAAGACCTTAGTGGGTAGAATTTCATTAGGAAATTATCCTTTTCCCCAGCGATTACCAGTTACTCAACCCGTCCCGCATGTGATTCGTGTGAGAGAGTAAATGCTTTTGAGCAACTGGGAAATATCCCAATCAAGAGAATCACGGGAATCAATTCCACCTTCAAGTGCACTGCTTAGCGTATAGAGACCATAAGGACCCCAGGTCCTACCATTGATTTTCCCACAAGGAGTTGAGGAATGCAAACTGCACATTTGGTCCGTCCATTTAAATTTTAGGTAAAAAATTCAAGAGATGAGAATAATATCTGACTTAAATCATTACGGGAACTTCAAATGTTTCTGGCTTATTTGCCGCTAACAGTGCAGTATAACCTATTGTAAAGAATCAGTAAATCAGATGCAATAAATCGCAATCCGAACTCCAGACATCTACAATTAAGGAGATAATTCAAATCTAATTCTCAGAGGTCGGGTAAAAAATTTTAGGCAGCATTGATTTCATGATGTCATCAACAACTCATGATAATGCCTGGAAAAGAACACATGTTCTAGCTTTCGTGAAGATCTCAATTTGCTTCAAAAATAGAGCAAGGCCTACTCAATATATTATTCTGTGAGGAAAAGTCCCATAACAAAATTCGACACATGCTCCACAACCTGCTCGCAAAACTCAAAATAACAAAAGATGACTGCATTTACACCAAATGTCAGCATTTCGGCTGTCTTAATAAAAAAAGGTAGAAAATGTCAAGATCAATTGAGAAATCATTACATTATAAGTACCATACACCAAAAGTAAAATTTAGTGATAGTAAGCACTATGTACCGATACAAGTGCTCGTACAATAAGTACGTATATCGTAGTCACCCTGTATGCTGCAATCTAACAACTGAGGCCTATAATTTTTGCGCTTAAGATCGTGTTTCGATGCATTTTCGCCATCATCTTTCTGCAAGCTCCTTTTTTACCATATCATTGATTTCAAATCTAGGCCGGTATGATTTACGCATTTTATTTCTATTGTACGCTATTGACCTTTGATCATTCAGGTCAACCGTTCTGATAATCACATGCCAAAATGCTTTAGACAACCATTGACGCCATAATGAAAGCAATTTCTCTCGTCAATGTGCGAACATAAAATAGTAGAGATAAGATTAATCAGATTACATAGTCACACATGTAAATAAGAAAAGAATAAAGCAGCGCATTTAGACACTAATAACCTCGCTTGCCAAATCGACGATCAAACCAGACTGAGAGTTATTGAACTAACAACTACATATTTACAGCAAAAGCTCATTCACCGCTCTGAAAAGAATTCTAATATAAGAGTTTTTTAATAAACTTCAACGTCCCTGCTTCCTCACTGGGGGCTTGAATGAGCTGACATAGTCAGACTGTATATGGAGCATTGTGGCACTTTTGATCCGGATGCTCTTCTCACCGACTTACAATGACACTTTCAGCGGCTAGACCTCTTGACCAAGCACTTATCCACTGTGCCGTGGAGGTTTTCATCTGACATGAAAATCAACTGTGCCAAATAGTCTTTCAAATAGCAAGTCTTCCACTCTAAACCCATTTCTAAAAAGAAGATATTCGATCAATAAAGCAACTACTTTCTTAAAATAATGCCACAAGAGGCATCTGAACAGGACCCAACGATTCATTGAAACTTGATTATCATTCATTCTTGAAATACACACCATTATTATTATTATTATTATTGTCTATTGACTGATAAATGCCAACAAAAGCACTTTTATTTTACAACTTGTTGAGGTTATACGACGCTGAATAGACAAGCGCTGAATAGAATGATAATCTGATTTGTGAACTATTCATAAGTGGTTGCTTTTACCGGACCCGGTCGTGTGCGGACCTTGTGTGGATGGGTTGATCTGGGGCCAGTTATCGGACGGATTGAAACAAATCCAGGCCTGCAGGGACGCTTTAAACTCCTGTCATCAAAAGCATTGTATAAATAAATACAGGTATAGTATTGGATTCGAATAAGTTGATAAACTAATCGAAGTATTCTAAGACGAACATTTCACTATTTTCCTCAATAGAATAGACAAGCAAAACAAACTTTCCGGAAGATCGAAAGATATCAACTTTGAGAATACTTCGCAATAAAAGTTGAAGCAAACTGTAAAAAATTGAGATAAACACAAATGCATCTAATTCATGCACTTTATAACACTTATTGCTGCCACCATTGGTGTGAATACAATATATGATTACTCTTATTTATGTACTCGTTTATTGTCTCTGCTTCCCCAGGTGTAAGGGTGGTCGGAAAATGAAGCTTTAACACCTCTTCTTTTTTAGCGGGGTTTGGACGATGCTGACATGGGCAGATATAAGGTGGAGCGTTCTTATACTTTCAGACCCAGACGCCCTTCTTGCCAACTTTCAATGACACATTCGGGGTTCGACCGCAGGCCAATTGCTTGACCCTTGTGCCACAGAGACCACTACTAGACGCATGACTGATGTTGCTAAATGTCAGTATTTCCCATATAATTTGATCAAGCATTGCACCTTACTGGTCACTTCATTAAAATTGTTATCTCGTCATGACATTATATTCATCATTATTTCATGATTATCGTATATATTATCATTATATCATGATATATTCATTACACATGAAAAACGTGCCAATAATTATTACTTTGCCATATCCTTGCACGTTATACTGTAAGTCAGTGGTTCCCAACCTTTTAATATCTCAGTACCACTTGAGAAACAACCTAATACAAAGTTTGATGTAACAAGATGAAATCTATGTACAAGACAAATCTTCGTCTTTTGTGATTATGAAAAGTGATAAATTGATAAGTTGCATTGAATTGCATCATCGATCTAATTTTCTCAAGCTGACCACAACTTATCCAAATAGATTTGATCTGTGACATGAATAGATCAAATTATCAGCATGATACATACAATCTGATCAGCCCTCGCGTACCGGTGGTGGTGCGCGTACCACAGGTTGGGAACCTCTGCTCTAAGTGATCAATGCACTGATGGATCCGTCAATGCTCAGTCTTTACACTTTACTTTGACGTTTTTGTAGATGTGCAAATCATTTCATCATACATAGGTCTACAATGTTTCTATGGCGACTACATGCATTATTTTGTTTAATAATCTGAAATGACTACTATTTCAGCATTCAAATTCATATTGAACCGGGAATCATACATGAAAAACGCGCATGCACTATAATTTACTATCCATGCATAAAAGACTTGTTAAACAACACTGCAAAGCGCCAGAGGTCAATTTTCTTCAACTTGTCTTTACTTGACATGGCACCATTGTGTCTGATATTAACGATAACATGACTTTTTATCAATGCACCGCGTGCATTTAAGTAGCTGTCGAGGATGAAATCAGCTTTATAAGATTATGTAGTCAAAATTATCTTCGAGTACCTAACAGCGTCACACGAAAGAATAATGGTTGATAGTCTTGGTTTCCTCTATAATTTAATATTGTCGCCTTGCGGCACTTGATATAAAAAGTTACATGCAATGAACCTTGAAAAGTTCATAAACCTTGGTGCATATTATTCTCTCTTGATCCGATGTTTTAGGATGTCTGGCAATTTGTAATGTCACCAGCACTGCAGTTTTAGTTAACCTAAAAATTTACTGAAACCTACAGCTCTTTAGTTTCCCTCTCCAGCAATTATTTATAATATCTATAAAGCTGATATAAGTGAGACATATTTATAAGTCTCAACTAACTGATTTTCTGACTGTCTCTTCCTCGCAAGTTGAACATAAACAAGCGCATAAATATTTTTGACAATTGATAAAATACATGTAGTAGGTTAAGAATATTATCCCCCACAGCTTTTCATGAAGACCAACAAGCCAAATAATCACATTCGTGCAACATGCAATTTTATATCAATAACTGACCACGAAACAGAACAATCTAAGCATACAAAAATAAAACACTAACTGAAACACTACATTAACAGTTACACATGATGACGTGCCTGCATTACTGCGACCACCTGAAAGCGAAGAACAAAGGAGTGGAAATATGTAGAAATATGACAGTGTTGAGTTCATGGACCATCGAAATCGAAACATTTGGAGGCATGAAGGCCCGGCAAGCATCAAGTGTCGAGACAATAATCGGAGTTACAGATGCTTCTCGCTTATTAGCCGCCGTCAGTACAGTATTACCTCTTGTGGAAGGTCAGCAATTCGTGTAGATAGGTCGTGAAATTAGGTCACCTTTGATAGCCTGATGTGGCCGTTGCAGGGCACGGAGGAGGATGGGGACTGAATTGCGCATACATTGGAATCATCAACATTAGCTTGTGGTGTTGGTTGCGTTAATTGAGTGAATGCCTTGGCCGCTATGGCTATGCTTGTTTTTGATTGGTAGTTGATAATCCCGTGAAATTGAATTAATTTTCAATGAAAATAAATGTTTCTCTTTAGCGTGTTTTTCGTGCACGACTGGTCTCTATTTGGTATTGCGCCATTGCATAGGGTGTTGTCAAGTGCTGTGTGAAGTTTGGTTCTACTACCTTCTGTATTTCCAAAGTTATGGATGTGCTTGTACTTCATCAATTTTGTATTCTGGCATAGCTTGTTGTTTGTAGCCAGCATCTGAAAACTCCACCTGTTTCTCCCGTCTGCTTTGTCGAACTGGTCGGTGAAGCAGTTTTAATTTTCTTAATTACGATAGGGCTTTCACCAACTCTGACTTCCTGGCATGTGCTTCCTTATAGAGGTCATGCCGTTCATGGCATTACTATTCCCACTGTCCTTTTCTACAGTTCAGGAAAACGGATCATTAATTTCCAGTATCAACACTACCGATATAGAGACATCATCAATCTTTTCTTCTAAGAAGCCAGAAAAGTAAAAGGGTAAAGAAACAATCATATCGTGGAGCCTAGTTCTTCGTTAGCGCTTTAGTGACTACCGTACCTGACAAACTGAAATTTCGAGGATGTGTAGATAGATTCGTGTAGAAATCGTCTCCCCAGCTACCAACATACAATTATTGAAACCTACAATTGTCTCTTAAAATTTGGAAGTTTTGAAACACTTATTGATATCAAAACTGTAAAGATACCGATGATTTGTGACAATTTTGTGTACCGTATATTTCCACAATGTGAAATCGTATTAGCAGAGTTATAGTCCTGCACCAATAAATTCGGTATTCGGAATACTTTAAAAAATGAGGTCCCTTTAGTTACTTAAAAATCTTCAATATCTTTCGCCCAGTTCTCATCATTGTGGAGTTCTAGTCCATGTCTTCCATGTCCAGTTACTTCCATGTCTTACACATATTCAGAAAACATTTCATTCTTGAAAGGCTTTATTTAGTTACTATTATCTATCGGCATTGTTAATATGCATCGCGTGTTATAAAAGCATTCAAGCTTGTTTCACTTCAAACGACTAAAGCATGAATGTATAGACAATAGGTTGGAAAATGTATAATTAACATTCCTGGAAATTAGATTGCCAGTGAATTTGCGACACTGTGTGATGCAGAATTGTTCGCAAATAATCACTAATGCAGATTTATCTCTGTAATCAAAGAATTCTGATTTCTTAATTTGGGCGAAGTAATTTGGTGAAAAATTTCAAAATCAAAAGCTGAAATGAATCCAGTTCATAACGAAAGTCACAAATTTTACATCTAATATAATGCGCACCTTGATGATGGAAGGACAGATACTTTCCTTACTTGTGTGGCTTAATAGGCGCTTCGGATCCTGTTATCAGCAGATGTAGGCTATTTGTAAAATACATGTACGTGTTTATCGAGCACCGTGTACCAAAGTAATTGCCAATCATTATATATATCTGCGACTAATTCTCGCATAGCGCTGAATCATTCTGATTTTGGATAAAACAACTATTCGGGTCATCCATTTTAGCTTTAAAAACGTTTTTCAGTGACACATGAGAAATAGATCATTCGGCTGTTGAGAGCCTGTGAACAGAGTACTGAAATTCTCATCTTTCGAATAAGCCATTAAGCAAACATTCAGTCCTAAATGATATAGGTATTGATGCTATTTCCTTCAAAGATATACAAATACTCTCTTTATACGAGTACATACGCATGCACTGAGCGTGTCTATTTTTTAGGAAAGAGTCAAATGCATATGGTGGAATTTATTTACTCTTCCAAAAATTAGATATATTCATTCATATTAATGTCTGTTATTAAAATAAAAAGATTATTGCTTATAGCCAGGGAATTTTAAGTGTATAAAATATGCAGCATGTGAATAATACATTGAGTGCTAATTCAGAGAAGTTTGACGCATCCATAAAGGATGCATCATCGACGCATCGACCTGACACCAATCATTTTCCGATGACGTGCAACAGACATCTAAATTTGTCATCTTTAGGGATTTCGGATGGAGGAGAGTTCATTTTCATAGAAGAACGTGATAATGGATAAATATATCATATGACGTCACACCGATTTCAGTAAATGGGAGGACATCAATATGGAGGACGCAGTACATGGTGAAATACATAAAAGGGAATAGTCTCAACGACTTCGAAAATGTTTTGACAGTTTAGTTTCGACAACATTGAATATTTTTAAAACACTGCGACATTCACTTGAGATGATCAATATGTTGATGTGATATTAACCAGATTCATCTGAATTTAGCAAGCTATATTTAAACTTGCAAAATGTATCCGGATGATGTATCAATTATTATATTTATATAATAGTATACCGCATTTGCAAATTACTCATTTTTGATTGCGAAATTGCGATGCTTGTTGTGAAGAGGATGAATTAAGTAATTTGCCATCGCACAATTACTCTGAATGATTAGGATTTCGATCCATCTATATTTAGACCAATCAATTGCGCAACATCCATCGTTTGTATTCGCTATTACCAGATCTTGCCAATGACAATATCAAAGCGCAATTCAATTGTTGAAGGAGGCAGGCAAGAGGATGCAACACAATTTGAGTTTAGAAATGAATTTCTTAGTTGAGCACTTATTCAATTAAATATAGGAAGTCACATTTAAGTCAGGACGAAAATTTCCAGTTCATTATCTGCTTCACATATTCATTCTTCACATCGAAATATTCAACGCAATAATAGCTAACGCTAATAAGAAATATGCATCGCACAAACGACTGACGAGTTAAATGTAGCCATTATTGAATGTAGCGAGATTAAATCGTGCACGATGAAGTAGATAACTCGACATCATATCATCATTCGGAAAGTTTCGGAAACTATCCCTTAACAACTTTGTAAACGTCTCAAGACAATTAAGAGGACTTCTTTGAAGTAACTTGCCGCCTAATTCTATAAATACTACAGAAATAAACATTCACTCGGATGTTCTCGTATTAACAAGCAAGTAATAAACATTTACAAATTATTCATATATTTTCTGCTATCTTTATAAAAGCAAAGCGAAGTCTAACATATAGTTTGAGAATTCTACAAGAAATATTGAAAATTAAATTTTCCACGTAACTTAGCTCCGTTACGTATGGTTAATAATTGAGAATGACAAGAAACGATAAAAATAATGTGTGAATGATATTCATTTCTTGGTTTCCAAATGTTGCTAGGGAAATCAAGGTTAGGTTTACCCGGACAGTTTTTCACTGCTAAAGCATGATTTATATGATTCGACTTCCGTACTTGCAAAGTTTTGCTTTGACATACTATTTTCGTAGACCAGTATGAAGGTCAGGCTGCAAGTAGGCATAATTGAACAAACCATAAAATCATTCAGCAAAGTCTGCTGGCTGATGGATTTCTTACTGACTTTCCGATGTACCTGTATTTTTATATTAAAGTCAAATCGAAATTATGTGGTCACTTTTGATGATGACTTAGATGTTTCAAGGTTTCTTTAATGAAAATGTGCCTCGGTCCTACGAAAACAGTACAGTCACAAATTGGCATATCGATCGATACATATTCTAACGGCTTTTCAACTATTGTCTGAGTGTCCACCCAATCTGACGAAAGAAAAATCACGCACAATTAATATGCATTTTCTAGATTATCAAAATTCACGCTCAATTCACGCACATGCATGTACTTCGCGTACAGTGGACACCCTGTAAATCGCATCGTGTTAATCTGACGGTTTATAGATTGCTTGGTGAATTAAATCAACATTTCAGCTTTAGCAATTAGATATTCGAATGATCAGTATCAACTTCGATAATATTTCTCCAAAAGAAACACTAACCAGAGGAAACAGTCCAATGATAAATGAAACACGAGATTTTCGTGTGATATTTATCTCGAGATCAAAACATGTTTGCTGAAACAACGGCTATTTACGGACAGAAACAACACAGTTGACAAATCTCGATCCAAGCAACACGCATTTTTAATTTCCAACATGTAACATTAAAAACTTCGAATTAATGAGACGCCAACAGAATGTGGCCCTTAATTGTCATTCCCAATCACGAAAAGCGAGAGGACATAATGTCGTGTGCATTAAGCAAACTATCCGAAGCTGTCCCGACCAGATCCAACCGTAATGGAGCGGCACGGACCGGTGACCGTTGGCGGTATAACGGCGACTGATTGCATGTTTGGAATGTAATAAAGATGTAATCGATCCAAAAATTTTCCAGATCAAACCGGCAACTGAGTGCACTTCTACCAAGCAATCAATTTACACTATTGATCTCAAATTACAATAACCTCAGTAGATATATAAATAATCCAAGAGTATACGTAGCTTAAAAAGTCTCAATTAAAGTTCTCGAATCAATCAAGGACAGTGCATTAATATCCATGCAAAACAGTTCAGTTTCAATTTGTTCAATTCTGAGGACATCTTTCAATTCTTTGCTCAAGCGACATGGCACTCTGCTATCTTTATGATTATCAGCAGCAAGGATAAGCTAGGATAAACAAACGTATAGCAGTCTGCTGTGCAGTCCTTCACCTTGGTCAGCCATTCTAGATATTTTAAGCTAGTTTGGGCCATTCCTAGCCGTACTGACGAGCCCTTGTAGGGCGAAACGCAATGTCTGCGGTTGCAAAGGAATTGTTCTGCTTAATATGTTCAAGTCTGAGGACATCTTTCTATTCTATGGCCAGGCGAACTGGCACTCCGAAATGTTTATGACAGCAGTTCAGGTATAGATCTCAGGATCTATACAGGGCAACGTTTATATAAATACTAAAAATTGCTGGTTCGGTATGGAAAATTCAAAGCGGTTGTAACTTGAATGATATTCTACCTAAACGCAATTCGAGCTTCTGGATAAGACAAAGATATTCGTTTCTTGGATCCCTTCTTCCCCAGTTGACTAATTAATGGTTAGACTCGACCCGCTCACTCCTCAGCTACATCATCCATGTCATCAACAAGTGAGCTGAGAAATAATTTAGTCATCAATCTCATTATGTGTGAACACCACGAGTCCACGATGTTGTTCTAGGATCATCTGTACTATATCCAGTTCATTCTATAGAGAAATAAAGAAATTGAACTCACCTTTGAGAACCTGGCATATTGCGTCGGGATGAGTTTTGAATTTGAAAGGCGTTAGAAAGCCCAATGATCCCATGTGGAATGACATTATAGGTGGAACATTCTCCTGAAAAATCGAAAAATATACATCTACAGATGATTAGGCACATCTGTACATCTATTTTTGCAGTAAAATTATCGGGAATATATAAACTGCTTCTTCTGAGATAATTTTACAGAGAAATAAGAGAGACTTCTATGCATGATCTGATATTATTCCAAAATCTCATATTTCTATAAGAGAAGCATCATCTCCATGAAGCTTTGTAAGTTAGAATTCTTAGACCTGTCAAGTTTGCTAATACAAGAGGTCCTCAATGGTCAATTTTGAGATCATCCTTTTCTACTTTACATCAGATCTCAGAGACTGTTAGTGAGATTAGAACATTCTTCCATTTCAATGAGCGATTGGAAACTACATACACACATCAACGTCAGGATTTAAACTATGTTTTAATGAAGACATTGACAAATTACAGGTTCTCCGAATGTGTTGAAAAATGAATTGTTTCTTCCAATCATTCGAAATCTCAGTGTTCTGTATTCATCATGACTTGCTGAAGAGGATGACCAACATAGCAGTGAGATGTCAAGAAATAAATGCAGAGAATAAGTTACAATCTCCATCCTTAGACAAAGCGTTATCAAAGACTTGTTACTGATAAACGTACATCTAGTCCATCAGCAAGCTTTTAGCTTAGCGAATGGACACTTGGTAGCCCCTATCATGCAGCAGTTATCTTCCACCATAAAGTGTCTGCCTGTCACATTGGATATAGCTCAACTTAAATATTTTCTACAGATACTATTTCGGTAGAAACAACGGCATTAAATAATATGACTCTGCTATGATGAGCTTTCTCAACTGCTAATCAATGTGGATAACAGAGACTGGCGAGCAACTCGTTTTACTTGTGGAATGTAAATAAGTCACTACGTACATAACATGAAAATTGTATAAAAGCAGTTTCAAAAGAATTGCTGCTCAAGAGCATGCATGCTGCTTTCCTTCTAATTCATCAGAACCCGGTTGTCTTATTCAGCCTGAATCAAACTGCCAAAATGACATATGACCCAACGAATTCTATTACAGTAAATACAATAACGTGATTTTGGATTGGTTTGTCAACTGAAGACGAATGTGCTAGCGATGACATATATCCGTCGCTCCGCTGGAGCTTTATTATTTTTTCATGAATTCTCATGAAATGCCATGTACAATTTATGCAGGGTGACCATAAAGTCGCGCACCAAGATTTTCATTGATCCTGTAGGTCACTTTAAATGACTTTCAAAGGAGAAAAATACACAATTGTAATCAATATAATTAAGAAAATTACATACTTCTTTAGATATTCACAAATGTTCAAAATGCTGCCCACCAGCAGCCACACATAAATTGAGTCGATGGTAATTTTTTTCGAGCACTCGATTCAGCAAATCTGAATCATCGTTAATATCCTGACAAGCATCACGAATTCGAGTTTGCAAATGATCCAGGTCATTCATGCGCACGGAATATTCTTAGTGTTTAACGCATCCACAAAAGAAGTAATCCATAGGATTCAGGTCGATGGATCGAGCAGCCCATTCGACTGTCCCCCTTTGACCAATCCAATGAGCGAAGTTTTTATCCAGCTAGCCGTGCACTATCAAGGCAGAGTGTGCACGCGTTCCATCCAGCATGAACCACTCAGGCCGGCCTTCTCCAATTGAGTTCAACTGAGGAAAAAGTTCTTGCAACATTTCGAGGTACTTGTTCCCGTCGAGCGTGGAGTCAAAAAAGTAGGGCCCTAAAACATGGTCTTTCCACAGACCGCACAAGACCATTAGTTTCGCACCATTGTCTTTTTTATGGGTTGCATCCAGTGGGGATTCACCTGCGCATAATATCGGCAATTTTGTTTATTCACTTCACCATTGAGATAGAAGTTGGCTTCATCAGTAAAGAGCACTCTCCGATGCACCATGTCAGGATCTTCATCCATAAGGTTTTTAAACCATGTCGACATTTCCATGCGTCGGTCAAGATCGTCTTCGTACAATTTTTGTAGAATCTGAAGTTTGTATGGATGAAAAACTTCTTCTTTGAGTATCTTCTGCATCGTGGAGCGGGGAACGTTGATTTCACGAGATTATCTACGTACGGATTTTTTGGACTTTACTCAATTTTATCGAGAATGGCTGTTCGTGTCGCATCAGATACTTTTGGACGCTCACTTCGCTCTTTGTCGTGAACACTGCCAGCTTCTTTGAACTTCGCAAGTAAACGACCGACTGCCGTGTGACTAACATTCATTCCTTCATGCTCTGAATTGACCGTTTCAGCAGCAGACCTGTTTGTCGCACCCTCTCGCCACAAAGTAAGATAATTTCATCTCTGTGTTCAATTATCAAGGACATGCTCGCTGGTTGTGATTAAGAAGCCATTGTCGCTTCCATTTATCGTGACTCCTTCGATTTCGGAGTAATACTCACTTTGGCAGTCGCGCGATCATCTCCGCCAAATAATGTTCATTCATGAAGTTAAGAGAACGAAGTAGACTCTACATGCGTACGACGAAACTAGGAATTTCTATAATAGTATGATTGATAACTTTGGTGCGCGACTTTATGGCCACCTTGTGTATCGTAGAGTAGTTGACTTTTTAATTGACCCCGTAAACTTCGGTGCGAATTGATGATTAACTTCGGTGAAACAGGTGTGAATTTGACATTTCACTAAAAACTTGACATTTAATGATGTTTAAACTTTCAGCTTAATTCATGCGCATAAACTGTTACAGTTACAAATAAGCTCTAAACAAATAAAATAGAGTTTGAAGTCTCTCTGATGAGAATAAAGACGGTATAGCTTCAATAGTTCAGGTGTCAAAAATTCACTTCGCTAGTTACTAATCTCCTTGACATACATTATGCTGAACAAGATTTCAGTTACATAACTGTCAATGAACAAACGTGTCTTCAAGATCATATGCACCAGCATCAATGGCTCGCACATGATCGATTTATTTGGCAATTTGTTAAGCAGCCAGCAATTTCTATAGAAGTTCAAATAGAAGCTCGTCTCCAGGTAATCATGACCTTTCTATTCATCAAAGATGTTTTTCATGAAGAATCTTACAACAATGATGCAATTTGCAATACCTCACAAATCGTCATCAACTTGAATGATGAAGTATTACGTAAAATCTATTCCTCTTTCCTACAACCAGATCGCAACAATAAGTCGATAAAGGCAGGTTTCTTCTTCTAAGAAGCAAACTGCAGCTCTTCCCTATTACCTGCTTTTTCGGGTTTCTGAAACCCTGTGCTGAAACTAGACCCTGTTGATGATTTTCGCCGATGTCAACGGAAATATTTTTGGCAACAAAATTTCAAGCATTCAAATCAGCTACAGACACTTCATAAGTAGTTATTAACGTGTGCAAAATTGTGAACACATCAATACAAATCAATATACCGTACAATAAAGTAAGCTTTTCATTGACTATTAATGTATTTATTGGGAGCTTTCGTAACTTCAAGAAGCTTTTAAGTGACGCAACCGCTTCTCCTGTTGATTGCATCGATACCTTACACCAGGGGTTCCCAATTTCCTTACCGCAGTGATCTAGTGATGAACACGCTACATATGATTTCCATGTAGCTTATTTCGCTACCAGTCAGGCTTAATCTGTCCTTTACACAGACCACATTTGAACCAGACTTGAGATTCTATTTCTGCGAAGCAGAAGCAGTTTCATGTCCCGTATCAATTCTTTCTTTATAGATCTTTTTGTATAAGAATATTTCATAGTTTCTTTCATTTCTCTACTTTTCAAAGACGAAATATTGAAAGCGGTCACTCAATTTTGCCTGATATAGCAATACAATTGTTACAATTTCTTAGCTTTTTAGACTATGCTGTTGCTTTCATATAAAATTACTATTGAAATATTATCTCAATCAACGGTTAGTGCGAAGTGTAGGTGGAAAGATAAGTACGCAAGAGAAGCATATTAAATATTTCAAAATCAACTGTATGTGTTGTGAGTGAGTCAAAGGTCAATGTTTGTACTGGCACTTAATTTCCGTAAAGTTTACATGAAATTAGAAGATTTGATGTAGTAAATAAGATGATGCTTAAAGAGAACTTCACATCACTACGACTAATTTGCACGATTTGTTGCAGTACCTTCGTTATATTCCCTATTGCATTGCTTCTTGCAACTTCCATGCTTAGTAGATGTAAAATGAGATAGACCCTAGTGTTCATCAAACATTTTTATCCGGACCTCTACTAAAAAAAGTTTGGGAACCCCTGCCTTATACTGATAGGAAAGTTCAGCTCAAAACAAAATCTTCGAGGGCTGATATAGCCTGGCTCATTTTTTCCGCATCTGTCACTGATGCTCCTATAAAATAGACCTGAATCATAGCAATGATATACCAATTGGACACTTTATTCAGATATCGAGATATCGATTTAGCTTTCATAAATAGTTTTGAATATCAAAAATTCTCTCCGACGTTACTTGACAAATATCACACTTCAAAAATGAAATGTAATTTTGAATAGCACATGAGGGTCACCCGCCACAAATCAATTCATATTCGACGTCTGAATCTATCTGAATCTCATCATCTTAAACTTCATCCACGAAACTTTTCTTATGATGACAAGAAGAAATTGAGATTTATTTACCGGCAGATAAGTGAAAATAATATTTGTATTGACTTTTTTTTTTTACGGATTTTGCGTCACTTTTTACCCCTACTGGGGCCTTGGACGGTGCTGACTTAAGTCAGACTTTGTTTGGAGCGTTGTGATGCTTTGTAGTCCGGATGCCCTTCCTGCCGACTTCCAATGACACTTTCCGGGTTCGACCTCTGGACCATGAGATCGCTAGTCCAAGTACGCAACCACTGTGCCACGGACACCTGACTCCATTTCCTAATTTCTATTACCTTATTTACGTTAACATGTCATCTTATAATTTAAATTTCGGAGCCTGCGGAGTATTTTTAATTGCGACTATTCATTTCGGCACTCCTGTCAAAAGTCATGCACTTGTCATGCGATATCATGTTAATATTAGAGCTAGAGACATTTCATTGCAATCAATTCATACCTGAAAAAGATCGGATACAAATAATAAAGTACCATCTCCACCAAGACAAATGATTAAGTCAATTTTTTCTTTCGTTGTGGCATCTTCCTTGCTAATCCAGTTAAGTTTGGTGTAGATGGTTGAGTAAGTTGCATCTTTTTTCAAATACTCGTCCTCTAATGTTGGTTCGTCATTCACATCTCCGTACGTTTCAGATCGATGATCCACCAGAAACACGGACATGTTAAAACACTGAAACATGAGAATACTTATTAAAAAATGAATCTAGCCCCGGACGAGAATGGTCTCTATCTCAATTAACTGAGTAATACTTAGAAATACTTGGACTCCCTCAATTGAAAATGTCTGAAATTCAATTTAGCTTTCAGGTTAAAATTGGAGACTAGCATCCTTCAGATTTGACAAGCCAAGCTCTTTGAACAATTTAAAGAATCGACACATGTGCGATTGGAATGGATGCTCCCATTCCTTTGTCAATATCAGTGACTGCCGCCCACTTTGCAGTCCAACTGACAGATGCTCACCTCTATTTTATAAAGTACCTAGCTACCCGTTTAGTTGAAGGGTGTCAGCAACGTAACTTCAACTCCAGCACTGAGTTCATCGTCTGGTCCGAAAAGTGCAGATTTAATGGAGGATTTCGTAAAGTAAAATAGTTATATCATAGAATATCATGGAATTGGCTTTTGCACCAACAAAGCAGCTTTCCCCCGACAGCGGGAAGAGCACTGTATCAATTATTTGATATTTATGTCCACAGTTTAAAGATGCCATGATTTTACGCTTGTAAATCAGATTTCACTACATTCATTAATAAAGCATTTTAATCTTCTTGGTATTAAAGATAGGAACATATGATAGAACCCAGCCTCGAATAGAACCTGCCCTTGAATACAGCCCGCTTGCAAATACAGGGTGTCCCAGATAGATCTGGACTTTTAATCATCTTTTCAACTATGATTGATTTTAACTGTAAGACAAATCAAAACAGCTCCATTTAGTGCCAAAACACATTTATTTTGTAAAAACAAGACCAAGAATAGTTATTTAAGTCAACTTCACTCAAAATGGCTGCCCTGGGCCTCCACTACCATCTCACGGCGGTGCCTAAAGCTGGAGCAGGCCTTGGCCAGGGTTCCTCTGTCAATTTGTTCCATTTCCTGGACAATACTGCTCCTCAAAGTGCTGTGAGGCTTATTGTTGACACCTGCTTCAACCACGCTCCACACGTAGTAGTCGAGAGGATTGCAGTCTGGCGAGCTATGAGGCCAGAGGTCGGGGGACCAGTGGTACGGGAAGTTCTCGTAGCACCAGGCCTGGGTCTTCCTTGCCTTGTGGGCTGGCGCGGAGTCCTGCTGAAACACGTAGTCTTTCCCGATGGCGACTTGATCCATCCAGGGCTTCACCACCGAGTCCAGGACGTCGATGTAGGCATCCGCGTTGAGGCGCAGTCCCTTCTCAAAGAAGTGAGGCGGCATGACGTCACCATCGCTGCTGACGACACCAATCACCATGACGGATGCCGGATGCTTGCTGTGCATCACTGTTTGGACGTCAGCAGGGTCCTCGCACAGCCACCTGTCGTTCTGGCGGTTCACCTTACGGTCCTGGATGAAGTTCTTCTCATTGGAGAAGAACCTCAGCAGTCCAGCGCTGTTCCGCCTCAGGTCGTTGAGCAGGACCTGGGCTTTCACCATCCGGTTCTCCCGCGTAGCCTCCGTTAGCAGCTGGTGCCTTCGTAGGACGAACGACTGGAAGCCGAGGTCTTGGTGCACGGACCTGTGGATGGTCGAACGGGCCACGTCCATCTTCTGAGCCAGATGCCGCATCGACTGTCCTGGATCCTCAGCAATGTTGGTCTTCAACTCCTCCAGGAAGTCTTCGGACCGCTTGCTGTCGGATCGCCGCTTGTGGGGCTTCCTCTCTGCTGTCACTTGGTCCTTGTCTGGTGCAGCCTCATAGTCCTTCCGGATGTTGTAGACGAAGGACTTCGAGTAACCAAAGAAAGCAATGATTTCGGTAGCTGTTTTACCAGCACGCAGACCTTCCAAAACCGCTGCACGTCGCTCCAACTCGCGAGACATGATTGAAAAATTCAAATTTAAGTCAATTTGCGCGCACACTGTTTCAGATACGCTTACTTGTAATGCGCACGCGTGACAGGTTAACGTAGTATCAGCGGTGAACGCGATATCACGTGACGGCATAGACATAGTAGTAATGTAGAAACACACAGATGTTCCCTTATAACCGATTTGTCTGTCAGCAGCTTAGATTGAAAATAGTCCAGATTTATCTGGAAGACCCTGTAGAATTCGTCCTTACATGGAACATGCTAGTAATTAGAACCTGCCTTCGAAAAGAGTACTCCCTCAAATAGAATCCGCAATTAAATTGTAAGTGACATACATACTGTAGTGTGCTTAGCCTGTGAACCTTCGAGAAGATATGGATATTCAAATAAAGCAAATTACCTCGGAAACCATAAATCCAGCTTAGTCGGATCAAAGCCGAGTTTTCCTGAAACTCAATTCAACTGCATCTAAATTACTAGCTAGGCCTCCATCGGCTCGATCTGCTTTTGTAAACAGAGGGTTTGTGAGTTGATTCCATTATTCCCTGCATCAAGTTCATTGATATTATCATACACAGGTGGCCAAAAGACTTGTGCCAGATTATACAAACATTTTGGGTACTGCTGGCACATGTACGTACAATAACTCAGTGAAATGTTTCCAATAATTTCTATTTGCATGTGCATGATGTGAAATACAGCAAAAGCAACACCTCTACGAATCTTTTTTGAAATCATTTACATGTTTCCAATTCAATTTTGAAAGAATTCGGTCGAGTGCTTGCTTCGCAAAAAGATGATCATGCAAAAATTAGTATTTTTCATATAAGAAGAATATTGCATTGGAAATGTAACTTAAAGAATATACCCGACCTCCAATAAAAAGGCAAATTTTGCGATTACCTAAATTGGTTACAACTTTGGGTTCGATCTTTTCGTACGAGCAGTTCTTGTGTTGGGAGACTTTTTCATAAAAAGTACATGCAGTAAAATCAGTGTGGCATCCGTGGCACAGTGATAGTGCGTTGGTCTAGAGATCATTTGGTGCAGGGTTCGAGCCCCTGAAGTGTCATTGGAAGTCGTCAGGAAGGGCATCTGGACTAAAAATGCTACAACGCTTAAGAGAAGTCTGATTACATCAGCATCGTCGAAGCCCACACAAAGGGGGAGCAGTGACGTTGAAGCTTCAAGTAATAGATTAGTCGCATATTTCAGCGTCCTGAAAATTTATTTTAATGAATTACATGCAAATGTATATCCAAATTTGATTTTTTGTCATATGATGATGACGAGAGCATGACACAACAAAGGTTTTAAATTCCAAGTGATTCCTATGAGTAGCTCTCGAGATTATAGAAGCTAGATATAATGGAAGACATGAGTGATATCAGCGAACGAGAGGATCATGACTGTTATCAAATGGTTGCCTTCGTATTCGAGAAAATATCTCACTCCCTTGAATTTTTGCCAATCCTTCGACAGCTACAATAAAAAGAAAAATAAGTTTCTCATCTCGAAGTTTCGGGTCCAGACCCTTCTTCAGAGTTAATATCGCGGCTTTTATTAACCCGTTCCCTGGCTGTCCCTATGAAATAAAGAACCAAAAAGATCTACTGATTTTATGATGAAATGCCTTCCAAATGTAATTTTTTAAGTTATATTTCGAACGTAATATACTGCTTATGTAAAAAATACTAAATTTTTTGCAATATTGAGATTTTGCGAACTGCTCGACCGATTTCTTGCAAAACTGAATTGAAAACATGAATAGCATATTTAGTGAAAATTCATACAAATGTGGCTTTTGGTTTATTTTTTATCATGAGCATGCGGAAAAGTACAGATGAGTAGACAAGGTTTCTGTGCTAATAATACCCAACCAGTCTGTCAAATCTGAAGTCTGGTTTATTTTTTCTATTTTTCTTTTGATCGCCTGTACATCTCATTGTCACACGCATTGATATCTCTTCATCTATATAACTTCAGCCCAAATCACATGCCAGTAAGTAAATGATTAACGCTGTGAAGCAATAAAAAGAATTCATATGTCTTGGAATATGTACCCGTTGAGAGAGCTCTTCCTCATCTCCTCCTTTTCGTCGGTCTCCTTTTTTAAGTCCGACATCCGTGTGTCCGCAACAGTCCACCTGCTAGGCAGATCCTAATATGTATTTACAAGTAAAAACACATCATTTCATTGATGTCAAATTTGACATGTACACTCTGTGACATGAATATTATGACATAGAACATTTACATCCTTTGAAAATATTTATGGCATTATCGCTATCTGTCCCCTTCGCTGCTTTGTAGCAACTGTTTACAACTGCTTTTTTCTTTTGCTTTGTATGTCATCACATTCACGTTTACATAGACAACTTACTTCTATTAGTCTTCTAGTAAGATTCTTAAATGCTTTGATGACGCGCACTTCATGGGGCTTGTAAAATATCATAACCCGGGACGGAGCCCTGTTCCATCTCAAACGGCTTTGGCCATGTCCCTCCGAAGAAATCCTGTAAAAAAATGCTGAATGACTGGCAGAAATTCTTAACTATACATTGGTGAGGTAAATAAAATTAACTACCACTGTAGGGCCTACGTCAGTATCAGTTATACTTTAAGGACAAATCGTAACAAACGTCGCTAAAAAATAATTTGTGGCATAATCAATTCCCAAATTTGCACGAATCAGACTGGTGAAACATGACTCAAATAGTCTGACTAAACATGACTGAAAGAAATGAAACAGGTGGTTACATTTATTTCTTGTCTGACATCACATTATCATGTTTTCAACTGGAATCAAACACTTACGAGAACGATTGTTCTCCACACTCCTCGTCTGACATTTACAAATGATATCACCTGAAAAAAGAGAAAACTGCATGAGCCAAATTTCGTTAAAAAATAAAGCTGATTATTGTAGATCTCTCATTTTTGAATAAGAGACGTGCGTAAGGAAAGAGGAGCGCTTCACATTCGTGGTTCGTCGGAAAAGATATTCAGAAACGGTTAAGTCCCTGTAGCGTGAAGTTAGCAAAATACATAAGGTACTTCTGTCTGTAGATCAGGGTAGCCCTATTTCATTATGCAATTACATTTCCCAGGATGGTTAACTATTTCATTCATTGTGCAGACTCACTCCATCTCTTGTTAACGCAACATTGTACGAACTACCACGGAATGGAATACAGACAGGATAGAGCGGGAGCCCAGAGCGTCCAGCCTGGCTGAAAGGGGTACCAATTTTCATTCATATAGTGATGTTCAGCATACTTTCCCACTCTAGGAATTGGACGTGTGCCGGGTCGGCGTTGGTGGGTGTGTTAACGGGGGCAGAAGAAAGAAGACCCCAAAAAACACGCTAGATCAGCCGAGACGGGTACAGGTCGAAACCAATGCCAGACTGTTCAATATGATCCCAGGAATCCAAGATTAGCAAGAAAGGACATTTTTAGTGAAGGGGCCTCTGACAGACGCCCAAAGTCCGCCCCCAAATGTAAAAGCCTTCAGCAAGGCTAGATAAGCTGAGAGAGGTATAGATTGAAGCCATTGCCTAATCATTGGTCCACCTTAGCAAGGATGGACAATGACAGACATCTTCGGTGGTGAGGGACTTCAGACAGACACTTCAAATAGACCCTAAAAGTAAACCAATAAGGTGTCAGCCAGGTAAGATCACCTGAAAGTGCTGGATGGAGCTTGAAACCAATGCCAAATCGTATATGATTGCATAAGTCTCAATTCCAGTGGTGGGTCAACTCCACTGTCAATTCCACTGGGGTCAGATTAACACTTCTACTGGATCATAACCAATGATTAGGCACTGGCTTCAATCTGTACCTCTCTCAGCTTATCTAGCCTTGCTGAAGGCTTTTACATTTGGGGGCGGACTTTGGGCGTCTGTCAGAGGCCCCTTCACTAAAAATGTCCTTTCTTGCTAATCTTGGATTCCTGGGATCATAGGGAACAGTCTGGCATTGGTTTCGACCTGTACCCGTCTCGGCTGATCTAGCGTGTTTTTTGGGGTCCTTTCTTCTGCCCCCGTTAACACACCCACCAACGCCGACCCGGCACACGTCCAATTCCTAGAGTGGAGAAGTGCACCAGTCTAAGGAATGCCACTTAAAAAACACGGAGTAAATGACGCAGAGTTTTAAATCAAATTGCGAACTCTGATTTGTGGCAGTTATCATTGAGAACTCTACTACTTTTCAGTAAGTAGACGGTGTTCGTCTAAAACAAATATTGGAGTGCAATTAAATGGAACATTCTTGCTTATTCATACATCCTTCAATTATGAAGGCACCTAATTGTCCTCATGTAATGCAATTACGACAATTTTGTATGACACCATCACAGACTAAGCGATTATTCATTAAAATAGTTAGGATGTAATGTATGAATGTAAGAGATCAGAAAGCTCAGAAAGTAAGATGTTGAAAATGGATTTCGACTTTTGAAAATTCCATTACTTGACAATAATGATAATGATGTGCTACAGCTGGCTTCAAATGATTAGGAATTAAACAATGATTAATCAAATGAAATATATTATGAAGACATACAGTCAAAAAATCAGTGTATAATCATAGACGACAAGAAGCGAATAACTTTTGAGAGGAACAGGAAAGTTCGAATCACTCTATCAAGCATAGCTCTAATCGAAAATTAATGTACAACGGGGATGAACGACTGAATACGAAGATTGTTCCACTTTGGGAGAAGAAGGTGTCCAGAGTAATCGAGTGTCAGCAATGTTGATGCAAGATGTTGAACGGCTTCATAATTTCTTGGAATGCTTCATCGAATGTCTTTCAATTATTGTTTCAACTGATTGAAAGTTGCCACATCGGCAATGAGGGCTCGATGCAACTTGGATGCTACTGTATTTCATGTTTCATCAATTATACCACTATTCCTTTTGAAGGGACCCAATGTATGTCACATGATTTTCAATGTGATTTTGATCAATTTTACCACAGCCTTGCGCTTGAACCCCTGTAGAAATCGAGAGATATTTCATGAAAGAATTTTGATGACACAAACAATTCTTGCACGGCGTTCAACCGACTAAGATGGACTTAAAAATCCCTGAAGTCACAACAGTCTATAAATGTATATTAAGCAATCGAATTATAAGCCATGTTAGGCCTCCTAAATCACAATGAATAATTATAATTCGTTCACCGCTACCTGCTAATCACCGTCCTGTGGACATACCTAGTAAACAAGCATATAGTGACAGGCTAACCTACGAATTTTTGAGAACTCGACAAAAATGATTTTTAGTGATTCATTACTTAATTCCTACCTTGAGAGAAAAAATAATAAAAATAGAGCTGACGTGCAATACCGATGCGCATTATTGAATGATATGCGTGAAAGTCAATATTCTAACCTGAAACCTTAGACATGGAATAAGATAAAGAAATTCTGTGCATTCAGCATCAGATAGATCGATTCAAATGAAGATGATCATCCTCTGGGAACCTCAGTGAACAAAATAAAGCAAACTAATTACTGAGCATAGCAATAATGAATCTATTTACAAACCTTGAAAAATGATGTGAAACTGCTATATATTGAAAGAAGATAAAGAAAATAAAATATTCTAAGCCTACATTCTAACCTACACCTGGAAAAACATGAAAGAAATGAATTGGGAACTATAGGGATGAACCAATTTGTGACTAACCATTCATGAAATTAAATCCACCTCTCAAGAGGACCGGTATGCACATCGTCCTATCTAGTCTTAATTCTCAAACAAATATGACATGCTGAATCTGTACACGAGGAACGATAGTTGTCAGTTCCTTATTTCGAAGCAAAATACAGATCTCTATAAGCATCATTCAGAGGTTTTTAATCAAGATGGAAATTATAAGCCAAGCTACTGATGATTGACTTTTCATATAATTTTTTTACCGACAAACCTTTCTCAACAGGGCACTGCACAGAAAAATGACGCAGCTTCCACAATATCACAGACCGAGCTACCACATTTCCTCTACGAAACGCCGGGGCGTTTATTTACAATCGCCTACTTTTGAGTGTCGTGTTTTTCTGGAGGGCGTCGTATATTCTAATGACCGATTTTCAACTTGAGATTTATCCAGATTGAACAACAATGATTACAGGTACACATCATACGACTTTTACGGAAAATTATACAACAATAGCTGAAGACACATCAAGCGTGCGCCTTACCGAATTAACGATTTATCCATTGCCGACAAGGCGCAGTGGCTTCGACGCTGATGATTGGATATAGCGTGAGCGACGCTGAATTTCTTGGAATAACCTGTACATGTATTTTCGGTTGCCAGCTGTGCTATGAATATGAGACCAAAGAAAAAGATGTATTAGTTCCATAAAAAATATAGCAAAAAGATGCATTCAAATCTAACTACCATTTGGTTTTTATTAAATACCCTGGATACAGTGATAATTGCCGAAAAGAATATCACATGTAATTTGGCCTTTTCAAGCTTTGTCTCCCTGAATACAAAGCGATCAATATATTGATCCAGAGATGCTGCTGCGATAATATTTCAATATTGTCAACTTAGTTTAAATAACAGCAACAATTTAAATTTTCGGCAACGTGAATTTTAACTCATCACACTCTCCCCTCCTTCAAATTGAGCTGAATGTCCCATTGAACAGCAGAAGATTTAGAAATTTCATCAGCATTTTCTACTGCAGTTGCTCCTCAAACTGCAACCATGAGATTTGATTTCCAAACCAATCCCAACGTACTCTTCTGAGTGACTGCTTTTGGTAACAGAGAAGGTGGATTTACATCATTATCATGCACAGGTAGCATTGAGTCACTTTCCAGCTCATCCTGATTTAACACATCGGAACAAACACTTGAACGTTTCGGCGACTACTCCGTCAGATCTTCAATTTAAGAGTCTGAAGTGTAAGAGGATGAACATGCTTTCGCATCATAAAACTTATCAGACTCAACATCGTCATTAGTGTAGCATGATATAGTCTTGCATGATATGTTTGTATGAATACTGTACATCTGTAGCTCTCACTCGTACGCGTGGTGTAGCTCAAGTCTCTCTTTTCAGAGGCCTTGAGCATTGTGTGCTGTGACCCCGAACAATACAATCCTTCCAGCGCCACAAAGACGTTTGAAGTTATTTATGCTCAAGACCCGACAGCCAAACGAATCTGAAGATGCCTTCCGTCGAATGCCCTGTCTCATCCTGTCCTTACGAAACTCCAGATGTTGAGTCACCTGAACTCCTAGTCACACTCCTGAAACTTCACGCCACCGAACACCAGCCTACTCCAACACCACCTGTCGCCTCCGCAAAGACAGAAAAAGTGAAACGGCCTACGGTTTCAATTGGTGGATCCTCCGAGGAGTGGGTGTACTTCCTCACCAGATGGAACGACTACAAGACGGCTACTCGACTACACGGTTCTGACGTCGTCATTCAGCTTTTAGAATGCTGTGACGAAACATTAAGGAAAGATTTGACTTGTGCAAACGGGGGAGACTCTCTCACCAGCCTATCCGAAGACGATGTACTTCTCGGCATCCGCAACCTAACCGTTCGAGACGAAAACATAATGGTCGCACGCGTCACTCTGCACAATCTCAGACAAGACAGAGAAGAGCCGATTCGCAATTTTGCAGCTCGACTGCGTGGTCAAGCCAGCATCTGTCGCTACTCAATGGACTGTCCTCGATGCGACGCCACAGTTGACTACAGCGATCAAGTTCTCAGAGATGCCCTAACACGAGGCATCATGGACTCGGACATACAACTGGATCTCCTCGGTGAACAGAACCAGGAAATGATCTTGGAACAGACAGTCAAGTACATAGAAGCCAAAGAAAGTGGTAAAAGATCCGCTCAAAGTCTCCATCAGAATTTCAGCTCTACCGCTGCCTCCAGCAGCTATCGCAAAACCCAGAGAAATCCTGGTAAAAGAGACGACCACCCAACCTGTAAATACTGCGGTCAAAAGCCCGACCATGGCACTCGTCGACAGGATCGTGAAAAGACGTGCCCAGCATATTCTCACATATGCGGTAAATGCAGCATACGGGGACACTATGATGCCGTATGCCGCGGTTGCAGTAAGCACAGACAAGCGCGAAACACGGAAAGTGCCACCTTTGACTCATTATGCACCGTAAGCAGTTATCCTGATGGTGAACAAATAGCAAAGGCCAACTGCGGAATCAACTCCAACGGCCAAAGAGTCCTCACACTGGATCACCATGTCTACAACGATCTATGCGATACCTGGATTCACAAATCCTCTGACCCACAGCCCTTCGTTGATGTCAATATTCAAGGGCATCCCTCCGACTTCACAGCTCTTGGATTTCATTTGAACCGACCGACCCCTATGATTCGTCATCGTGCCATGGCTGACACAGGATGTCAATCTTGCCTTGCCGGCGCTAATGTCCTCCGATATCTACATTTACAGGCGAGTGACCTAATACCAGTATCTATGCGCATGAATGCGGCGAACGATAAGCGCATCAACATATTGGGAGCTCTGCTTCTCCGACTCTGGCAATACGAAGCAAGGGAACACCCTAACGACTCGGCAGATCGTATATTTTACAGACAATAGCGATAAATTTTATTTGAGTAAGCAAGCTTGCACTGCCCTCGGATTAATCTCCGAAAACTTTCCCACTATCGGTGAGGCAACATCCACGGTCTGCTCATACTCGACACCCTCTAATCCAGAAGTAGTTTCCACCGCAGCCAGAGACAGCACCAGCCTCAAAGCGACGAATTGTGATTGCCCACGCCGTCAGTTGCCACCATCGATTCCGACTTCACTCCCCTTTGCAGGCGTCCCTGAAAACCGTGTCAAACTGGAACAATATCTTCGCGATTACTACCGCTCATCTACTTTCAATACCTGCGAGCATCAGCCCCTCCCCATGATGGAAGGTCCTCCTCTACGTTTAATGGTCAGTGACGCTGCTACGCCAGTTGCTCATCACACTCCAATCCGCGTCCCGCTCCATTGGACTGAAGAAGTCAAGGCAGGATTAGACCAAGATGTGCGACTCGGAGTAATCGAGCCAGTTCCTGTTGGTGAGCCAATGACCTGGTGTCATAGGATGGTAGTTTGCCCCAAAAAGACGGGCAAGCCACGTAGAACCGTCGATCTTCAGGCCCTCAACCAACACGCCACACGAGAAACTCATCACACACAATCGCCATTCATTCAAGCCAGATCAGTGCCGAAAAATGTGAAGAAGACTCTATTCGATGCGTGGAATGGGTATCACAGCATACCACTCCACCCAGATGACAGACCTCACTACCTTCATAACCCCTTGGGGTAGATATCGATATAAGGTGGCACCACAGGGATATCTTGCGTCAGGAGATAGTTACAGCCGTCTATTCGACGAAATCGTCGCTGACGTTCCACGCAAAACGAAGTGTATCGACGATACGTTGCTCTGGTCCGACACCATCTCCGAAGCCTTTTTTCAAGCCGCCCATTGGTTCGACCTATGTGGCCGCCACGGTATTACTCTTAATCCGGACAAATTCATCTTCGCTGAAGACGTCGTTGAATTCGCTGGATTTCAAATTTCGCCTGACTCTGTAAAACCATGCAGCCGACTGTTCAACGCGATCAGCCACTTTCCGACGCCAAAGAACATAACTGACATTCGATCCTGGTTTGGCTTAATCAATCAAGTGTCCTATGCTTTCGCCTCCGCCGAAAAGATGCTGCCATTTCGATCGCTCTTAAAACCTGGCACAACGTTCACATGGACTCCTGAATTGAACAATCTCTTTGAACAATCCAAGAGGTTTATTATTCAGGAAATTGCCAATGGGGTCGAAATTTTTGACAAATCACGTCCAACATGTCTCGCAACAGACTGGAGCAAATCTGGAATCGGATTCTGGCTACTCCAAAAACATTGTCAATGTCGCTCGTCCCAACCCTTTTGCTGCAAATCAGGGTGGAAGATAACCCTCGTCGGTAGTAGGTTCACTTCCTCAGCTGAGTCACGCTATCAACCAATCGAAGGTGAGGCTCTAGCCGTCATTGATGCTTTAGACAAATCACGCCACTTCGTTCTTGGTTGCCATGACCTCACAATAACTGTAGACCACAAGCCCCTCCTCAAAGTTTTTGGAAACAGATCATTGGAAGATTTGCCTAACCCACAACTTCGAAACTTAAAAGAAAAATCCCTTCGCTACCGCTTCAGAATGGTTCACATCCCAGGTGCTCAGCACAAAGCTGCCGACAGCGTTTCACGTCACCCTGTTGGACAGTCAAACGACGTCTACCTCCCTGATGATATTGCTGTGACAGCAGGCACCGACAACAGCTTCATTCGCCCTAGCCTCCTCTTAGACCACATTCGGGAGCCATCAACATCTTCTATCAACGTTGACGAGCCAAACCTTGCTGCGGCCTTGACACCTGCGCTGACCTCGCTGAAGTCTGTAACATGGGATGACATCCGCCTTGCCACCACCAGCGATAACTGAATGTTGTCTCTACTCGACTTCGTTGAAAATGGATTCCCACGAACCCGTGAAGACATCCCAGCGAAAATACGCGAATTCTACAACTTGAGGGACGATCTTCACTCGTACGACGGGGTGGTTCTTTACAAAAACCGAGTTATTGTCCCACCAGCACTAAGACAAGTCCTCCGCGCGTTGCATTCTGCACACCAAGGCGTCTCCTCCATGACAGCACGAGCTAGTGCCTCAGTCTTCTGGCCAGGAATAAATCCCGCCATCCAAAATGTAAGAGCATTCTGTCTCCAATGCAATCATATGGCACCGTCTCAACCAAGCGCCCCTCCAACAACACCGTTCCTGCCTGTTTACCCATTCCAATGCATCTGTGCAGATTTCTTCCAACATGGCGGTTTTACTTACCTCAGTGTCCGGATTCTAAAATTTCGAAATTTTCGTGCATCCCGAAAATTTTCGTGCATGATATATACATATATATATACAGGGTGGGCGGAAATTAGATGCTTAATAGAAGTTTCATTCGAAAATATGCTGTACTTTTTTATTATGGCTTTGTGAAAAAAATTCATTTTTTCGAGAAATACTTTTTATTAATTATTTATAAAATCGATATTCGTCATTAAAGAAAAAATAGATTCCATGTGAATACTTTATTCAAAGAAAGTGCACATACACACGAATTTGGTAACTCAAAACTCGATGTGTGATCCGCCTCTTTGGACGAGAGTCTGAAGACGTCGAGGGATAGCATCCACTGACTTAGACAAAAAATCCGGCGTCACCGAAGTAATGACCTGACGAATCCGGGCCTCCAGGTCGTCCAGTGTCTGCGGTTTTGTTCGATAGACCTCTTCTTTGGCCCAACCCCAAAGGAAGAAGTCACACGGCGTCAGATCAGGACTCCTAGCTGGCCACTCAAGTGGCCCTCGACGGCCTAGCCAGCGCCCAGGAAAGTCCTCACTGAGCCACTCACGGACAGTCAGGGCAAAGTGTGGAGGAGCACCATCTTGCATGAAGTTAACATCATGAATGTTGTTCCAAGTGCTGATAATTGGCCAGACGTCGTTCTGCAACATCGCGAGGTACCGCTCGGCATTCATGGTGTTGCGCAGAAGTACCGGACCCACAATCCGATCCGCAGTCATGCCGCACCACACCGTCACACTTGGTCGTG
The DNA here is from genome assembly GCA_907163375.1 of Prostheceraeus crozeri. NCBI lineage: Eukaryota > Metazoa > Platyhelminthes > Polycladida > Euryleptidae > Prostheceraeus > Prostheceraeus crozeri. Next base: position 80,646 of record CAJQUW010008766.1, read on the forward strand.
CCTGCAGTTTCTCAGTGGTAACTCGAGGATCCTCTCCCGCCCAATAGTGACAATTGTGGCGGTTGACGAGCCACCGACGTGGAACACGGCCTCGTCGCTCCAGATGATGTTGCGGAAAAGTCCGGGCCATTCCGCGTGCCAGGAGAGCATGGATTCCCCAAACTCCAGCCGAATGTCATAGTCTTCGGCAGAAAGCGATTGGCAGTAGTGTGGCTTCCACGCTCGCCATTCAAGCTCCTTCTTCAGCATAGTTCGCACTGTGTAGCGGGACAGTCCACTTTCTCGAGCTCCCTGGCGGGTTGACTTTCCTGGGCTCCTTAAAAACATCTCCTCGACCATCTGCACAGATTCCGGCAAGTTGGATGTTGAGCAACGTCCGCTTCTGTGTGCATCTGCTACTGAGCCGGTCGTCATGAGCTTAGAATGACAGTTCTTGATTGTTCTGGCATCCACTTGAGCATGCGATCCATACAACAATCGCCACCATCTTTGTACGGCTATGACAGATTGCCACACTTCGTACCTAGCCGCTAATTGTGCACGCTCCGTCAACGTGTAGCGTTCAGCCATAACAAACGCACTGGTATGACAAAATCAATCCAATAGACTTTTGTTCCTAATAATTCGATTTGCAATCACTGACTGGGTTCAAGTTGCAACCGTCGAAAGGGTTGTAAATGAATCGTCATCACTAGTCATAAATGCACAGAACAGAAAATGGTGTGTATGATTAATCGATTAACTTAATCTTAAAGTCATCTAGAAGAGAAAGTACAGCATATCTTCGAATGAAACTTTGGCGATAATAACTCCCTAACGTAGTACACATTCTCCAGGAAAGGTAGATAAAACTGACTAATAGCACCAAAAATAGAGGCATTTTCTATTAAGCATCTAATTTCCGCCCACCCTGTATATATATAGACTATATATATATATATATATATATATATATATATATATATGTATATATATAAAAAATCACCTTTTCTGAATATAGTATGATCCCAGACAGCACTATTTCGTTGCAAAGCCGCTTTAGAGCTATTTTACACATTCATATTTAATTCCTCATCATTGCATAAGAACTTAAAGTTAGACTGACATGCAGTACTGTAATGTACTAAAATGTACATCTGAGTGAATGAATGCACTTAAAATTGATGTAAGCTACCCAGGGTAACAAGAATCCTGCTCACATTTTAGTTTGCAAATTACATGCGAACATTCAACTGCCAGATGCAATTAAAGATAGAGTAGACGAAACTGCCACTGAGTATAGAGTTTCGATTTAACTTATTTTAAGGGTTGATGGAGGTATTTCAAAAAAGTATGCCTATCCAATTATCATGAAAGTAATTACTTTGGTAGGAAGGGCGTATGCCTATTATGTTAACAGATAGAACGAGTATACAGTATAATAAATCGTATACTTATGTATCACTAAACAAATTGAAACAACAAATTTAGTACGGTAAGAGCACGTTGCTACTGGCAAAGATTACTAATCAGCTGACGCTGTCCATTATCTTTGGCCATTGTTCTGAAAGTCTACATGGAAGTTACATGAAAGAATATCGTATCTTGTTATCTGTAAAATGTATCTTTCTCTGAGACATAATGTATCTTAAATGTGGCAGACAGCTTACAGTTTCCACTCATTTCACCAAGTACTGTACTCTAGGCACTCGGTAGAGTACAGTAACACCGGTAATCTATAAAAATCTATCAAAAATGATGTATACTGAAAAAAACTGAACGATGCAAAAATTCGTGCAATCCACATCACGATTTTCGTGCATCGACCGTAATTTTCGTGCATTCGTGCATGATTCGTGCATGCACGAATTTCGTGCGTGAATCCGGACACTGACTTACCTTGTTGTTGTGGATCGGTACAGCAACTGGCCACTTGTAGAACGAGCCAAGGGTGGTTCTGACGGACTCATCTCCTGTCTGCGGCGCACCTTCGTGACTTTCGGTATCAGTGAGGAACTAACGTCAGATAGTGGACCAGAATTCTCATCATCTGCGACTCAAAACTTTCTTCGTAACTGGGGCGTCCGTCATCGCATCTCCTCCGTCGCCTACCCCCACAGTAATTGCAGAGCCGAAGTTGGAGTGAAGACAGTCAAGCGACTTATCACCGACAACACAAGCTCAACTGGCGAACTCAACACGGATGCATTCCAGCGAGCCATGCTCCAGTACCGGAACACGCCAGATCATCAAACCAAAATGTCGCCTGCCCAATGCATCTTCGGTCGCGCCATACGAGATTTCATCCCCATACGTCCTGGCAGATGCGAACCCCACCGCACGTGGACAGAAACCCTATCGCAACGCGAACACGCTCTACGCCATCGTCATATGAAGATAGCGGAACGTTTGCAGGAGCACACTCGTCGCCTTCCAGCCCTCTTTATCGGCGATCAAGTTCGCATTCAAAACCAGACAGGACCCCACCCTACGAAATGGGACAGGACAGGCATCGTCATTGAAGTGCGTCAGTTCGACCAGTATGTGGTGCGCGTTGATGGCTCAGGCCGTGTGACTCTCCGCAACCGTAAATTTCTTCGGAAGTTTACACCAGTGGTTCAACGTGACTTACCATTCCCTCGGCAGTCAATCATCTCTCCTCTCGACAGCAGGGAACTCTCCTCTCCTGAAGAAATTGTTCCTGATCCAATTCCATCTTCAGACCACGATCCTCTCCAAGAAATCAGTGATCATATTCCCAACAACAAAACCGAAGGCCTACCCATGGAAAGTGCTAGATCACTCGACCCATCGATGTCGGGCAACAGTGGACGTTTGCCACGTGCATTGACTCGTCTATTTCCGCACAACCGATCTGGATATAAAGACGGGCACCCTTCACCATCGCTTTCTGCCTCTGACTCACGTGTTCTCCGCTCAAAGTTGCAATAATGTGACATTCACTTTTGTACTTTTGTATCAGACTTTGTGTCTCGGACAACGTCTTAGGGGGGCATAGTGTAGCATGATATAGTCTTGCATGATATGTTTGTATGAATACTGTACATCTGTAGCTCTCACTCGTACGCGTGGTGTAGCTCAAGTCTCTCTTTTCAGAGGCCTTGAGCATTGTGTGCTGTGACACCGAACAATACAATCCTTCCAGCGCCACAAAGACTTTTGAAGTTATTTAGTAATCACAACAATATATGCCAACAGAAGCATCTGTTGAGGATACAGAGTCATACCTACTCAATGCATCATTTCACATGCCAACAGCCAATCTACGTGCTTCAACATCATTCTCTGTCTTAAATGCTTTGTGTAGATCATAGCTTTTTTTGTATTGTGATGAACAATTTAAGTCATCTCTGCACTTCGCGACCACGATCGTATTCTACAGTTTCAAGAATACTATGGCCTATTTCGATTACTAGGTAGGGGCCTCGCCATGATCTAATGGAATTTCTTGACTGGCTTGACAATAAAGCCACACAGCATCGTTGACATCATACTTTCTCTGATTTCAGTTTCTGCTAAATACATTTCTCTGTAAATTCTCAACCTTACCGCAATTTATCCATAGTGCGGTGTGCGTTGTGCGGATAGCTGGTTTCTATTCTGGATAGAAAAAAATAGATAAAATTCATCGCTGATCCTCTTAATAGTGCAAACGAGATGAACCCAGTACTTTCTTGTCTGGATGAGCTGTAACCCATCAAACTTTACAGGGTAAGAATCCCAATCGTTCTCAGACCTGGGTCTTCAGTAACATCTTCAAAATTCAATTAAATCTGGTTGTCCTCTGCCACCAGGCGATAGCCGACGACTGTAAACAACGAGTTTTCAATTCAATACAGAAGTTTTTGAGATCATTCGACAAGAAACTTCCTCCTTAGTCTGTGGGAAATCGTTTTGGAACACCTGTTTGTGTCCATGGTATTTCAAGAAAACCAAATGGTATTTAGATTTGAATACTTCTTTTAATATACTTTGTGGAACAAAGACATATTTCTTTTTGGCAACATATTCATACATATTACACAGTCATGATCACTTAAAGGTAGGGTTCACATCAAAATTAAGTGCTATTAGTTGGAGCTCCAGTTTGGGTCATTCTTTAACGAAGGAGATGCGCAGTATCTTCCACCTAGAATTTTACACATGCAAAACATGATATGCATGTCGAAAATAGTCTGAGCTAGTTGCGCTGCTTAAAGAAGAAGCTATCGCAATCATCTACAGTAAAATAAAAATATATAAAAGCTGGGGCCGAAGACAAAGGAGAGCAATGTACCGCATCAACCGGTGTAATAGCCACTGCCAATCATATATTCACAAATAAAGTGCAACCATCATAGACTAATCATGTAAAAAAAATAGCATCTGATTGTTTGTGTTGTCCACTGCTACGTAAGTTGTGGAGTATAAAAGGCAAATATCCCATGTATCTTTCGATCATACATGAACACTTCAACGAAGCTAGTCAAAGCATGCAAAATTCACGGAGCCACAAATTTTGAAATAGATGGACTGCGGCATGGACGAGCAATATCCTCGGCTTTGGATACACTACACTGCTCATTGAAAAAATCCTTGAGAACTTTAATATATGGACAACTTTCATCTGCTAGGCGAACGAACATTTCAGGAAATGTGAATTAAGATGGGCATTAAAGTATTTGCCAAGCAAACAAAACAAGAATTTCTTGGATGGAGGACTCGAAAAAACTGGACAGAAAATATTTGATTATCCCGGCAATATACAGCTGTACAAAATGACCAACTGTTGACCTTGAGATTTGAATTACAATATAAGTCTAGTATTTATTAATTTTACAGGTTTTAACTCGGAAATTTTTTTCTCCCGTTGTTGGGCATGCTTTTTAGTTACTTGCTCTACTTCATAGAAAGTTCAACTCAATGATCTCCATTAAGATGAAGAATTTTTTTCGTCAAGTTGCAATAGAACATCGGACTTCACGAGGAGTACATGATTAGAATACCATTTAGTGGTCAGATGTTACCGGACACGCGATGACAAATAGAACAATATGGTCATAGAGTGAGCATAACTAAATGCTTTTGTGAATTGGCATGGCTATTCTATGGATTTGCCTAGCCAATAAATTAATACATTTGGATTTCAATGTCTTCAACAGCTGCTAACTGCTAAATTCAGTATGTTTGCTGTCATTTATAGACATTGTTCTACATCCGTTTCTAACTAATCCTAGCATGTCTGATCAAGTGATTAATTTGATCTTATTTTTGCCATCTCCATGCTTGACACGCTCGCAACAGCTCGTAATCATCCTTGCAAAGTTCTTCATTCTCATTCCAGGTAATTTTTTCAAAATGATGCCATCCTTCAATAAATTGATAAAAGTCCACAAAACTAAAAGTCTGTAAATTGATTAGACACCTCGTCCCCAGAGCCGAGATCTAGAATGCTTTGATATACTTGCAGCTTTTTAATGCAAATACTTCGGCCTGTATTACACTACCAATGGTGTCTTCACGCTACGATCAGGATCATGAGCTTTGCAAATCTCTACATCACATTCAGCAGAATCGCTCCAGCCTCGATGTGACTTCGGATTTTTGTGGCTGAAAGCTTCACACATTGAATAAAGAGTTTTATAATTTCTCACATAGCTTCATGTCAAATATCTTTGTATCCTAGGTATTTTTTATTGAAACGTTAATAGATTTTTATAAACTTTTTCCATAATCGGTTTCATATTTTCATTGTCGTGGTTACTTCTGTAAACTAACCTGAGATGAAGTTATTTTCGTTAACTTTCCTCTGCAAATATAGAATAAAGTGTGATGAACTTCTCCGACAGATACGTTTGCATTAAGTTAAATTTTTGATCCATCGAAATGCAAGAGACTAGAACTTTTTCATTAGTTTGCTTAAAACCATAACTGATTTCATATAGGCCTTAAACATGAATCGTGCACAACAGAATGAATCATCACTGTCAAGAATAATCGATGCACCTTGTCAATAGTGGGATTTATAGTCCGCGACTCTAATAGGTAGATCTTTTTGGCAGCTTATTGATAGTCTGATGCTCATTCTGCTTGATCCGCGGGATACCACCTTGAGAAGCCACCGTCAATGTTTTCTATCTCAATATGTTGTTATGTAAGTTACAGAGGACCGAAAAATTTCCACAGATGATACATGGTGGCGGTAGGAGCGAATACAGACAACACTAGTTCCTCAATTTGAATAAAGTGGGCGGCGGCTGTGAAAAGCTTAAGACCGTTTGAATCTGGTAATCCTGGTTGTTGCTGCTGTTGTTTTTTATGAATGATTAAGTTCATGATATTGGACGCTCCAATAATGTTGCGATGACAGATTTACAGTTTTTTGATTCACAATATCTTAATGAAAGTGAAGTATTCGGTGGTAAAAAATCTCTTGTTTCATTCAATGCCCGACAATTTCATTGCAGTGACAAATGAATCAATCACTAATACAGTTTATTTTCGGTCACTGCATAGAAATCATTCAATTAAGGAATTTATGTATCTGTAGCAATGGTCACGAACATCTTATTTCTCAATAAAATCGGCGAACATGAGCGTCAGCTGACCAACTTCACAGAGGAGCATCGACTTATAAGTACTAAAAACATTCCCAAACATTTGCTAACCACCCACTGCTGTGATAAACATTCCAATCGGCATCATTCGAAGTTATCTTTAGTCTCATCAATGCATGCAATGAACACCCAATGGCATTCAAGCTTGTTGTTCACCAGCCGAACGATCACCGTCTGCTTGTTACGTTTTATTGCGCATTGAAAATCACTCGAATCGACGAATGTTAAACGCTTAGGTTGATTTTCACTGAGCGGTTGATGAAACTCAAGTTTTGAATCATATTCGAGTTTCGACCACATCACTGGTGTGTACAAAACCATTCAAGCTCTAACTGAGTGGAATCTCAAATGTCTTTTAAAACCAGCCCTTGATGTGTTTGATTGCACTCTTGGTGGCATTTCAGACTTTTTTTCGTAGATAAAAACTACGCTGTCGATGAAAACCAAGGAAAAATGAAATTCGAACATAAATTCTGTGCACATGGATGGCCCGAAAAAGTCCATGCCATTACAAGAGCGATTGAAGCATCAAATAATTCTCAGAATTTTGTGATATCCCCGTTTCGTGCATCCAATAGCTACCGAAATCAAAACTGACTATGGCCAAAGATTTTTCACGTTCTTGAATCAGCATTAAATAAGGATAAACATATTTGTTAGCTTGACTAGAATTTTGAAGTTTCAGCTGTTAAGTTATTGAGCCACCAAATTTTCAAGGACAGCGTCCTAAGTCAGTGGTCGTTCCGTGAAGAGCTCAGTCGTTCATTCTGCAGAGCGATGGGAAATTTTGAATGCAGCAAAAATCTTAAGTCATTCGAAAATATTGACTTCGGATTTGGAGCTAAAGCATGGCCCAAGAAGATGAATCCATCCCGTCTTTAGTTTCCTAATAACTGATAGAAGTTCTATATCACCTTAGGTAAGAAATTAAGCGGAAGATGTCACCTGAAGTGTCCTGTGGCCGAATTCGATCTAGCCGATCGCTACATCGTGATCTGCTTCTACATCACAAACTGGAATGGCGTCGTTGGTAATCTTGAATGAATATTTCCACATTGGTGCTGATAACGGCTTGGAAGTGAAAGATTACGAATTGTCGTCAGTTCTATAAAATCAGCAAAACTAGATCAGTTTTTCCTGTAATAAGGTCGGCTGCTGATCTGAATACTCCGAACTATGGAATGCATCCAATCGAGCGTGCGTGGTCACCATTGAGTGCTGTCACATGGCAATGCGAGGGTCGAAGCGGGGTTTTCAAAAATTATAGACTTAATTGGTGCAGTTATATGCGTAAATGTAATATGTTAGATAACCTAGTGCATAATGCTAAATTCTGGCATGTGTACCGCAAATGTAGCAAATGCCTCTTGTCGAAATGTAGCAAATTCCTCTTTTCATCTGAATCTGTGACAATTTTCACGTTAGACGTTTGTATTTTAAAATTATTCAAATTAACGTTTTGCATATCAATCTGGCATAAAATGATATAGAAATATCAGGGATCGTTGTCTATTGCTATTAGGCTAATATTTTAACCCTCAGGATGCGGTGCTTATTTCGCATACCTGCCGAATTTGATTGAACCAGAGTTAACTCGTAGCCATGAACTAATACATATCACTGGCGGCGTTTCAGAGGTAATTTTAAAAGAAACTTACCCGGAATTATCGAAAAGGCAAGACAATGTCACTGGGTCTTTGCAGGCGGTAATAAAATGAGAAATGAGGCCCGAATTAACTCGTCGCCCTGAATTGTGCGTAGTAACTGTACTAATTTATGTTATTCTCTCTGTGTCTCAGAAGAATTTCAGGTCATAATTGGACATCCATTGCCTTTGAAATGCTGAATTTTGTGCATGACTTCCATTCTTTTCAGAGAAATTTAATGAAAAACTAAAATCTGAACATCGTGATTATACATAGCTAAAGCGCTGATCATAATTTTGCTCAAATTCTACAACAAATTTAAATTCTTCGTTTCATGCACTGGGATTGTTATTTGATTGCTATCATAGTAAGATAGGGATACTGCTGAAGTCTAGATATGAGAAAATCAATACTGAAAATCATAGCAAATCATATCTTGAAAGTATTTTTCGGAATAAGGGGATGCATATATAATTTTCATCAAGTCCGCATGGTGTTGATGGAAAGGCGTTGCAATAGAAAGAGGGACATTACATTCTGTCGAATAGTACAGCAAATGCACAAGAGCCACATCATCACCAGAACATCGAAGTCTATATCTTTTTAACTCTCATCATCATCATGTTGTTAAGCAGAATCAGCTACCTGCCTGGCATTGAGCCGCGATCTAAAGCTTTTCTTGCACCGCATGACTAAAAGACAATGACAAATGCGTGTAAATTACTTAGGTCATTCTAATTTGTAATCAAGTTTGTAACTCATTCTGCGTTCTATTCATAGAACGTTTCATTGAACGTTGTTCCAATCGTCGCTTTGAAGGATATCTTTGAGTATTGAACAATTTCATTGATGGGCTATTAATGCATTTGAGAATATTTCAATAACTTCTATTCAATCTCAAAAGGAAATCCTGCCATTCATGAGATGAATTTTCAGTGTAGTAGGTCACCCGTTGATAGTGAATACGGATTTGCATTAATTATAAACATGTTGGAAATTTCGGAAGGATGGTTATAATTCTTTTCATGCCAAAAACGAGTTAACTCGGCATTCCTGAAATTGTGGCGCCCCACAGCCCGATTATGCTCGTTACATTGTCTAGTTGCACTCCCACCCACCGTCACCCATCAACTGCTGAGAATGCTCGTTACGAGTTCAGTCGGACTGAGCCATCTCCGGGTCAATGGTCCAGTTGCAATTCCAGTCCCAAGGACAAATCCGGCTATTGTACTATGTTCTTTAGACATAGTATCTGTCTTGGTTACAGTTAGATAGTTTTGTGGACACACACATGATGTTACACAGCAAAGCATTATAGAGGAAAGTGGATTGTTGCGTTAAGTACATTAATTAGAAGTGTGGTAGTCAAATAGACATGCTGGGTAAATTTAAAAATCAAATTTTATATGCTGAATTATCTTCAAACTCTTATAAAGTCTACATTTTTCATACTGACAAGGAAGCATTCAGCTAAATATAAATAACTTCAATTTTTCGAGAGTGTCATTCTGTTAACTGTTGACAGATACAGACGGGTGATAATGATTTCATGAACAATGAAAATTCGCTTCAATGACTTTGTGAACATAATTGTCGAGGATACCAATAAGCATTAATTCAAAATCTTCAATCATTCTGATTTTTGTACTAACCTACATTTGTTTTTTTATCTGAAACAATTGATAGTCTGTGTAGTGTTGTATCAAATATCATGAAGTTTGATATTAAGCATAATCGGACTGAAAACATTTGCCTGTTTCGCATCTGCTTTCAATCCGCGGTACTCGATCTAAAATGAAATTGCTGGATGATGACATGCCTTCATATCCCAAAATATTTGTTTTCGCTGCGAACATGTACTCGATAAAGGCTTTTTTAGCAGACAAGCACTTTCCAGTATTGTTGTTGTGTATTCTAGAATTATATCTCATTAAACATATATCAGCGAAATTATCTAAAAAAACATCGTTCTTGTCGACTATTCTTTCTTCTTCAAAAAGTAAATCAAGTCAAACTTGATCGACAACTGATCATTCAGTTCAACTGCTAGTGCTTTCTTTGTTATGCGAGTGCTCCTTGTCCAAAAGTGCAAACAATTCATATTTTAAGCTAATTTTCAATAGTGATCTATATTATGAATTATTTATTAATATATACATTATTATACTTGCCTGAAAATGTTCGACAAGTGCTGATTGAAATATATCGTAGATACATGTATAAAACAAATTATTAGATTTTGAATATCTAGCAAAACTTGGTTCTTCCCAACTGAACATAATGATCCAATATTAATACGCCTAGTAGCCTATATTGCTATTAATATGCCTGCATGAATCCATGCGGGAACTTTACACAGCAGCGTGAAAAATAAATATTTCCCATTATGACCACTGCGACTGCGTTCAGTGGTCGTTCAGAGGACATCTCCGACCGAATTGCATCGTTGATTCAATTTGTTCGCAGTTTGTCGCATGCTCAAATCTCATGCTTAGGACAACAAACTAACAACGAACTGCGAACGACGAGTTGCGAGCTGTAGTTAATATGCACCAAGTGGCTGTTCAAACCTAAAAAATACACGAATCGAAGTATTTAATTATGAACGTCAATAGTTCGTAGAATCAATCAAAAATTCACCCTGTTATCCGTGAACCATGGTTGTCTAACGAAGTATTGATTACTGCTTTTTTGGTCTTATGCCCCTTCAATAATCCAGTTTTGAATTAGCTCTTTGTCCATAATTACATCGGAGTAGATTTTGAGTCGAACTGTGAACGACTTTTGTCGATGCAGTTCGTGGGTCGTTGCAGTGAACCTCGAACAACAGACGACGATCAACGAACTGTGTGTGCAGTGTACACCAGGCTTTTTGCTGCAGCTTCGTGGAGTCGTGAGGGGGACCTATTAGAGATATGGTGTCATGTTTTTCACGTTCTTGATTTCATCTGTTTCAGGCATTTTATCAAACGTAGGTACATGTTGAATGAGTTTTTCTTCAGTATTTTCATCATAAATGCTTCTTCCAAAATACACAGTATTTGAGTGAATGTATTTAGCAAAAAGAATAGTCTGTTTGCATATCCTCAAATTCCTTTGGAGATTTGGGGATTTGTGGGGGACCACCATTCCCCCTAGGGCGTGGGTACAACTTGACGAGCGATGATGGAAGAGCTCCTTGTTTTGATAAAGATCTCCCTAGAATTTGGCGAAAAAGATGCGTTAGTAACCGAAAAGTGAAATGCTCCAGTACTACCGACAGTACTACTGTTTGTACTGATATACTCGCTTCCTGGTGTGTCACTGATTAACTTGGTGGCACATAATTAGCAAATTAAGTCGTGACATAGAGCCACTTGGTATTGAAATGCGGATAAATAACAGTCTGACTCAGACATTGAAAAATTCAGATTTTATGAGAATCTGAGAACGGACGAAATTAGGTGATTTTGGATAGTCCCAAATTTTGGACCGACTTGGCAACGTGGTTTGTTCTGCGACATTTCAGTGACATAGTTAATCGTCTTCTGCACGAATAGAATGTAGTTATCCATATCTCTTTCTGAATTCACTCGAATTCTAAATTGCTGGATCGGCTTGTCTGAGCACTCATCTTAAACAGAATGAATTGCAATGCCGAGAAACAATCGCATAATATAGCCAAGCGAGAGGTTGTGATAAAAACAATTACAGGACATACAACTAGCATTTTATATAGTTGTTCTACAATATACTACATCAAAAAAAAGAAGCATTCATATTTGAATTAGCGCCATTTAAGTTTACTGATGTTTGTTGATATTTATCATTAAACAGCATGGACTTCGCACTAATAATGCATATTTAGCATTCACTTATTTTAAATACTCGCGTAAACGTTTAATGTCATGCTATTGTTTGTTTCAGATGACTGGCGTATCACAAGATGACCTTATCGCCAACACTCGTGCCATTAAGATTGCTTTAGAATCTCTCAAACAATTTCATTTGGAATCTCTTGAATCTCTAAAACAAAATACACAAATAAATGATGAAAAATGTCAGATTCCATGGATGGAAAATTCCTTGGAGAAAGTTGAATCTGCGCTGGATGATGCTGCGGTAACTATTTTTACATTTATTTTTCGTGTTGAATGAAATTATGAAGCGTTATGCACTGAGTAAACTGACTGTTCTATTTTCGAAGATCACATGTTATCGTTTAATTGTCTGAAAATTAAGATATTTCTATTATCTCTTTATTTTGTAATTATTATCTCCAACAAATATTTTCTTTTGTAGTCCTCATTGCATACTTGTGACTCAAATGATGATAGTTCATTAGTCATCGCTTTTCAGATGCTTTAAATGGCATTTGCATCTGCAGTCCATTTTTGTAGGAACATTCATTTTAACATCTCAGATTAAGTGAGTAGAGGACGGTATCTTCAAGTATAGTGCACATTTATTAACTTTAATAATGGTATTAAGCTTCATATGGCATGTTCTGCTCATATGGCACATTTTAGCCTCATAACAGCAACGATGTGAAACATATTAACTTGTTAAATTTCTGTGATGCTTAACATATCGTAGCAGTGTTCTACTTGGAAGCATCCATATTTTATGAGTTTGCTATTATTCTAATCGCTTATACTTTTTCAATCTATTTTGCACATCCTTTTTTGTTATTCAGTAATTAAGGTGATTGAAATGTTCTTCGTGATGTGTGTCAAATTCTGCAATAATTGTTACTTGAAAGGAACTGATACACTTAATTAGTTGAAACTTCTCTTTGTTTCACTTTGCCAGCTTTTGTATATTGCTGTCATGTATTAAGAGCAGCAACTATTCGATAGTTGACGTGTAGCATCAATGTTGTACGGAGAATATCACTTTCATCAATCTGCCAAACATTAAAGAGATGGAGATACAGCAGCTTGCACCATCGCAATCTTCGGACATGACGAGATCGATTGGAGTTATTATTCATCGGTGTGCATTGATAAATTGTGCCCTACAAACTTGATTCGCTGTGTGAAAGAATTGTTTAATAACTTTTTCAAAAAGTGGAAACAAAGTCGTCGTTTGTTCATCCAGCGATTGCGCTCGTCTTTCAACCTTCTAATACTGATAGATCATATTTACTTAGGAAGCGTTTGACTACAGCACGATACTTGGATCTAGCGTATCTCAGCATCTATGGATAGTCATCTTTTACATGAGAAATTTAAATCCTATTGAACTTGAAATTGCATGCAATTTCAGGATGTCTCAATTTTCCTTTTTTATTAGGCCAACATATTTTGTCAGCATGGATCACTCTATCAAATTCTTTCGAATTTTTAAAAGGTATTTAGTTTTTTTCAACATAGGGAAAATGCATGTAACAGGGTGGCCAAATGGTCCCTATTATAGGTACTGGTGCCTATTGGTCCTTATTTCGGGCTCAGATCTCTTAATTATGGACCTGTTAAAAAAGTTCATAGAACTCCGTTAAATTTGTATAAATGCTTACTTTTGCTAAAAGTACGAATGATTTTTCATGAATTTCTTGATGGAAAAGGGATTTAACATCAATCAATGTACTCATTAATATATATTATTTTACTTCGTAGGTCGTATACATACTTAAGATCAACTGGTTTTTATTATTTTATCATGAATATCAAGTGACACGAGAGAATATAAGAGACAGTACCTGTTGCCATATAGCCTGCGTGCTAATCTTGTTATTGACATCGCGTAAATGTACATGCATGTTTGTATGTGTAGTGTACACGTAGTCATACACGTCATTATTGTATAACTTAATTGTTAACGCGGCTAGTAATGTAGCTTTTGCTTTTGCTACAGAAATCCGTTCTGGATGTAGAGATAGCACAGAAGAATCACATTTAATTCTATCTTTACACTATCTTAATAACACTAATCTTTACCGCATATCAAAATTTGCATCTGCAAGTACATGTACATCCGTCCATTACGTATTATATTTATAATATTCAGACTGCTGCAATCCGAGACCAAAACGTACACTTAAATGAATTTTGACGTGAGAACAAAGCAAACTTCCTCTGTTTTCTTTAGGTCTTCTGCCGTAAGCCTCTTTTATGGATGTGAATGCACAAATGTACTGTTCAGTGTTTAACTTTATATAAGTGTAAATAAGTGTAAGCCTAAGTTAAACAGCCGAGCTGTGATGGAAGACTACAGAGATTTCTTATTTTGCTAAATGCAATCTGTAGGCCCTTCTCAACATCATTTTTAAATTTGTACTAAGTTAAAACTATGAAGTCATCATCCTTTTTATGCTCCCTGATGATATTGACCGGTGGTCAATGAAATACGTATCGGAGTTTGCTATAATTTTTCTAATTTGTACATTTTTTTATATTTTCTATCAAAATAAACACTTGGCCTGTTCACAGATTTACTAATTCTTTTATAATGCACGGTCAAAGCATTTTTTACATGATCTTACTAGTATCGAACTTAGTATATTCAAAAATTGTTTGATATGGATTGTGCACGCATTCTCTTTTGCAGATTCTGGAAATGATGACGAGCTATATTGAACATATGGAGGCAGAAAAGCAAAAGCTACGATTACAAGTTCGAAGACTGTGCCAAGAGAATGCATGGCTACGTGATGAGTTGGCTGACACACAGACCAGGTTACAGCAGAATGAAATTAAAGTTGCAGTGTTAGAAGAAGAATACAAAGATATGTCATTTAGGCTAGAAGTACAGACTAAGTATGAAACTGGACCGTCAATGGGTGGCACTACCACCAATGGGCAAACGCCAACAGATGCTCAAGATGCTCTCACCGCAGATCTTGGCTATCCTGACGATGACGACAAAGAAATTGATGGTACGTTAAAATTGTGATATCAGTGGCAACAGAAACCCACTAACCCAAAGTTTAGTGAATATTTTCATTGTTCACTTTTAGTGGTTTCTTCTACAGATTCAAAACGATGCTGCCATCCAGGGGTGTGCTACGTTTCATCGGGATCCATTGATTCAATAAAATTGATTTGTCGAGGTTAATGGGTTATAGAGATGATAAGATAGAAGGGAATTATATAGATTCTACAAGATATCTTGATGATGAAATTATAGGTCCTTGGTCATAAGATTCAATGCCAACACTTTTATATTGGTAGCACCATCCGACCACTCCATGTGAGAATCAAAGAACATGTTACCCGAGAAATATCGTCTGTCTTTAAACATCTGTAATACCAACAACTTCAAGACTGAAATATTGAAATGTGAAAAGGCAGCACAAATCTGCGACTGATGGACGCACAACCATCACAAAAATGCCTACCGAAAATTAACTCAAGAGAAGAAAAAGAGCAATACCGACAATTTCTTCCTCAAATAATTCTATGACCAAGGACCTGTAATTTCATCATCAAGATATCTTAGAATGCACTTATCTTTTTATATCTGTATAATTCCCTTCTATCCTATTGACTCATACATAAATTTTAAAATTTATGTTTGCAAAGTTGTAACTCTCTTCTATCCTCTGATGTGGCCTGAAAAGGGAGGTGTTTTTTATAAAGACCTATAAATAGCACGACTTTTGTTTTATTTATATGAAATCAATTGTAGGCCTATCACATTTCTTTATATTTCTCCCTCCTGGTGAAGAACATTTATTCAGAGGAGTGTGGCGCAATTGATTTCAATCCAACATCACAAAAATAAGACAACAACAGATATGGAGGCTTGAATACAAAAGATTGGAAATATTTGAATTCATTGAAAATCAAGCCTTCCAGAAATTTCAAGAAAAAGTGTGGCATTCTTTGAAAGGTAATCTAGGATGCGCCATTTACATTTACATACACATATTGTACGATGTGGATATCTGCTGTAGTCTCATGTTTGTTATGTTGGATTGAAATCAATTGCGCCACTCCTCTGAATAAGCGCTCTTCACCAGAAATATAAAGAAATGTTTTACAGTTGATTTCATATGAATAAAACGAAAGTCGTGCTATTTATAGGTCTTTATTAAAAGCTCCTAAATTTTCGCATTTTCAGGCTACATCAGAGGACAGAAGGGAGTTACAACATTGCATTGATATAATTTTTAATCTAGATATGAGTCTTATATGTGTGAATACAAAGCGAAAGCAATTTTCTTCGGATACAGAATATTACTGAATCATACAACGTTTCACCGTGCAGGTTTGGTCACGTATGCAGGTACGGAATGCATACGTGACCGAGCCTGCACGGCGAAACGTTGTATGATTCAATAATATTCTGTATCCGAAGAAAATTATTTTCGCTTTGTATTTATACATATACGAGCATAACCGTATGCGTGAAATCACTCTCCGCATTTTCAAAGATATGAAACAATAGGATTGAAAGGAATTATATATATATATAGAATGTTAGATTACCTTACCAAGAATGCCACACTTTTTCTTGAAATTTCAGGAAGGCTTGATTTTCTATGAATTCGAATATTTCAAATATTTTGCATTCAATCCTCCATTTGAATGATTTACTCAATTTTTTATGAGATTTAAATGGGAGTTCTGTTCTTTACCGTAAAACTAATATCCATTTATACCCATTATAAACCATTTATACACAGCCCTGTCTGGCTAATGAAATAGTCTACAGTTATTCTTTTCACAGCAATGATGTCGGCCTAACTCTGTTTCCCTATTTTCATTCTGGTATAGATATATATCACGCAGTTGTTCGACTCAAAGTTTGAGTGCAACTTGTAGATAGCAGTGAGCTTCTGTCAGCATTGCGATTTACTCGGGAATTGTCAGGAGGATTGTGGAAGATTTTGCACGAGTACTAATGGACAACCTGTTGCTTACCGAACTGTAACGTTTCTGCTGAATTAAAGCCATTATAAGCTGCTAGTGCCACTTAACATACTAGAAAGCAAATCATGAATCCGAAATTACTCATCAGTCGACAAGCATTTGTTTGATAGAATCTATCGACTGAATGGATCTAACCACAGACATAAAATGCCTTATGTGGGTGTTTGGGTCTAGAGATGACATTTTTCAGCGCTGATGGTCACGGCCAGAACTTGTCTCGAGGGGCCTCTGCCATTGAAAACGCAACGCAATTCTAGCCTGAATTCCGACGAACCAGGAGATTGACGTCACGTTAAACTTACACAGTCCGATATTTTAGATCGTAGAGTCGAACATTGTGAATAATTATTCACACTGTTCGGTTTGTATTTCCACTTGAACGTATTTATCACGGAGGAAAATTGAGTCAAAGATAGACTGACTTGACAATTCTGCCTGAAATCTGATCGTTGAGGTTCGTGTGTTCGGTGATGCGGACTACTTCTGCATTGCGCGTGCTTGGCCAATCACACAACCTAAAGAGAGACAAATCTCTACGTCAATTTCTATCGCTTGCTACCACTGCATACACTGGCAAGGATAGGATTATGTCTGCTCTAGACTAAATTACACGCAAATGAATCTATCTCAGTGGATCAACCAACTTCTCCTTGTGATATCCACTGTCCGATTTCTGTTGCAGCATTTTTGGAAATTGTAAATGAGCACGTAAATATGTAAGTCAACTGGAAAAATGTAACCATGATTTGGTGCGCTTCCATACCTGATCCATTCGTGCGGATTCTATGGACAGTTTGGAGGTTGCATTCAATGACTGGAAAAAGGTATTTGAAGACAAAGGTTTCAAAGTAAATATCAAGAAACCGAAGATGATGAGAGCGAGTGGTGGATAAGAAGTGGTTGATGAGGCCAAGCAAGATCTGTGTGGAGCATGTCGTAAGACATATGCCATAAGTATGTCAGAGACGTGGAATACAAGATATATAGAAGAGGGTGTCCTCCGAAGAACAGAGCGATCCATGATAAGAAAAGTGTGCGGAGTAAAACTTGCGGACAGAAAGAACAGTGGTGAGACCGTTGTTGAGGTGGTGAAAGGGAGTAGCTTAAGATGGACGGGTCATATCCTGAGAAGAGATGATACCGATCCACTAAAGGAAGCATGGAACTTTGAAAAGAGGGAAAGCGAGAAAGAGGAAGACCAATTACGTGGAAGAGCATGGTGCTGAGGAAATGTGAGAGCTGGTCTGAAAGCAGAAGATGCAAGTGATCGAGCGAGATGGAGGAATGGTGCGTCATCGTGGTGCGAACGTCAGCAACCCCTCATAAGACGGAAAAATGCTGACGAAAATAGATGATGATACCTGTCATTGGCATATTTATTTACAAGGCTAAAAATGACGTGAGTGAATACGTGAAAGGCATTTTCAATTAATCGCTATGGAGGTAAATGCATGAAACCATATGCTTCTTACTATATGAGAGTGTCGATTAATCGGTCAATTATTAGCACGTTAGAGCGATAATCGGAATTGGTAATCGGCCGATTAGTAGACTTTTGGATATTTTTGTAAATTTTTATTAAAAATCAGTGATTGATCGAAATACAGGATTTCAATCCAATCTTTTGACGAACTACTGATCTGAAGTTAAAGCGACTTTTTTGCTTTACGATGATTGAGAACAAGACAATTTTTCTTCCGAAGAGTTAATTTTTTCATTAAGCTGGTAAAATGAGATGGGGTCTATTAACGTATATTGCGATGTACAAGTAGCATTTTTTTCGCCGCGCCTTAATAAAAGCGCTGATCGGTGCTTTTCACACACCTCTCCAAACTCTTGAAAATTCTGGGCCAGTTCTTGATTTCGCCTCTGATTGACAGAGAAATGCAACCATTTGTTTAGGAGTTGACGAATTGCTATTGTAGCCTTTTGATGAAGTGCTGACCATACAACTAGGTGGTATTTTTAATAAATGAGGTAGCCAAGGTTTTAATTGTGTAATAATTTAATTTACGATACATGTCTAATTAATTTCGGTTACTATTTGGCAGCCATCATCAGATAAAAGGAATCAAACATAGACGCGAAAGTCATGAATTCAAATTTCACATTAACATGGGAAATAAGGAACTAGATAAGAAATCTAATAAAATGTAAAAAAACTAGGTTAACAAAGCTCTATAAGGAAAAGGAGGAATAGAAATATGCGGCAGATAGCAGTGGGCTACATCTTACCAATAGCATTACTAATTGATCTGACTAGAAATACTACTATAAAAATATATACAAAAATCACATACGCATGCAAATATAGAAAGGGAAAGTAATGTGAGAAATGACTTAAAGTGAAATTTAAGTAAAGATCTAATCACTAAATGAAGAGAAAGTCCTTGTAGCATCCCAATTCTGTTTTGTTGTTGATTATTACTTTTAATTTGTGAATGAGCACTGCTTGTAGTAAGCGCAAATTGGCTGCATCTCGGTCATAGACAAGGATGGTAATGGAAAAGTTGTTCGTTTTGCATAATCGACGATGTTTGTTCGGTAGGGAGTTAGTATTTTTCTTGTGTTTTCTGCATCTGATGTGTAGTTCTCTGATTGTGCTTCCGATGTAAAATCTATTGCATTTCTCACAAGCAAGTTGGTAGATAACATTCTTGCGACAGCAGATTTTGTCATCATGTTTAATTCCTTTTATCTGATGATGGCTGTCGAATAGCAACCGAAATTAATCACATCTTTAATAAAATTATTACACCATTAAAACCTTGGCTCTTTCTCATTGAAAATATAATTAATGACTGACCAAAGCATCTTCAATCGTCCAACTAGGTGATTTCTAATCAAAGGTCGGAACATCAGCTAATACATTTTCTTTTTATTAAGAACGGGTGGAACTATCATTTGCCAAGTAGAGTTCTGTAATAAATAATCACAGGCCTTTTCAAACCATCACGACGTATAACAAGAGTGGGGGATCGGTTGTCTTGACTCTTCATGCCATCTCTGGCTGAAAAATGGATCGGTTGGTATAGGGGACTTTTCCGCGTCTCAATTATTTCAAAGATGCTGATTATCGATGTGATTTTGTTAGAATTTGTCATTTAAATAATTATATCAACAAATCGACTTTCTTGATGTATATTTCTGTCACCAATATTGCGAGTTTCTATTAGGCTCTAAGAATCTAATCTAAACGAATTGGTCAAAATTTATGAATTAATCGACTCTAGACCAGCGTTACAAGGCTTCTGTATGGAACGGTCAGTGCATATCTTACTTATTTTTTGGTGTAAACTGCCTTTTCTAACTAAATCGGTACTTTTAGTATAACGAAGACGTTGATTTCAGATGAATTAAAAAAATAATCGGCCACCTTCCACCATTTAATCGGTGATCAGCCGATTAGCAAAGCCACTAATCGGTGCACCCCCCCCCCACTTCTTTTCCGACGTGAAATAATGCGTCATTGTCCATAATCCATTGTCAGGTTTCGGCTTAAAAACTGGGAAGTTTATAATCTTGGTTAATGATGCCATTTTAACCATTGCTGTATACGAACATTAAATAAATAGTATTAGAAATGAAGCTCATTATTCCAGTCATTCATTATTTTTTGATACTAGATAATAAATATTTTTAAATATTAATATTTTTTAAAATATATTTAAATATTTTTAATATTTTTTGTCACATCAAATCGTACATCATTTGATTAAAAGTTAGGAAAGGTATTGAAAACGTAATGGAAAATCCTTGAATTGTTGCCGGACACTAAACATAAAAGTGTGATTTTTCATAGCTCCATACACTAGGAAAGCTTTCAAGTTCGTGAAATACAATAGCCAATCTTCCTTCTTCCTTAAAGAACCTGTAACAGAGTTTCACACAATGTGTGAAATGGTTGACGGAATTTGCTTTTTTGTTTTGAAGGTATGTCCACGAGCAGCCAAGCGTCCTCCATGGTTCAAGCAGCCTCCGGTGGATACGAAATTCCTGCTCGACTGCGGACTCTCCACAATCTTGTCATCCAGTATGCAAGTCAAGGCCGATATGAAGTTGCCGTGCCGCTGTGCAAGCAAGCACTTGAAGATCTCGAGAAAAATTCAGGTCGTGATCATCCAGACGTAGCGACTATGCTCAATATTTTGGCTCTTGTATATCGGTGAGCTCTATATGAAAGTGTATTGGTATCATGTGTAAAAGGGAATCTTTAGTGTAGCTAATCAACTAGGAGAGTCAATTGAAAGAATTTTGTTAATTTGGGAATTTATCGTGTTCCTGGGCATGTTTATCCTGACACCGCCTTTCAGATCATGAGGACAAGTATTGTGCATTGTCTTTTATTCGTCTGGACATGAACATGGTCAATATTTTGGTCCCATCAAGTCATATCAACAGTCATGTAAAAAATGCCTTGACCGTGCATTATAAAATAATCAGAAAATTTGAGAATATGCCAAGTGTTTATTTTGATAGAAAATATAAAAAATTCACAAATTAGACAAATTATGTTAATCTCCGATACGTATTTCATTGACCACCGGTCATTATCATCAGGGAGTATAAAAATATGATGACTTCATAACTTTATGATGCCGTCATCAAACATTAAAAAGCGTGATAAACAATAAACGAAAACTGATAAAACTGAACATTGACCCAATCTCCCATACAAGACAAGAAATTATGCTTCCAAAAGAATGTCATATATGAAATTACATGTATGCAATATCAAAACTTTACATTTGAAGCCTAATAAGACCACTGCATATACAGGTTTAAGAGCACCTTACCAATCGCTCATCTGTACATAGACACCTTGAACAATGCGATAACTCACGCAATATCAAAGTTGATATCATTGCCCGGGACAATGATGGTGCAAATCTCAGACTCCATGAAGCTGTTTTTATAGATAGGTGTAAGCCTAAGTTAAACAGCCGGGCTGAGATGGAAGACTACAGAGATTTCTTATTTTGCTAAATGTAATCTGTAGGTCCTCATCAATGTCATTTTTAAATTTATACTTAGTTCAAGTTATAGAGTCATCATCTTTTTATACTCCTTGATGATATTGACCGGTGGTCAATAAAATGCATATCGGAGATTAACATAGTTTGTCTAATTTGTACATTTTTATATTTTCTATCAAAATAAACACTTGGTCTATTCCTAAATTTTCTTGTTCTCATATCAACAGGGTAGTGAAATTATTCCAGTGCTCAGCGTCGTTTTTCCAATATTCATTTTCGGAACACCCCTTCGGACTAAACACATCACCTAGTTCATTTAACCATACATCAATTTCCTAAAAAAAACCCGGAAAAATGTTTCTTCGGCAATAAACTGAAAGGGTCTGATACTCCATTTCAGAGATCAAGGCAAGTACAGAGAAGCTGCCTCCCTTCTAAACGACGCTCTCGCCATTCGGGAGAAGACGTTGGGACCAGAACATCCTGCTGTAAGTCTGTCAAGTTTTTGAATATCTGCTTGATGAGTGATGTAGTTTTTGTCGAAATACTGGATGTATTTAATCTCTGGAATCCAGTACACAGATATTGTTGTATCTAGCTTCCGATGCTACGCATGCGTTTGCAATCGCGAAGTTGACTTAGATGAAGCTAAGGAGGGATGTGAGTTTTCCGATTTTTGCTAGAATGCACTCACATGGTTCGTAAACCATTTCTTCATTTTATGTGTGTACACCCACTTCTTGGTATCCATTTCTGGTAGTAATCACTTTCCTAGTTTAGGTGAACAGTGGACATAACCTCCACAAGCAGTTGGAGCCAAATCGTTTTTGAGAATTCTGACATTTGAGAATATATCTTGCATCAAGTTTTGCAGCTCCTGGTCATCATAGCGCCTTTTTGTCTTTCAATGCACTCCTTCCTTGGATTGTATTCCGATAAGTTCATATCTGCTACTCCTCCTCCCCACTCATCACATTGAGAGGTGATTATCTGAATCTTTCTCGTGCTGCGATGAACATCGCAGGCGATGCTTCTTTTTCAAATCAACTTTCGAATTCGAACCATCTTTTTTAAGGAGCTGTTTCCGAATGCTATGAACCTGAAGCCTTAAGAAATAGCCCTATCCTCATCCAGTACCATGCAATAATTTTTGTGTTGTCAATATTTTTACTTCGACATTTATGCTGACATACTTCTTTACTTTATTTGATAACTTTGCTATCTCCTACGCATCTTCCATTTTTGGCTACCTATCAGTCACAAATTTCTTTCTTTACTTTTAATTGAATAGTCTTCCGCTTCTCTCATCATTTAATGTAACTGAATTGCTCTCATAACCAAAAGTATGACTTGTTTTCATTCCCAAGTTTTGATAAATGGAATATGACATGATGATTATTCTGATGTAATCGCGAGCTAACATAAATTCTTCATAAAATGAGCGGTAATGCAGTCCAATAGCTTTAGCTACAGATTTTTTATTACTCGATGAAGCGAGGCATATTTCTTATTGAAGGCCAATGTCTTTTTAAGGGAGTTTTGACAGATTTCATAATCCTGACAAATGCCATCTAAGCCAATGATACTTAACCGAAGTGCCACTGCGTTATGTAATCATATGTGGTGTGGAAATACGAATATTCATTACTAGACACCGACATCTTAGGTGAATATTTTTGTCATTTTAGGTTTTTTTTAGGTGAACAATTTTACAGATTTAGGTTGATTATTTAGGTGAATATAAAATTCATTAAAATGTTTAGATTCATTGAGAGCAATGGTGTTTTTTGCTTGTTTTCATAGTTTTAGTGCCTTTTGGGTATTTCTATAATTTGTAAGCAAATACCACCACGACAAGAATATGTGTATAAGTCAGAAAATGAATTACATGTAGAGAAAAGAAAAGGACAAGGTGGTTTTATCTCGATTGAAAACGATTTTATTTCAAGCTATGACAACTGCACAGATCAGAAATACAACTAAGTAAGTAGGTAGGTTTCAAATTGTGTGTTGACAGTTCAATTGTAAAATTGCGTATGTCAAACAGATTAAAATTGCTCCTATTTCAAATGCAAAATAAACTACAAAAAATCGATAAATGTATAGGCCTATAACAGAAGTAGAAGCTATAACCAGAAACATGTCTCACTGCTGGAATCACTCATCAATGTCTTCATTATTCCGATTATAAAAGTAGTTCGTTACCACGATTTTCTCAATGTTTTCCTCGCTTAAGTTTTGGCGTCTATCAGTCAATATGTTCCGATAAAGCGAGAACGATCTCTCCACATCCACACTTACCAGTCGAGCGAATTTCATCGCTGCTATATCAGAAGGCGAAAATCCCTCGGGCATGTCTCCCTTTTCACCCAACATAATGTTCGACAAAGTTGAAATAACTGAAAGATCTGGATTTTTTGATATCACTGATCTAAACTTCGAAAGTAAAATGTCCCCTTTTGTTCCTCCGATCTGTTCGATATTTAGTTCAACCTTTTTGAGAATATGAATGGCTGACGACATTGTCAATCCTGCTTCTTCCAATTTCTGAATGGAGGATGGCAGAAAAGCAAGGTTGGATTCAATAAAAGTCAAATTTGAGAGCAGTTGAGGATCTTCCATGATTTCGATACATTTATTAATGAAAATTGAATCGTCGGGATCAAGTTTCTCGATCACCTCTCGAACTTTCACGAAGTGCTTAGCATAGAAAAGACTTGCGTCGATCCACGTACCCCATCTAGTCACGATTGGAGATGGAGGTAAAGGGAGAGTTGGATTACACTCCTTCCAGACAGAAATTCTTGATGGAGCTTTCAAGAATATCTTCTTGACCAGTGAGATTAAGCTGTTGACATTCTCAAACATGGCACGGATTGTTTCGCAAATACGATGAAGACCATGTGCTAAACATGTCACATGCAGCATTGAGGGAAAGAACACTGCTAAGGAACGACCGCACTTGAGCATGTAAGGTGCCCCATCTGTTACTAACAGCTTCAAATTGTCGACATTAAACGTTGACCATAAAAAGTAAAGTGTACTGTTGACTAATTGAGCAACAGTACTGGAATTAGTTTTTTCAAGAAATGCACACCGTACGACGTAAGGAGAATGGTAGCAATCACGATCAAGTTTACCTATCAAAATGTTGGCCACGTAGCGTCCGGCACTATCAGTAGTTTCATCTACACTGCACCATATAGGAGAATCTCGTAGCTCACCACGTATCAGAGTCAACACGTCGTCGTGACATTCTGTGAGGTACGAAGATCGTAAACTTTTCTCGTTTGGTATGCAGATGCCAATATTTGATTCCAAAAATCCCTTGAATTTTTTGTTCTTCAGTTTTGACCATGGTATATTAGCCGATAGCATAGCTTCACAAAGGTCTTTACTCAATAATTGTGACTTTGTTTTCTTGGTATCCTTGTCGTAAAGATCTTCTAAGTTGGCTTGAGTGGCACTCCTCTTCAATTTCAAATTAGAATTTTTTGAATGAGTTTTGCTACTGGCATGTTGCTGAAGTTGGGACTTTTGAACACCGGTAAAGGTGCACTCACAGGCTTTGCAGAAAATAGTCTTCTGATTCGGTAGAAATTTGAAAGGGTCTTCTTCTTTCGTGTTAAACTCACGAAGCCATTTGAGTCTTGTTGTACTCGTTGACATACTGCAAGTGCGGCGTTGATCAACACAATGACTGTTCGAATAGTATTCCAAGAATCTGGGAATCCCATGAGGCTATAAATAGCCGCTAACTTCTGACCTACCAGGAGCTAGTGGCAATGAATCTCATGCAAACGAATTGTCGCGGTGTCATCAATGCATCAATCAATCAACTTTGGTTACGATGTTCGCTAACAGATGGTGTGCAGCTGCTGTTCTTGATTTTAACACCTCTGTCAACTTCACTTTCCACTTGTAATCTCTTCGCCTTATCTTAATTACCTTCCCAGTTGCCACTTGGCGAATGTAAGGTCAATAGAATAATAACACAACTTCTCTGACTGCGAAACAAGACGGTGTTCTAAAACTCTCTCTCCGTGCTCTTAGAGACTGCGATAATTTACTTCGGCCTTACAACTTATATCCTACATCTTATCATACTTACCACAAAACCAACAGTATGAATCAATGACTTCGTATTAAGTCACTGGGAAACACAGACGAACATTCATATCACAATGTGAGTGGATCAGTTAATCGAATGGCAAGTTTTTGTTGTAATGACAATATTTAGGTGATTTAGGTGTTTTTACAAAATATCCGGAATTTAGGTAAAAAATTTATTTTAGGTGATTCACCTAAATTGTCGCTCTCTATTCATTACATTCTGATTGAGAAGCATTTGCTTACAAAAAGCCAGCAGTCTGCATAAACCATCACTTTAAATATCCTTTTCATTCGTCGGTCTATGTTATATTTGCGAAGTATGAAGGACTAGCAAAGTTGTCAGAATTTTCCAGAAATTTGTGTGAGGGCTAGCATCGAAATTCGTTATGATTCTAGTGAATATTTTGCTTCATATTTTAAGAGATACGAACAATATTCAATTGAAATCATTGCGGAAACTGCAAAAGTTTCAGGCTTATTAGCCGATATCAGTGTAGTTTGCCCCAATGTTAAGAATCAGTAAATCAGACACAGATAAATCGTCATCCGAAGTACAGACATCCACAATTAATGAAATCAGTCAGACTCGGGCCGAGTTACGGCTAAAGTTGTTATCTTGTTTAAACTTGAGGATAGCTACGTTCACGACAACGCCCATTAATACATGCATGCTTTTTTCGGAAGGTGCTGGTGTCTTCTGATTATGTACATGCAATCCATCAAGCTAACGTGTTTATCTTTCAAAGCAGTTATTTAAAGTAGTAAAGGCATCGCCCGAACATCCTACTTGATGAATCATACAAGTGGAATCAGAGTTATCCTTTAATGTTACTAGCGATTCATTTGTGATGTCTAGAAAGAAATACTTTCTTGTAAAGGAATTCATTGAACAAAAACAGGCCCTTTCATTTTTTCATCATGCTGCCAATATCTTTCATCAGATGTTTAAAGCCTTAATATTGGCTCTTAAAATGACTGTCCTTATATGGCATACAAATAGCCCACAAGTTTCTAGATGTCAGAGAGCATCTAATTATTTTAATTCCTAAATAGTATATAAAATTAAAAGTCATCGAAGTCATTCATGCCACATAATTGCGCTACTGTTATTTACTGATGAAAAAAATTATCTGAAATGTTCGATTTTTTCAGTACCTATCAAGAGCATATTGACAGACTAAAGTTATTACTGCGCAATCAGACCAATTCAAAAAAAATTGAAATTGATAATGATTCGATGTGCTTTATCATGTCATAGACTATCTCTTACTTTCTATGGTATTTTACTATTGAAATTGCACTCCATTCAACATACTTTTATTCGAAGCTCGTTTCCTTAAGACGCTATTTCAGTTTTATTCTTAGTGACATATACATGAAACTCCATAGGAGTAGAAAGTCATCAACAACCTACCAAAACTAAGATAACATCAAATTGCTCTAAGTAATTTTAGTTAAGATTGAATTTTATTTTTCAATGAAGACAGTATATTTTCATTTATTTTCTGGTGTTTATTAGACAATCTTGCTCTTCTCATGCTCAGAGACAGTGTGTTCACCATTTGTTTGCATAGTGTATATAGACTAGAATAAACTGGGAAACATCATTACTAGAAATTATGATTTCAAAAATCGATAGCTGACTGACAAAAAGTTTTCTCTTATGTCTTCAGGTGGCGGCAACGTTAAACAACTTGGCAGTTCTCTATGGCAAACGAGGAAAATATAAGGAAGCAGAACCTCTATGTAAACGTGCTTTACACATACGTGAGAAGGTAAGCAAATCCTCCATTCTTCAAGATCGAATTCGCGAGGATGGAATGCAATCTAAGCAGTGAAGATAT
The DNA here is from genome assembly GCA_907163375.1 of Prostheceraeus crozeri. NCBI lineage: Eukaryota > Metazoa > Platyhelminthes > Polycladida > Euryleptidae > Prostheceraeus > Prostheceraeus crozeri. Next base: position 108,676 of record CAJQUW010008766.1, read on the forward strand.
GCTGTACGTTTTTGTAAAGATACAGCCAGCATAATTAAATGTTACGAGCCCTTACAGTTCAAGTAGTGGATTTTTATCATTGATCCATCATTTCCATATCCGAAAAGTACAAGAAAATGTATTTTGTCATATATTTGTAATGATTCTTGACCAGTATCTCGTGCTTTGATCACCGATCCAAAGTTACTGCGTTTCTAACTGCCGCATATTTGAATTTTTCGCAGATGAAGGTGCTTTTTCAGTTCATTTTAATTGTAAGGTAACTAAATGTAATTCTTTTTTGATCAAGTATCTGAAATTAAATTGTTTCCCTGATTTGTTTCGGTTCTGTTCTTATTACAAATTAATAATTTTGATAGTTCATTTGAAAAAGTGTGCGTTTGCTATTTGTTAATTTTTAACAACAAGTTGTTTTGGAGAGAGCAGAGAGTCAATAAAATGGAAATGTTAATTTAGATGCTATTTTTTCGAAAATGCGATTAATTTCAGTCAGCTTTTGTTTACTATCTTATACAGAAAAGAAATTTGAAGAAGGATTTTAAGAAGGACATCCTTAAAGATACCTGCTTGAGCAGGTAGTCTACACAGTCCTAAATGTCTTCAAATTTTACAACAAGTTCTAAGAGACCAACTGAAGTAAAGGATGCCTCTGATTTCCAACCTAGTGTAAATTCATCAATCCTATCTCATAGGTCACCTATCAAGAAGGCATCTGCAACTTCAAGATTGACTTACAGTTCACTCATAAACCCATCGATGGATTGATTTATTCATATGACTAACATTGTTGTGGTATTTTTGAGGATGTAGCTGCTGAGGTGGCAATGAAGCTTGCGAGAGGCGAGGTGGAGGTGTGAGAACCATCTTGAAGAAATAAGAGAGATGAGAAGAGGAAGAGTATTCGACTGGTCGAAAAGTGAAAGGAAAATGAAAACAGAAGTTCGAATTCCGGCTAATGGCGCGCTTGACGAAATTTCATTCGGAGATGGCTCGTCTGGAAATGCTAGCAAAAATATGACTTATTTGCTCATTTCAATACAAATTTTTGTATACTGTGATCAAATGAAGATTTTTGCAAATAGTGGAATCACATGTGCAATGGATAGAAGCTTTCAAGTGGCACTGGACCCTAAAAGTCATAAAAATTAGCTTTTGAATTTTTTAAACACCCTGTTAAAGTTAATTGCATTATTCAGAAAAACAAATTTTAGTTTATTCTATTGACTTTAACAAGCTAACTTAACTGATTTGCAGTTTCTCTGCAATAAATCAATTCAATTCCTGACTGTAGGAGATACATGTTTGTTGACTTACTGACTGCAATAACCGGAAAATTATAACTGATTTATAGAATCGTTATACGTATATTTGATTCATCTATTAAGCACTGCATTTCAAATAGAAAATCAAAATTCTATGCGGGAACGCAAATATGAATCTCCTAAGTTTAGGTGCTATATTGAGGATTATTGAAAATAATGGTGAGGTTTCACTTTTTCTCGGACTGCCTTGCATTCTTGCGACTAGAATGTGGTGTCATCTACTAATACTACATTTCGTATCTTTCTTTATACTAATTCCTGTACTTTCGACTTAAAAATTCTCCTTATAACATCGGCAAACGTTGATTTTTGATGAATAGGTTACATCCTTCGTGATAGGAATTCATGCATGTGGATGTTAACCAAAATAAAGTGACATGTTTTACTGACTACTGTAGCCCATAACTGATAATGAATGAAATAAGATATAATTCAATTCAAATGAACAATGTCATAGATTTAAATTATCACAATAAAAAATGTTTTTTTCATTCATTAAGTTACATTAGAATAGCATTCAGCCCATGCTAATAGCATCACACTGTAGTTGTGTAAACATCACACTTATCGAACAACGACACGGTAAACGTTCTCTTGCAAATTTCTTATGGATTACGCCAACTGCAATAATATTAACTTTCTTCACTCCCTTTGTGCACTGACAGTCTCTGCTCGTGCGTCCTGCGCACGACAGGTCACCGAGTGCGGTTGCATAACATCATGAAGATGAAATACGTTAAATTGGTCTCAATGATCAAATCTTGAGGAAATCTGAATATCTAAGGTCGAATGAATGTCTTTACACAGACGAGTAGCGCTCATATACAGTAGTGACTTGTAGGTCAACGAAGTTCACTGATCATAATATGACTGCTCCTGCTTCCTCTTGTATATCATCTTATCTGCTCTGCACCAGTCGAAATGTGTGAATATTGTATGTACATTGTACAATCACTTATCACAGTAGAGGTTTACTGACATTGGAGAGCTGACTTCCGAAGAATTCTCATGTAATTTTGATCACCATTGTTACAAAATCTACTATCAATGCAAGGATTGTCTGAACACCGCAGTAACTAGATCTTGTTCTTCGTTTGTAGAAAAGTGGACTGAACGGATTCATATTCGATGTTTCATTCCTTAATATTACGTAGATTGTAGCTATTTCTGATAATGATGATTCGAACGATGGAATGAATAGGAGGGCATTCATTTTTTCAGCCCGCATAGCGTATATTAAAAGCCTTTGTTGCGAGAGAGACTTCGTTATTGAAAATATCATATGATAATTTGCTGTAAAATGCAAAATCGTGAAGGAATTTGATTTTGCATTGTATCTGACAAAGCAGCTGCATTTCTCCATGTAAAGCATTCTCAAATTACTGCTTCATGGAAGTTATAGATTGTTAAAAGAAAATTCCTATTGATTTTGTCCCAACCATTCAAAAATTCCATGAAAAGTTAATATCTCTTCTTTTTTATGACTTATATGAGCGCTGACCTTTAAAATGCTTGTTTTAGTATTATCAACTATTAATCGACTCTCGCAATATTGAGCGCTATCAAAACTTCGTTGCTTATATCTACGTCGCACTGCAGGTCTTGTTGGATTTAAGTTTTGTGTTGAATTATTTTAGCCTGCATTTCTATACATTGGGTTGAGAAAACCTATGTGATCTCCAACTCATGAATTCATTCATCAGGTTTTTTTGTTTGTTTATTACTTCTTGGTACCACAAATGTATCCAAAATGTACACGATCTTCAACATCGGACTTAAGAATGTCTGGCTTACGGAGCATCTTTAAGATGCTTTCTCATTCAAAGCATGTTGTATTTCAAAATAAGTGAAAACTGTGTTTCAATTTCTTAAAATCGTCCAACATGAGAGTTGCCTTTGAAAATGATTCATACATGGATAAGCACCTGTAATATTTGTAGGAGAGACAATAGGAGGGTTGATTGATAAGTTTGAAGGAGACAGCGGAACTCAACGTTATGAGGATCAACATGAAAGACGAATACTAAGATTTGTGTATCAGAGGAAGAAGTCCCCCTTTAGACGAGTCAGTTGGTACTTCCTCGGTGGGGTATGCTTCCTTCCCAGTGTTGTGTGATTGGGTTCAAAATATGACAAGTGAATTTTTGAGAAGTGAACAAGAAATATGATAATGACTCATAGTTGATTAGAATCGTGATTGAAAGAACGGTGAAAAGATTTAGCTGTTTTTGTAGACGGGTGGACGGTCGATTATGGTGTTGAAAAGCAGGAATGTTGGACGAAGTTCCAAATGTTGAATTTTTGCATTGGAGCCAGTCTCATAAAAAATTTGACGTATAAAGTGAAATAAATGTTAAATATTTCGAATGACCAAGCCAAGTGCGAGACTTCGTTTCATCGTGTGTTCAATGCATAAGTAGTTTCTCTCGGTCGTAGAATTGTTGCTTCCTACCGATGTAATAAGAAAGTTCCAGGGGATCACGAATTGCAATTTGCAGGATTTCATTCATCGAATGAGTTATTCTATGTAAATCTCCTTGAAAATACTCGGAATAGTATTTATTCGTTTTTGAAATAACGAAAAGAATATTTTTTGTTATTCACAGAATAGCACCATTGCTTACGTCATTGCACTTGAGATTTTGGTTTTAGAAAAATTAATTATGTTTTCATATTTATGGGCTCTCCTTCCTATACTTCCTGTACTTGTTAAGAAACAGATTATTGGCTCTGATGCTTCTTACCTGAGATCCAACGATATCCATTATTGCGATTTTTGTATCTTTTCTCTCAATATGCGTCTTTCTTATTATTATAACAAATGACAGTAAAATGAAATATTACATTAGGGAGACGCGTTCTTAGCTTCTGTGAATCCTCACTTGTGTTTCTTACTGTACAAAATAAGGTGGAGTGGGTGGGACAAGTGAGGTAAATAGAATACAATGCTGTTTTTGACAAGTGCCAATGCGTTTAGGCACTACTCTGAAAAAAAGTTTTTCACGTCGAATAACAAATTAATCGTTAATGAAGTTACGAGATCGCTTTCAATAGCACATGAAAATTATTTGTCCATTGAAATCATGATCATACATTTGAGATATATATTCAGTTGAAAGTTTTGCTGAAATTTTGACTTTTTGTATGAGGCATTTTTTTGATTTTTGATTTACCTTAGGCACCTTAGGCGGCATTTGAATGAATAGAGAATTTAACTAGCCTGTGTAAGTGCGTCAAACACTGACTACAATGGTCATAGATAGAGAATTGAAATGGGTTGTTTTCTATTAACGGAGTTTTGCTCATTTTGAAATATGTCATGTAATGATGTACATTAAATTCGATCAAACTAAGGATAATTGGATATTATGGCGTCAGGCTTCAGTTTTAATTGGAAGTCCTGAATTTGAGTTGAATTCCTGATTATCAATGAATTCTTAATCTCACGGTGAAATTGCTCCCTTTTGGATGTAATTGATGATGATGAGATGTGAATTACTTCTAGGATTTTATGGGAAAATTTTACATACTATTTTAATAAGAAATATATTCTTATTACAATTTCCTTTATTTCATACTTTCGGGTTATAAGCATTCTCATTGATATTCGAATGAGACATAGAAGAAAATCCACTAATAAAACTGAAAATCATCTTCAACAGCAACGACAATTTTTTTAGGATCCTCCAATTGATTTATTATGTTTTATAAAACGTTTTTAGTAAAGGTGTTTCGCGAGAAATTACTGCATCGAACTGTGTGCAGATGTTCCATTGTATAACTGGATTGAAAAAGACCATACTTTCGATAGTGCATTGAAAAAATCATTGCACGTCAATCTATCAATGCAAATTGTAGAGTTCGCAAAGTCTTCGTCGCAGCGTTCAAAACATCAAGTGCTTTAATCATTAGACCTACCGTTAGAGCACACTTTTCATAAGAGCTTCTAAAATGATGGTTGATAAAAGCAGGATGTCATCGACCTCACTCTACTTCACATACAAAAACAGGAGGTGAAATTGTTTCGATCGTGCTTTCGTTGGATCGTTTGGTACATAGCTGTGATAGTGCGTTATGGTCATTAAGTTATCTTGGGTACCCAGACAATCTTTTTAATATGTCAAATTTTACTTCCATTACACTTCCGATCACGTGCATTTCAGTAGACTGAATAGTTTAATCTCTTGTAAATGTTTTAATGGAAGAGCAATTTTTGGAGTTCATGCTGTAGTTATTATTTGAAATTACATCTAGAATAAAACATACAGAATTAGAAATAAATTTGGCTTTGTGCCAGAATTCAAAACTTTACAAACTCATGATGTTACACAACAGAGACCGACAAGATAAGATTCATCGCGATAAATATTTGTAAACATGGTACGCATATCATAGTGATGATTTCGCCAATATCAAAAACACTGGTCAACGAACTATATAAGGCTCCGATCATGCGATGATTAGTTGAGGAAACTTTCAGATGAGTGAGTGTCGGTTTTACGAAGCATGAAATTCATTATGTTAGATGCACTCAACGTCAGTATATCGTCCTTACGGAGAATTTTTCCCAAGCCTAATTATTCTTAGTCATATCGATCGAAACACTAGTCGCAAAAGAATTGACCCGTTCATGTTTCGAATACTAAAATCAGCTCTGAGAATCTGATCTAAGTGGCGATGAGAACTTAAGTTTCTATTTTATATTTATTTTTAGCCTGAAATTTTCAATGATGTCACCCAAATTGGTTAATCTGATGTCACTGTCAATGTCATGGTAGGAAGTTTCCCTCCGCCTGATGTGAACAAGACAATTCTCAGAAATTGCGTGAGCGCTTGAGTCCGACGGGCATGCTAATCAAGTGCGGGATGTCCGTCGGACTTCCAAAGCGCCTGTGCAAATTTTGTTTTGCTTGCACCAAGCAGCGGGACCCTTTTACCATGCCGTGCGTGCAATCGTGCATATAAACCTTTAATCCCTCTATGTTCAGCGAAATCACTGCCAATGATTATTTTATTATTGTTTGGTAACTCTTCAATGATTTACAATAAAATCACAAAGTTACGTCAATGATGTGTTCATTAACGAGGTCCATTTTTAATCTTTATATTTAATTCACTGACAAATCGGTGTCCTCTGTCCGAAGACATCAAGAATCGCTATTTGTACTAATGATTGTTCATCCATGAGAATGCTTAAGGAATGGCAATATATTTCTTGCTAGCAACCTCATTGATCCGAATTCTTTGAGTGGACGATGGCATAAGGGTGCTGACCAAATATTGAGATAAATAAATTGAAACAGGCCCAGTCAATAATTACATGAAGTTTCATGTAGTTAACTTTGTAGGCTAGGTGTTTTTTCGCCGATTTTTTTAATAACTGTTGATGTACCATTGTTGATATATCATGGTTTCGGCATTTTTGCTGACAAACAACTAATGCAAACACATCCTTGAAAAGCATTTATAGACCACCACGTTTCAATGATGCATGTTCTATTATCAGTCAAAAGATGCTTTACTTCGTTGACCGGAATAAAATTAAATAGTCATTCATTATGAAATTCTATTAAACCGACAAAACAGTCTGAACTCTGAACTTAAGGCGTCTTTAATTCGTTTTCTAAAATTTGGATGACCTTGAAATATTACAGGACTATTGATATTACAAAGCGGATTTCAATTTATGAAAGAGTTATTGTTTTCACTAGCGAGTTTTACTTAGAGTTTCACCGAGATCTGTGAATCTTTGCAACTTTCATTTTTGTCTTTCAGGTTCTCGGTGCTGATCACCCTGATGTGGCAAAGCAATTGAACAATCTTGCTTTGCTTTGTCAGAATCAGAGTAAATATGCGGAAGTAAGTTAACTCCTGTAACTTTGGTGCAGCATTCTAATCTTGTTGTGGTTTATGCATCTGATATTGTCAATACCCGGATATCGGAGTAGGAGTAACGATGTCAGCGTAACTCTGGGCTGCATGTATCTTGTAGTGTTCTCAACGCAGCAAGTGCTGGTAGGCGTGTCTAGATCTGATCAATAGAAGCAACGCCATTGTTGTGACATAGGAAACATAAGTCCGATCGTTATAGCATGAGCTTTAGATTTCGATGTTTATAATGCAGAGGAATCAAGTTTAGACAGCTGACTAAAAGTAGGATATCATTTTATGATCTTTCGATTTGACTCATATACTTGGCATTTAGTCTGCTTTAACCTTGTACATGTACTACACTGTACAATACGGATTATCTTCAATGTTTCAAATCGGTACTCTTTCAGCACATTACAAATATATGACAGTGTAAAGCGCTTGATAAGTAATCGTTTATGAGTTTTGCTGACTGATTACTAGTAATGTTTGTAACATTGTGATTAATCCACTCTAACTCCTACATCTGTGGTCTATGGCTACCAAATAGCTCAGAATATTGAAAAATCAATCCCCTTCTTTGTTTAATGTGACTAGAATACTGAAATCAGACCTAATAAAACAGCATATGATTATTCTTACAAATTCAGCTTGCACAATGCTGTCGCAATAGGATATCAACATGAACTTATGACAAATACAGGAAAACGTTTGATTTCGGAAACTAACAAAGTAACAGCTACTCGCAGTTTTTTAAAAAATCGATAAGCAGGTTGTAAAATTACAGCTGTATAATACAAGCTTAAAGGACACTTAGTTCAGTTTTTCTGCAATGCAGTCGCATATTCTGTTAATCCTTCGCTGGAATACATTTTGATCTATCCATTAACCTTTTCCGGAATGTCAATAGTACTCATTCAGGAAATAATTTCATTTTGATTCATTGATACCATGATGATTGCGATTTATTTCTTGCGTCTACTGCACATGTGCCAGTAGGCATCGTTAATCCTTAAAATCTTTTCTTTCATAATGTATCCGCAATTCGCAATCGTTCAACATTGTCACATTCACCGATGAATATGTTTTTAATCCACATTGTCGCCGTTATAAATAAGTGGCTAAGATGTTTGATGTCCTCTACAAAACTGACAAATATGTTTTAATGGTCCAGTCTCTTAGATGCTAAATTTCTAGGACTCGGAGCAATTTATTATGTTGAATTTTGATTCTGCATAGAAAATTTTCATGCGAAAAATAATTGAAATTAGCTTCGCTTCATACCGAAATATTTCATCTTCGAATTGTTTTTCTCTACAGAATCTGTATTAAATATAGATCATTATGCACAATATATTTCATACGAACGAACTGTTACAGTTGGACTTAATGAACATCGATTATCAAAACGAATTTAATCAACTACAAAGCGCTGTAATTCCATGAATGCTCAAAAATGTTAAGTATTCTCCCTCAAATACCTTGTAGAAAAATTCAGTCACCAAAGCAAAATTCTTTTTAGATATGTAATGTCCATTACAGCTTCAAAGTTGGACTAAGATGATCGCTAGATGAATTCACAACTGGTTGGAACTAGCATAGAATCTAAGTGACCAAATCAAAATGAAAAAAGAGAATTGAATTCAAGTCTTGATGTTTGATTTCATAGTCCGGCTTACTATTTATTTTCCACCTTGGCAAAATACTGATTTCTGAATTCTCCTGTTGTCACAGTATGACAGCATGAACTCTATTTTTCTTCATTGCCTTCTCATGACGTATGGGAATGCATACCAAAAAAGCATCGTAGTGATTGTATAAACTGAAATTTACAGTTGTCAATCTTAATGAATCATGGGATAAAACTATTTGTACTTTTGTACAACTTAAAGCCTCTGATGATATCTACACCGTACGTAGTTTTAAAGAAAACATTGATATTAAGCATAACAAGTCAATGAAGTATAGCTTTATTTATGAATTGTTAATGGTTATATTCATCTCACATTGTTTTATTGAATGGAATGTGATGATAGGAATTATTAGCGCAGTGACCTGGAATGGTCATTGCTTTTGACTACTGGACTAGCGATTTGGAGCATGCGATTGATATGCTGATGTCATTACATTGTCGTTTTGAATAGCCCTGGCTTATGGAACATCGTCCACTGACGCAAAAGCTAAGTAATTAAAAAATAATCAATGCGTATTTAAATGAATGCGTTCAAGACACATTCATAAAAAAGATACTTCCGAAAAATAATCAGCGCATGGTAGCTCATCATCGCAATTGCACTTGAATTATTGCTCAAGTAAGCCTTCTTGAAATTAAATATTTTGTTGTCAAGTTGAGATATGAATTATTTAATGGTTGAGGAAGAGCCAAGGTTTAAACGATGTTGCACTTCAGTTAAGATATAATTAATTTCGGTTGCCTTCTATCTGATGATAGTTGCCGAATAGCAACCGAAATTAATTATATCTTAATTAAATTACAACATCGTTTAAACCTTGGCTCTTCCTCAACCATTAAATAAAAATGTATGACTAGCCAAGACATCTTCAATCATCAAGGTGTGAAGTTATGAAGAAAATATATTGACGCTGTCAAAAATTCTTCACATCCTCCCGAGATCTAAATTTCTGTATACTGCACCCCTGAAAATTCGATTTGAGAATTAAGACAGAATGTATGAAATTCAAAGGACATGTTTTTTGTTCCCATACATGATATACAGGGCAAGGTTCACTAGAATAAGTATATTTTCCGGACTTGTCACATTTGCGAGGTAGAACCTGTGATTCATTTGAAGTGTTTTTGGCACGAAACATCGACGAAATCACTTCGCAACTCATTTCGTTGTTGGTTCGTCAGATCAAGTGTGTGCCTCAACTAAAAACTATTTCTTCGTGTATCAAAACCACAGGTTCTACTTCAGAAATTGGTATTTTCCGCCTCTTGATCCCTAGTCCATGTCATTAACCACCACGCCATGACAGTGTTATAAGTACACAGTATAAGGTGGGCACACAACGTAGTTTGCCGATGATTGATTTTAAAGTTGCTGATGTCAGCATGCTGATGTCATGAAATTTTGCCTTGTTTTCTGTCGACTCCGATAACTGGGTATTTGACAATACATGTAGTGTTATATGTTACATGTCTATTTATTTTCTGACTCATTTCGCAACTCGCCACGCAACATCAGGGAATATTATCTGTTGTGCCGCACCTGTATTACCTATTGCTTTTCTATTAGTCAAAAGTCAAGCCTTTATTCTATCAACCTGATGGAGTATACCAAACTTTCCGTCATTGAGGCGATTTCTTCGTGCATTTCTTATTTGAATATTTCCTCGAGTCTATTTATTTTTCAAAAATGCAGCCTTGATGCATCCATTCGAAGCAAATATTTGTATTGTTTGACAACGAGATTGTCTTGTTTGAGAAAAATATCAAGTGCATGCTACATTGATTAAGAAGATGTTGAATTTCCTTGAAACTGCCATATTCCAGAAATCGCACTTTGTCATTCATTCATTCCGATTCCAAGCTTTCAGCAGATTTGTAGTATTATTGGTTGCTTTGTGTCAATCATGTTGATTTCGTCTGTCCACGAATAACAATTTGCCTTCATATAAATATTTCTTGACATATACGTTGCAGCATTAACATTCAAGCATTTATACTTGTCCTTGTTTATTGCAATGTGCATGATTCGCGGGGACATACTTCTTTCTTCATGTTTGAGGAATAGTCCTCGAATTAAAGTGGTAATTGTTGTCATCTTCGAACCTGAGAATGCAGTTCACGAATGACGCTACTTACTATTCTGACAGTTATTTTAGATTTGAAAGCCTTTGGAAGTTACTAAATTATACTTTCACCCCATTTTCAAGACAGAAGATGCATATGCATCGTCCATTTAATGAACTAGGTTCTTTATTCTCTGCCCTACAAAATTGGAAACACTTTTTGTCACACATTTGCTGCTTCGCTAATCTGTTTAGATTCAATTTCTCCATCTCTATTTGGTTTGATGTGACTATTCTTCTTTTTGAATGTCTCCATTTATCCTAATCGCATATCTGCGATGAGGCAAGCCTACTTCAACTGAATTAAGTGCTCTATATGGACCTGGGGGGTACTTCGAATGATCGGCTGTAGTTGAGAATACCTTTCCGTTCATCCCTATCACAAAATGTTCAAAATTCAAAATTATTGATTTTATGCTAGCCATCCAATATGCAATATAAATAGGGCCTAAAATATATAATTGTGTTAGACTAGAGTTTTGTGGCGTTTCTTACTTTTCTCTCCCGCCAATTGATCTTTGAAATTGTAGTTGACATAGGCTAAGTTACACTCTCTTTTCTGTGAATTACCAAGAGAATTTTGGAGACCCTATCTGTGGTACTCACACTAACACCATGAAAGATAGTTAGGACACTGCAAGCATAAAAGAAATTATTTCGGAAAATCCTCAATTTCGGTATTTTGAAATGAACATTTTTGGATTTCGATATTTGTCTAAGAAAGTTAAATAACAAAGGTCGAAAACCCGCATATTACAGTCACCATTTCCGTCGCTACCATTGATTCTTTTACTATAATGTTGATAAGCTGAAACTCAGAAGGGACTCTTAAATTTATCTGTCCGTGTTTACATAATCGAATCAATCCCCTCGATCCTTATAATTCATGATGTACGTTAAGTCAGGCCAGTTTCCAACCTGTATTTGTATAATTTAAATGTTGGTTTATGTTATGGACTACTGGTGCCGTATTGTTGAAATGTATGAATCATATTTGATTAATGAACGTCAAAATAAACAGCCCAAATGTATGAGAATTAGACATGTGACAGCAATAACATCTGAACATTTATATTGCTGATCAGGTATACTCAGACATGGCAATGCATCAGAATAGGAAGCACAAGGTGCAACATGTCTGTTCGAAAAGCAATAAAGACGTTGAAAAACTAAAAATCAGAAGTCGCGTATCGATAATGTTATGTTAGCCTGTAGAGAAGTGCCGAAATGCACATCTGTCTTTTCTATAAAACTAACCCACAAGGGTGTGTATCTTCCCAAATTTAAACACATATTTATGATATATAATTTGCTTCACATCATGTATGCTGTATAATCTAGTGCTAGAGCTATCACTTCTACTTCGTTTTGCAAAAAAATATTTCTGAAAGTTTATCTCGCTTGCATGTTGATCATATGCGTATATTTCAATAAAATATTGTTTGAACTTCCTATTAATGCGGAGTATGTCCAGCAAGTATTTAGTTGGAGCTGTTATCAGAAAATATGTCTTTCAGAACTCTCGTCTTGTCAGAAATTTATGGCTGATTGCAAAGCAAATGTTTCATCTAATTCATAATTTGATTGATCATATTACAACGTTTGATCTTTTATTGATGTTGTGATGGACAAATACTTTCTGTTATGACATTGTTAAATCGGTTCCTTTGTTATAAACGAGGCAAATGCCTTAACAGAAGCATTTTTAAAATGCCAATTTAACATCGTTGGTGGGAAGAAAAGATAGAAACGTCATCGTCATCCATAGCTTTTTATTGGCCTCAATATATTGTGCTTTCAAGGCATCAAAATAATTGTGAATCCATAGGAGATCATATTCATCATTCATCAATTTTAACCACATAAATTTCGATGTTTAATTAAATGTCTATCGTCATTAATTTGCAAATTTGTGTGGCAAATTCAACTAATAATTGCATAAAATAATTGTCATGTCCATCTTGACAGGATTAAATAGTATACTTATTCTAAAATTTATTTTGTGGTCACAGTATGTTAATGTCTTAATCGCTTCTACATGTAGGTGTTGGAATGTAATACTTATGAATGCCTGGCGATTTAGTTTATTTTGTTAATGCTGCCATTACATTTACCTGTCCGAGTTGAAAACATTGATTTAGAAGAGGAGCTTTTCGTTTCAAGACATTGAATTTCTATTTTTTTAATCTGACATTATTGATGTGTTTTATCATAATATTTGGTTACAAGTGCCACTTTCGGTGACTTGCGATATGCACACATCAGTAGAGAAATCGTTTGTGCCGATTGTAAAATGTGAAATTACTGTCTCTTTTTCTAATTAAAATGTGATTCCACTCTTTGTAGACATTCAAACCCGTTAAGTAAATATGCATTGACTAGTTAACATTGTAAAATAAAAATTATTGGGAGTGCCTATTTTAAATTTGTATTATCGATTAGTGAGAAGTCGACAGATATTTTACAGAATAAATGATGCTAGTGGAATTTGCAAAGTCTTTCTAAGTGCAAAGAAATAATAGTATCTAAAACTGTACAATTAGACATCAGATATAATTGAATCGATCGCTTCATATCTAGGTAAACAAACTTCAGTCGTCCTTTTTCCTAAATAATTAATAATAGTATATAATAATATCATTAATAATTTTCAATTCTATTATTCACTCCCGTAAATGACTACTGTCTTTATAGTCAAAGTGCGTGAATATTGATTATTGATGACTATATAATTCTATTAAGGCTTCGTTATCTCAATTCATTCAAGTAATCATGAGCAAGCCAGTTCGACGAAATATCAAACATATGTCTTATGATAGCCTTTCGAAATATTGAATAAGAAATATCGTATATGTTGCTTGAAATAACTATTGAGAGTTAGCATTTTTATATGCAATTAGCATATTGAGTGAAATTTCGTATTGCTTTTGCATTAATGAAATGCTACATTAATCACACTACTGACTTGTCGTATAAACTAGCGCATCTGTAATAATTAACAAATGTTACTTTTTTGCAAACACATTTAGTGATAGAAATAGAATGATTAAATGTTGAGTTTCATTCTCAGTTGAAATGGGAACATAACTGAATTGCTGCAATTTCATCCAATATGAGGAATCATCTGCAGACCTTGGTCACATCTCTAAACATCGACGCAGCTCCCTATTTAGACGTGCTGCCGCACCTGTACCCTGGACCTATTTACATAATCATCTATTTATAAAAGACCAAGACCTGGAAATTTACATCAGCCTAATCAAATTATTCTGCAACAAAGACTTTTTCAAAGCAACGGTAATCGAGAATTACTTCAACCGGAGAATCGCATAAAAAAGCAGCATAATGCGAACTGTCAATGTGCTATCTAGGTGTGAGTGTTGTTCAGGAAGATTGCATACTTTTTTTCTGCAGCGCACCAGCAATAACGAACATGAATTTCTTGAACATGTCGTAAAGGCCAATTATACTCTCAAGATCGAGAATCTTCTTGTACTTAAGCATATACATAACGTTGAATATGTCTTCACGAGCTTTCCGGACGTACTACGGAAGTGCCTTTGTTTGAAAGTCTCAATCTTTAAGCCACACAGGAGGCTCATCCAGTCGTTTCCGTTCGCAGTCAGGTGGTCGGATTATTCAGAGACATCCGAATTGCCAATTTCAAATTCATGCATCGAAATCGGATCCGTCCCTAGACAACCGACTGTGCTAATGCGACATCCGGTATTCGCAAAAATCTTATATTTTCGTCAAGACTCAATTTCTTCATCTTTCTGCTTCTGCTTAGATCAATACAAAGTTAAAGTCATAGATGAGAATGGAAATGGGCAAATGGGATCGCTTGAAAGAGCTATTAACAGAAATTGAAAAGGAAAAGAAGTCCCGCCATTGCCAAATCTAAATGAAGCGGTGAGATCGATTGACAAAAACTGTATTAAGTAGGACAACGTGCTCAGAGGCGTTAAGAGAAACAATATTTGCATCAGCGGGAAAGACAGAAGATGAAATTGACAGCGGTGGGCCTAAGCGACTTTTGTTTCAGACTGTTCCAGTTCACTGTAGGAATCACAAGCTATGCTCTGAAGTGATGGCCGGCAAAACCGAAAGTATGTGCCACCAGATCTGCTGATCTATTCTAGCAGCAATGGAATGTTTTAGTGGTAATCTGCTAGAATCTGCGTCATTGTCTTAAGATTCTTGCGGCATCATGAATTGAAGAATTCTAATCATAAAGTATTACTATTTCCCAACTCGTTCAATTTTGTTTATACCCGAAAATTTTCGCCAGACTTGAAATGTGAGAGTTTTGGTGCTAGGAGCACTGAAGAAATCACTCTGTCAAACAATGCAAATTTTCTTATCCTTAAAAACATTTCAGCAATACAAATTTAAAACAAGCACTCCCAATACGAACAGATTATGTGACTAAGTGGAAGCGCCAAAATTGGAACCGGTCTATCACTTGGCGGCCGATCATTTGGTCAAATGTTGCAGTTATCAACACAAAATTTCAAAACGTTGTGATCTTTGTAATAGTTTTGATATGGTAGGTGCACATTTGCGCATTGGGGTTAACATTTGTCTTATGATTGCGATTGATGATAATTTTTCATCACAAAGATCTGGTATATGCTATGCTCTTGCCGCGATATTGACGAGGGTGATGTAATTTAACAATACTTCTTTTTGTATAGGGCTTTAGCTTCACAATGAATTTTTTGATTTAGGAAGGTTTTGTATAGTTCTATTCGCTTAATTAGTTTTTATTTCAATTAATTCGTTTTAATTGGAAAACCAAATATAGAGGATGATAATTCATTTTTCTCGCTTTAATAATTTCGGTCTCCTCTGAGGCCATCAGTCATCATTCCAGCCTCTGCTTCTGATAATGGCCTAAGACGAGACCGAAATTAATTAGGCGAGTAAAATAATTGTCATTTTCTATACTTGGTTTCCCGATTAAAACTCATGAAAAAATTGACTAACCATGGACTCTTCAATTTTTTTTTTTTGAAATTGCACAATGTCTGTATGTGAAATGAAATCACATGCTTTTCATCTCTTCGGATTAAACTCGGATTTAGTGCCTACCGAGAGGCATCAGTGGGTACAATGGAATTGAGCTTTACATACATGCACATTGCACATGTATATGAATTTTGTAACTTATAGGGATGAAAGACATGTTAGTCTGTCATCATAGTAGTAGATTATGGGAGCTATGTGATAAGATAAAAGAATGCAAGAGTGAAAGTGGATATTTTGATGATATAGAAATATTGCGGCCTAAATAATATAAAAAAATATAGTGGCCGAGGAGAGCAATCGATCTTGACATGCCGGGTCCGAACATCAAAGGCGGTCAAATAAAAAAGTGAATGCACAATGTCAGGATGGATATGGAGTTCATGCATCTCAATCCGCGACTTTCGCAAGACCGGACGGTGTGGCGCACTCATGCGAATGATAATCGACGTAACCCAGATGTCGAACTCTCAAACCTTGGGCCCAACCGACAATAAACGAAGAGTAAGTAAGTAAGAATGCAATCTTTGTTTAAGTTGCATTTCCTTTGAATCCTAAGTTTGTACTACATCGTTCGTTTGATATTCAGCTATAATATTGCTTGTGTTGTAATTCTTTATACATATATCCATCTGACTAAAATTTATAGTTCATACTTGTCAATTCAATTCCCTTGTACCATCTGATGTGGCCTGGAAAGCAAGAAATTTAGGGGTAAAATCAGGATCAATAAATAGCACGATTTTTTAATACAGGTGTTTTAATATCATCGTACTATATGTTGCTAAACTGATCATTTAATGCTACCCCACATCCTGCATCACAACGACATCCTGCGTGACCTAAACTATATCAATGCTTAAGAAAGCCATTCCTTTGTTGCTTTAGCTTCTTTTATTTTCTTTCAAAATCTTATTTTGTTTGACGTGTATCCTACGTTTAATTTTGAGATGTCATCGACTTGTTTGACTTATTTCTCATCACTGCTGACTGTTCATTAATCTGATCATTTATAGACTCATTTCTATCGCGGTTTGGTTCCATGTATTGTTTCTAACACGCCGAGCTGGTTTGGACACCGTGTACACCTGTGTGTGAATGCGATCATAAAGTTTGAAGAGATATACTTGACTTTAGCACTGGTCTCTTGTGTTCACTTTGAGTTAGATATGTGTCCGATTTAGTGGCATGTTTCTTCTTTTCTGTTGTGGAAAATGCTTGCTTTTGGTCTCTTTCACATGACGGCTGCAAAACTAAGTTAACTTAACGATGATTTGCATTGCATATCATTTCAACAAGGTTACCTATCCCTCCACTAACAGGTAGAGCTTTACTATCAAAAAGCGTTGGCGATTTACGAAACGAAGTTGGGCCCGGATGATCCAAACGTGGCACGCACGAAAAACAACTTGGTGAGTTGATATCTGTGGTCTGGTTTCCTTTTTTGTTATTTCATCTTAGGTGGAAATGTATTATCTTCGTGCTATGGACATCTACGTGCAGAAGCTTGGACTTGACGATCCTAACGTTGCCAAAACGAAGAACAATTTGGTGAGTGTGATTTCGAAAAAAATATGACAGCGATGAGTCAAGTTCTGTCGGAATTTCATGCTTCCTTGACTTCAGACCATTTTTACTCATCTCTAAGATACTCCTTCATGAAGTGCATATCAGTCAGTAATTGTATAGGTCATCAAATTATTTCTTCGAATAGCGCTTTTTCAAGATGTACCTTAGTGAGGTTGTATAATGAATCCCCCAAAACGCTTTCCCATAAAGATCTTTTGAGATAACACTTCGTGAAGGAGATTTATTTATCCTTATCAAAAAATGTCATGTATACCCAACTCTTGAGGGACACATCTGAGAAATGATAACTAATACACGAATTGTAGACTTTTAAATATACATTGCTTGCGAGCATGCAAATACATGCAGAGATCCACAGTATTGAGGAGTCAGTTTGCATTTGATTTCCCGAACACTGAATTCTGATTGAGTAATACGAACATTTGATTAAGGGATCGCAGAAATATCAGCGGCTACCCATACACATGCATGTATGTTATACGAAATACACTAATAAGAAAAACGCATCAACTGTAGCTGTATAAATGACAGACACGTTTAGTATTGAAGAATGCTCATTAGTTCACCAATTTTTCTCTAATTTCCAGCTTCATTCATGGCTCTTTGCTGTGCTCGATATGAATATTCTGAAAGTCTTTTATAATAGGCGTGCCAAGTTTTGACTCTTTTCATGGCACTCAAATCCATTGAATTTGCTTCATGATGTCATTAGCTTCACAATTATAAGCGGCATGGAGGCTACCGACAATGTTGAGATAGAGCGGTGATATGTAGAACCTTGTCTTATGAAATTATGCCATGACGGGTCATCTTTTGGAAAATTATCTCATTATTTCATAAATGACATCAAAAATGGAAGGATACCTGCACATTTGAAGTGGCTAGTAAATTTTCTGATGCTCTTGCTGTCCATTTTCTGTTCTGTCAAGCTCTATGATCGCTATATCGCCTTCTCAAAGTAGACTGCGTGTTATATCAAGCACTTTCAACACAACAAGTGTTGACTCTGAAACGGTTGACGACGCTGAGACATCATTTGTTATTTTGTGCCCTTATCACGAAGCTTCGATATTCTTCCCCATCATGAGTATTTTTGATATGAGTAAAATGGTCTGGTAGCATCAAATTCACTTCATTGAACTTAGAAGGACCATGAGTCTGATTTAAGAAGACTGCTATTATCAAAGTGTGGAGTCATTAGCGAATGCAATTCGGGCACTAGGAAGGGGATAAACATGTACAGAAAATGATGACGACAGAAAGCACAACGTTGTATGGTAGGATGAAGCAACCAGAAATAGAAAGCGGAAGTATTAAACGTCGAGAAAAATGTTTGAATGAACTCCTTTCCCGCGCCAATTTGATATTAGTACACCGCTGAGCAATGATCTCATAATTCGTACACGGTTTGTTTCTCGATTCCAAAGTTCACTATGAAACTCTATGGCAGCCAAATAACAGAATTGCCAACTAAATATGATAGCGGCAAATCGTGGTGTATGAATAATGTTTTGTATTCCTCCAACAAGTACTCAAATGATTTCATATTTTCCCCATGTTCGCTACATTGAGTGAACTTCGGGCATACTCCCGCAATTATTACGAACGCTTGCGAATATATTTATAACTACCATTCTTAAGCAGCATTATCAACTTTTAGTCAACGATCCATTTTCTGCTTTAATTGTGCTGGTGTCATGCATCCAGATAGCCAGTGGTCAGCAGACTCAAAAGTGCTGCAATTATTTGAGGCCGTTTCATAGATTGTTGCGCAAAAAATTAACACTCTTCGTCAAAGTCTAATTAAAGTCGCTGTTTGATTTTGATAAACTTTATATCATCAGAATGCTTATTATCCCAAGTTTGCTTGTGGTCAGTACACACAAATGATTTTTTTTAAAAAAAGTTGAAGTTTTGTTTTTCCATAAAATTTTGCGGAAATTGCAAATAATTGCTCATTCAAGTGAATTGGACCAATAGTATCGTCTATCTTTCGAATGACATCTTGTTTTTGAATATCGAGTGATGTCAGGCGTCAATGCACGACTGTAAAGATCTACACCACTTGTCTGCATTTTCATACATCATCCGTCGAAACTTTGACATTACAATTCCTATCGTGTACAAGAATAGCGGACAAAGACTTCCTATTCATTCGAAAGCCACACTGTCATACTCGTGTCGAGCTGGTTCGATGTTAGATGCCATGTTCTCACGCGTGCAAGTAGTTCAACACAAGTGTGAGCGTGCTTGCATTCAAGTAATGAGTGGAAAGCTACAAGCTGCAACTCAACTTTCATTTCGTCAGCATCATGATGAATATAGCTACATCTATTTGGATTTGTTTTTAACAAAGTTTTCACATTGATTTGTTAATGCTTATAAGCTATTAATTATTTCAGTATTTTATTTTAACAAAATATGTTTATCTAAGCAAGTTTTTTTATAATCGAACACTGCTGTAGTTCTGCCGTACACTGTTTTGTATTAAATTTTGAATTCAATTTTCCCAAGCTTCTTAATTAATGGCAAATTGAAACTTATTCTACTTCGCCAGACAAAGTGATTAGAATTTATTGATACTTTACATCCTCTTCTTTCAGGCATGAATTTTATGACCTTATCGATTTATTTTGTTGCTGAAGAATCTTATCTGTAAATACTCAATCACCAACATTAATTTTACAGACAGACATTTCTTCATTTGTACATATTTTGCCATCTCAACCTTGTAAACCTACAACGTTATCCAATTTGGAAATAAAAGTTCTTAAATTTTAATGATGATTTGTAATATAATAGCGGATATCAAGTTATTAAAAGAAGTAGTACAATTACAGTTTAGTACATCACCAGTGATTACACGAGAGCGGAGCGCGAGTTTAATCGCGCGTGATGTAACCGAATTGTGGCCATTAACGAGATCAATTGCTATTGTCCTCGATGTATAAATTTCATGAATTATATATATCGAACTCCGTAACGAATGATTTCTGAAAATGTTTCTCAACTTTCGGCAGATAGATTTTCATTAGTCAATTTGTTTGTCGGTTTGTCATAGACTCGTGTCGCTCATTTGCTACCCAAGATTTCTTGATTTAGGCAGACTTCATGAAATGAGAAACATTCTGCGTCAACCTTTTGTAGCTATAACGGAGGGAATGAATTTTCTAAAACACATGATCAATTAGAGGGCGTCATTGATTGTTCTCCTTAGACAATTACAATCAAAAGACTATTCTGCCTTGACGTAAGCAGTCTAGACTGGTCTTCTAATCTTTGAAATGTTCACTCACCGAAATGTGTCAGTGAATAACGCCAAAAAACCTCTCTGTTTGAAGCTCATTCATAATGGATTTGATTCTTGAATTGTTAAGTATAGCTATAGCTCTAGCAAGTACATTGAAATCGGTTAAATGGGGCGCATCACACTTGCAAAGATTCCCTACCTGTCTTTCCTTTCATACATACTTTGCGTTGCAAAGGAGAACTCGACATATCACAGTCACATGTCGCTCGGATGGTAGTAGGCCGCCAGTGTGAAGAAGGCCCACTCGCACATGCGTGAATCGACACAATCCAAATGTCCCACCCTCTGACCTGGGGCTCAATCGGCAATAAGCGAGGAGTAAGAATAAGCAAGTTGTCATTCTCATAATTGGTACAAGTGAATTAGCACACGTTGGGCTGTGACGTCTCACACCATAACTGTGCGATTAGTGGATGCTACTGTGCGACAATTCAAGTTATCACATTTTAATGAATGTTTACATAAATCAATAATCGATCGGTAGTGCTTTTGCTTGTTTAAAAACGTGCTTAACTTTCTTCCCGTCATACGAAATGTTGCTTTTTCATTTTTTCATAGTTATGTTAAGTACATGCAAAAATAGTTATGTGCAACAATTTATGAAACGGACTGCACATGGAAAGCAGATCATGGCTATGGAGCAATTTCTTTTGTGTCTATTATCAACAAAGCAAATGGCTTGGGTATAGCTAGCTCCTATGTTTGTGAGTTTTGGGATATCAGCTAAGACGTGACAATCAATCTTAATAAGAACTTTTGTGTAGAGTAGTTCATCTTAAGCTGACGATAACCTGGAAGTAACTTTAATGATCACATTTTCTGTGGTAATCTAAAGAGAACTTTCTTTTTTGCTAGACTTCATAATTCGCAAACTAACTGTGCATGTGAATTAAATTTGTAGCAGTAAAACCTGTGATTTTACCTCATATGTACTTCATTTAATAACCTAGCTATTTGCCATTGTAACAACAACTTTATTTTGGAATTAAAATCGCTTACAAGAGAAAAAGTAATCGAGTAATTTGTTGCAGGAGATATTGTCATTAATGAAGCACATCGAAAACAGGTAATTACTCAAATTTTACCATCTTTATAGTTTTGCTTTAGTGTTATGAGGATAAAGCAAAATGTTTGTTAAATCAGCTAAGATGTTTTTATTGGCCCGCGTTTGCGTTCAGAAAAATATTTTCTTCACTTAAGAATTTGCGTTGACGAAGATAATTGTTTAAGTTTTTAGGATGCCCTAAAGGTGGATCGAAAAGCATGAATTTGATTTTTTTGATAATCTCTTGTGCATAAATATACACTCACGTACACCTAATGTTTTTGAACACATTTAAAAAGAAAAATAGATAATGTTCCAGTGACAGGAGTACGATGTCATTTGGTTTGGCGCGTCAGCTCAAAGCAAAGAAAAAGTTTTGGTTGGTGCCTAAGTCAGAAGAGAGTAATCTTACTTTCATTAAGATTTGACTACTTTGTGTAATCAATTCAGTAAGTTTCTTAAAAGTTCCAGTCACCAATTTCGTACGCTTTTAGACTTTTAAATGAAGCCAATCAATTCCAAAAGAATTTTAAAAAACTGTTTGTTTCGAATTTGCCCCGCAAAGTTTTCGTTTCGCATTATAGGATTGACAGAATATCATCGTTGATTTTAATTTAAACAATAAAACATGTGAAAATTTTGCAGATGATCATCGCTGAATCTTCAAGTGTTTTTAATGTTCCCAACTGAATAACGTCTCAAGATTGACGACAGATAGAATCAAATTTAAAATTAGTGTTTATATATGCATTATTGTTTTATTAAACATTAATTTGACTTATTGGTTTGTTTGCTTGGATCTTCCACCCTGCATTGCATCTGTAATCCTCAACGCATGTTCTCTTGGCCACACTCAAGCTGCCGCAGCTGTTCTAAACATCGCGGAAAGTGGCTCAGCCAACGTTAGCATCAGAGTAGTCATCATAGGAAGAGACAAGCACTTATCTATCAGACACGGCGTTGAATGAAGAACAAACGTAAATTTCAGAATTAAACCAGCTGACACAAAGGCTAAAGTGGTGACAAGTAGTTGCTTATCTATTTTGGAAGCGCTCATTCACCATTGATGTCATGAAAAATCTATCTGATTCAGTTTCGATTTCCGCATTGTCCAGATGTGCAAAATTCTCCCTCAGTTCATTGAATAGAATTTTTGTTATAAACTTTATGCACCTATTATGCCAACAGACAGGCAGGTGTGAATGGCTTCTGAATGAAACTTTCAATCAAAATGTCCATTGAATTCTGACAGAAAGATGTCATAATAGTCACACATGTTGAGACTTTTTCCTGCTTGTTTTTTAACTTTTGCGGACCGACCAACATTTAAATTATTAGCCTCATTCGTGAGTTTTTCAACCTTTTGTATCTACAGTTAGTTGCATAAAGTGAAATATTCCGATACAATTTTATACTCGCTTCTTCGTTCGGACGTTGTTGCGATGTCATATTAGTTAAGGAATCTGACTGAATTTGTTTCTGAACTTTTATCTATTTTTACAGGAATTCATCTTTTAATATGATTGTGAGGAATGATTTGCAGTAAATTATGCAAGAAATTAATAATACATTTGCAATATTACAGTTAGTACATTCATTGTATTATTACAGTTAATAATGCAAGAAAAGCATTAAATGTTGTCGGAAGTATAAACTGCAGGGTTATAAAAGTCAACTGGCAAAAATTGGAATGTGTTGTTTACTAGTTCGTAGTGGTATTCATTATAAATATCTTATGATCCTTTATTCAAGTGCGGCAAAATTTAATCGCTGATTTAACCCTGTCTTCTCATTATTGAAGCAAAATAATGTTTGGGCATTTGGGAGCTGATAGTGAATACGAGTCATGGCGCTGATGTTTCGCATGCTAATTCTGAACAAAATCAAGTATGAATTAAATTCAAATGCTATCCAATAGATTATTTTTTGTTACACAAAAGACCGGGAGTTTTGAGGTCAAATTTTAAGTTATGTAGAAATTGTTCGCAGCTTTTCCATAAACAGCCACAATTTTCTGTATGCATGCTCGAAACATGAATAAATATATAAAATATTTGATAAAAGCGTTTGTGCACCAAAAAGTTCAATGCAAACATTTTAACTTCAAAAGTTGCTGCAATAACAAATATTTGACAAGATTTTCGTAGTTGACTAATTACTAGCATGCATATTTGACGAAAATTATCCTCGATGACTGTGACCTTAAGTTTTGAACATCTAGTAAAAATCCCTGCTGAAGGCTGGTAGCATGAAAAGGCAGCTCTAGGTACGTAAGAGAAACAGCAGAGTCTCAATTATCACTGTTTCAACTTAAAATTTCCCCCATCATTTTAAACATGCATATTATGATGGCAGTTCGAATATGCAGCATTATAATTCATAGGTTATGAGTATGTTGTCATCTCATAGATGGAGCATTGTTGTCATCTGTCGGCCGGCGCCCCACAAGCGCATCTTAACCTCCTTGAAGGGGTTGAGAAACGCGTCAGGAATCTTATGGGTGAAAAACTTGATAACAAGTTGCAGCTGCTCTCCGTCAGACGGGATGTTGCTTCACTCAGTCTCTTCTACAGATACTATTTCGGTAGAAGCAGCTCTGTAGTAAATGAGTGCGTACCCAAACCTAAGATCTTTTCCAGAAGCACGCGCAGAGCTAATCCGCTCACATGCTATCATGTGAGCTTAGAACGCGCACGTACTGTGAGTCGCTCGAAAAGCTTTGTTCGGACGGCACAGCTTTAGAATCAGCTTCCCCACACCACTTTCCCTGACCAACACAATCTCGATACTTTCAAGAGGCGTGCGAACAGTTTTCTGATGGAGACAGCTTAATCAAATTAGAAGATCTGTTTTTTTTCCTTTTGTTTATTTAAAGTAATACAATCTGTTACTTTTTCATTGAGTAACCCCTAGCTTCGTTCATGGCTCGTAGCTGTGCTAGGAGTGAACATTTTCTAAAAAAAGGTATCTTAAACTTTGTCCTTGCAAATCAGAGACTCCAAACTGTTGTATAAAATTTTTCTATCAATCGATTGACCAACGACACAAAGTAACTTGTCAGAAAACAACGACTGTTTCGTCATGTATATCGAGTTGGTGAGATATCGTTCTAAATTAAGATAAAAATCAGTGATCGTGCGGGATCCCGGTGTTCGAATACCGATTCCGGACAAAATTTATGGGGACCACGCAGTGTTCGTACTGGGGCGCGAATTCCGTAAAAACGGGCGCGAATGCGCGAAAAATGAAGGCGGGCGCGAAAATTCCGAAAATATTTTCGCGCCCCAATATTGTCCCATATATTTTCGCTCCCCAAAAAATATTTGACTATAATATATCACTGGGAACTGTTAGATGTGTCTACGACTATGTATCAGATTGATGACAGTAATAGAATTGAATATTTTCCTTCTTATTCCAGAAAATGCCTTCCTGACATGACAATAACAAATAGGAATAGTGTGTAAACATACTACGACACCGTAATCATCACTGCGTATTCTACATTTTATTGAGGGACTGTTTATCATCACTGCGTATTACATTTTTGAAAGGGTGAAGCGATTCTTCAGGAGGGGAACTGAAAAGCTCCTCAAGTACTTACCGTTTGAAAATGATGTGCTTCAATCGTGCCAATTTCTTTCCCCACATCATTCGAACGATGCTGACCTGGAGAACTGGGCGAAGACTCTTGCGAAGTGCTTTCCCCAAATTGTTCCTCAAAACGAGATTTCTACTCTTGAAGTTGAAGCTCGACTCCTCCAAGGTACAACAGAGAAGCCAATGGACATTGGAGAATACTGGCAGAAAATGTCCTCAAAGATGCCAACTCTGAGTCGTCTGGCTCGAGTCACGATGACATTACCCCACGGAAACGCAGAAGTGGAGAGGGTGTTCAGTTTGCTGCCTGATCTAGTGACAAAGAAACGGAGTAACCTGTCCGCGACTACAATAAATGCGATCGTCGTTATTAAGAGCGCCATGGCATCGAATAATATCTCATCGCGAAACTTCGAAGTGACGTGACACAGGCACTTTTGGAGAAAGTTGCCAAAGCCAAACAAGCATATGAGCTGCGTTTGAAGAGCGAGATGAAGGAAGAAGAAGGCAGCAGAGAAGGATATATTAAAAACTTTCGAAAATCAGAAGAAAAATGATTCAAAGCTGAATGAGTTAGAGTCCGGTCTCAAAAACAACGAAAAGCGAATCAGCGATATCATGAAACGGAAAGAAAGCCTCGTGAAAATGCAGGAGGAGGCATTACGGTCATTAAAGGAAGAGGAGGACCACCTTAAAGCTCTGCTTGATGAGAAGGAGAAGATGGAAGAAAAGGAACGAGCAGTAGCTGAGAAGCTCATGACTAGTACTTTGAAGCGAAAAGCACATGAAGAACTGAAAGTTATTTCTCCCAATAAATTGAAGTGATATTTTCTTTATCAGTGCCTAGCGCTTTTAGACAGCATTTTGATTCAACACAGCTCGATCATCATGTACCTGATTGAATGAAACTGCTTACATGTGTACTTTCATTTCTGATCTTTTCTTCATTTAAATCACAAGGAAAATAGGGCATAAACTCTTACGGTGTATTAATGAAACTTATTATGTTACATTTCAGTACCAGATGGAAAGTGTAGCGACGTTATTTTAACGAAGACGTTGACTACACCGAGAAAATGTCAGGTATGACAGGCCCTAACACCCCGATTTTAGTCTTTGGTTCGGTTCCATTTGGCCCAGATTTGGTTGTAGTGATTTCAGGCATTTTTCTAAGGCCCCACAACCAAATCCTAGCCAATTGGAACTGGAAAAGGCATTTTCGGGGTTCCTTAGGCTCATTTGATTCAACGTTGCGGAAATATTATAGTACCGAATTAGAATGAATACATTATAACGTACTTATATGTTCGTATATGATCTCATTAATATCATGTGGTTGTCTGCTCCATGTAGGGGCATCCATTAATCAATTATGTTTTCATCTACTCCATCAAAGGTATCTAATAAATGCTGTAAATCGTCATAAACCTATGAAATTGACCCATAAATATGCCTATATGAATTCCATATACAGTCTGCGACATTTTATTAGGACCACCCATATTTTTTTAGTTTTTTACACCTAGCTACTTGTTGATGTCATATTATCTTTCACCCTTGTCAATACATTAAATAGGCATGTATGCCAACAATATACCACAACATAGCCATCTACTGATTAGTAACACAGACACCAGACACTCAAACATAAAAATTGACCGCGACATATTATTAGGACCACCTTCGACATTTAGATAAGAAGCTTTCTTTTAGACATGACAACGCTAGATAAAGATCTATTATCAGTTATTTACTTATATGTCGATTTCTTAGCAATACAAATTGTGTGTTCTGGTTGCCTTATTTGTGCATTGTTGGCTTGCTGTGAGAAAGCCGCATGTGAGAAACTATCATTAATGTGTGGTGTGTGTCGTCGCCTGCGCACGCACACTGTTGTCTGTCAACAATAAAGATATTAATATTCATTATCAAATCGATCCTTGATTTGCTTTGCATCATCGAGACCAGATATCTTAACTATTGAGATAACATGGATATCTACCAATACGATTTATGTTTAGGTCTAACGTGGAAAGTCTAAATCTTACTCATGAGTAAAAACGGATCTAACAACAAGCATAAGTGGCTCGTAGATGGAAGCTTTGTCTCGCGAAGAGTTTTCTCAGCGTGAAATCGCTACTCGTTGTTATGTTTCAAAGTAGTCGGCACTACTTGTTCAACGGAATATGACTTCTGGAAATCCTTATGCAGCAAACCGACGATGACGTTGTGGAGCATGATGAAAATCTACGACACAAGATGGCCGATTCCAAGAGCGCAGGCCTACTGTTTGAAAAGGGTGGCTAATAACGTCGTCCCAGCTACGAAGACCATGGTAGAAGCGTTACATCAACGAAGCGGCACACACTGTTCAACGAGGGATGCATAAAACGATTGCCAGTGGGATTGCGGTCAAGGAAAGTGTCGTAACTGACCCCATGCATGAAGATCTAATAGGCTTAATTTTGCCACTCGCCATGTCAATTGGAGCGTCAATGACTGGTGAATGGTGGCATTCTGCGTAGAGCCGAGCCTTGAGTGTCACCAGACTACTCGTCAGCGAATGTGGCAGTCACGTGGATCACTTGCTCCTGCGTTTCAGCCATAGAAATAAACTGTTTATCTGAAGTTCGCTAGAATGGAAATTGACTCAAGGTCGCGGCACATCCGAGGGAACTAAGTTGGGGCATGAAGAACCAATTAAAAGCTTCGATTTACTCATGTGACTGATTCTAACCCAATGATATAGACGTAGGCAGGTGCATCTAAGTGAAAATGCGTGCGATTTATGTGCCGTTATTGTGCATTGCATGAAGCTTAATTTCCATTCTAGAGGTTTTATTGTTGTCAATTTCTATGGTTTCAGCCCGTCAAACACCAAGCAAAGGTCATGCTGTAGGCCTGTTTTCTTGCGAGGAAACTGGTAGGCTTCATGTTTGTGAGTGCTCTATTAACTCGATTCGACTTCATCCTTACAAGTGCTTCAGAGAAGGGTGATTCCATAGTTCATGACTGCTGGTTTCCGGAAAACAACGGACTGCTTATGCAAGAGGGAGCTCCCTGCCACACTGTCAGTATTGTGAAGCGACGTTTTGATGACATCAGCACCACTTTGTTGGAAGGACCATCTCCGATGTAAACCATTCAGAACATTAATGCGCTATCATGAAGCATCGGCTGCATAAGATTTACATAAGATGTTTGGGTTGCTAATTACAAAACAAAAACGCAGCGTTGTCATGTCCAAAGGAAAACTTTTTATGTAAATGTCGAAGGTGGTCCTAATAATATGTCGCGGTCAATTTTTGTATTTGATTGTCTAGTGTCTATGTTATTAATCAGTAGATGTCTATGTTGTGGTATATTGTTGGCATACATGCCTATTTAATGTATTGACAAGAGTGAAAGATAATATGACATCAACAAGTATCTAGGTGTAGAAAACTAAAAAATATGGGTGGTCCTAATAAAATGTCGCAAACTGCATGTTTGAAAAATGTATGTATTGACCTTACGCTCGTGCATACATGTATCTTAGACCAATTAGTTGGGGGCGCGAATCGCAGGGCGGGGCGCGAAAAATGCGAAATCGGCCAGTACGAACACTGGGACCACGATTACCGATAAATCTAATTGCATGGAACTGTTATGGAACTATTAATTTGGACTTATGGTTATTAAATAAATATAATATGCAAATTTCTTAAAAGCAATGAGGTTTGACTTCAGATTGCTGTCAAGTTCATCTCGATTAGCTGTCAACAAATCAATCAATAGCAGTTGACTGTTTTTCGTTTGATTAACTGTTAACTTCTCGTTTCCTTAGTTTTAGCTTTACATATGCATGATTTTATTATTAGGCTGTTTTAGTTTCTTTTCCAAAGATATTTCGTATGGCAGCATTGTTATTGCTTAAAAGTTACTTAAGTAAAAAGTTTATTAATTTTTCCTTTAAGTATTAATTTATGAGAAGAAATTAAACCTGACTCACATTAATTGGGTACATGATTCTATTTATTACTGTATTACAGGGCATAAGGCAACACACCATTTATTCGACTATTTTCGAAAATATCAATGAAGCGATGTGATGCATTGTGTCTATACAATTATGATGTATAGGTGGTATAGTTACCATCAAGCGTCCTAAAATTACCTAAGCTCTTAATAACTTCAACCACAAGTGAGGCTTGTCTGGAAGATTTGTCAAATAATGAATGGCAGATGGCAATTAGTAAGAATGACTATTAGTAAGAAAGGGGTGCCTCCAAGGTGCAGGATCCACGTGAGAGGCGAACCAGTGGAGCAAGTCAACTGTTTTATCTACCTTGGAAGCATAATAACATCTAACGGGAAATGTGACGAGGAAATCAAAAGAAGAATTGGGATAGCGAAAAGTGCCTTCCAAAAGATGCATAAACTATTTAAAGACCGGAAAATAAACAGCCAAGTCAAGAATAGAATCCTCGAATGCTACGTCTACCCCATCCTGATGTACGGTTGCGAATGTTGGACTATTTCCCCGGAGAACGAGAGAAGACTGAATGCGGCAGAAATGTGGTTTTACCGACGAATTCTAAGAATATCTTGGACCCAGCATGTCCCAAACGATGAGGTGTTGCGTCGGTGCAGTGCAAGGCGCAGTGTACTACACAATGTAAGAGTACGGCAAGCCAAGTTCTTCGGGCACGTGATGAGAAAAGGACAAATGGAGAACATCGCCATAACAGGAAAGCTAAATGGACGACGAGCAAGAGGGAGACTAAAGCTCACTTACATCCGTAGTCTCTCCAACTGGCTACAGACCGGAGAAGCCGAAGCAATTCGATCAACGAATAATCGAGAAAGATGGAGAACCATGATCGCCAACGTCCGCATCGGGATAGGGCACCGGGAGGGAGGGAGTGAGTGAGATAGCAATTAACAATGTTTATGTACAAGAGCAAGCCATTTAGGATTATGCAGCATTTTATCAAAAATTATTGTTAATTTCATAATTTCTAGATTATTATGAGTGCAGCACTGTATATTTGGACATTTTGTCTTATAATAAGCGCAACCACCAGTAGTATAAGCTTACATACTGATAGCAGGACTTGCGACTTATCATTGCTATTTGAAGATAAACAGGTAGGCCTGTCGTAGATATAATTATTTCAAACGGGTGATTGTACAGTATATTCAATCCCAGTCGGCGTCCCGATATACACGTATTTCAATCCCGTGCGATCACTGGTTTAAACATGCTTTGATATCTGTTTATTTTACCACGACTCATAGACGGCTATTGCGACAAGCATGTTTGGTTGTTTTCACAGATTTCACTTGAAGGTGTTGTAAACATCTTAGAGTGTGAAGACGTTAGGATATTTGCTAAATCGTCGATTGAAAAGCAAATTTTATTGTAAAATGATAGTGATTGTGATGGCGTTAAAGTATTGATTTTTTCTGATTGACGGATGTTTCTCGCTTGAAGGGCTAGGAAAGAATGTTTCGTGATTTATTCATCTCAAATAATGTTCTTCGAATGTCTCGATTAAAAGGCGCGTGTGTTGATTGCCAAATGCAATTGTGATTAACAAGAAAATCATCTTGTTTGTCATAAGATAATCCGCTTACTCTTTAGAAATTATTAGAGCTTGT
Source organism: Prostheceraeus crozeri (assembly GCA_907163375.1). Classification (NCBI taxonomy): domain Eukaryota; kingdom Metazoa; phylum Platyhelminthes; order Polycladida; family Euryleptidae; genus Prostheceraeus; species Prostheceraeus crozeri. The sequence goes on from CAJQUW010008766.1 coordinate 139,901, forward strand.
TATATTGATTGTTCTCAGTAATTTTGTTGTTGCTAAATCATTATCAACTCACACCGTTTTATTAGTATCATCCTCTCTATCGTTCACTTTAGTTATGGGGTTTAGCAAATTCAATTGAAATGTAGGAATTAAATAGAATAAATGCTTTGGTCTTTTTGATAACAAAGGTCATGATTATTTGCATAAGTATCTCATGGGAATAATGTACTTAGACCTTTACAAGTAAAATAATGGCATGAACATCAGACAATCACCAGAAATATGCGTAGTAGGCTACATATTTTTGCGGAAATACAAGTATGCTGACCCCCATTATTCAATCAATATTCATTTCTCAGTCTCATGATTTCATCGCAATGTATTTTATAGCAATGCATTCGAAAAAATGTGGGATCTCGCATATCGTAATTAACTGAAATGAAGTGTCATTCATGTATTTATTTGAGTATTACCAACTGCTTCGTGCTACATTGAGTTGGTGCAATAATTATCGTGGTCATCTACCGCCTTTCATTATGATGATTATGTGAATAGATAGCTGTTGAATCAACCAGGAAAAATTGATAACCTTGTCAAAGTCATGCGTTGTACAATCTAGTACAGTAATACTCGAAAATTATCATACGATTTGTTGAGGACTACTTATACTCTTGTACGTGATACCTTAATTTGATGCTGTGCATTAATTTTTCCGAAATGCTAAGCACTATGACTATTATTATGCCTGAATGACTGATCGTCCTTTCGAACTGAAAACTCATAATCATTACAGTTGAGTTTCTGATTATGTTACTTCATGTGTTTTAAAGATATACTCAGACTTCAGCTAATGTATTAAGTATGCAACAATGGTTCCTTTTGTAATCATTTATTCCTTCTTTTACAGTGCTTGTACTTGTAGTTCCAACATCTTTTTCATACATGTGTAGATTGTTAAGCTCTAAGTGTCTAGTTGTGAAGTTATGATCTTAATGACTTGCATTCGAATGATAGAACACTAATATGAAATGTTTTGTCATGCGTCATATTTCATTGATGTATGAAGTGAAAGTGTTAGAACTTCATCGTTTTTCTCTAATGCGACTCATTATTCGCTACCCAATAAGTTACAACCTACGTTCAAACATTTACCTCCGTCAGACAAATTGATTGTCCGATTTTAACTAGTCATATTCACGCGCCAGATCTAGCGATAATTTTTTAGATTGCCAAGCGTGCATTGCATCTGAACATTATTTTTATGGTGCATATTATCATATAGATGTGCTTCAAAACGTCAATAATGCAATTCAGAACCAAAGTTTTTCTACCATTAAATGACAAGAAAAATAATTTTGCATAGAAGAAATGTTTCTTTTCCTTTAACTCGTGATCTCTGCGGAGATCCGCGTCAATTAAATTAAAACTGAATAATGTGATAGAAACTTGAAATTTACTAGGAAGCTATTTGGATGTCATCAATCAATTATCGTTGTCTAACGAAACATACGATATTTCATATATTATTTGATTGATAGCTAAATTGTACCGAGACATGGGGTTGGTCTCTTTTTTCTTAGTGTTTAGATAAGTTTAGATAATCATAATTTGATTCATTTCTTCGACAGGCATCAGCATATCTAAAGCAGGGCAAATACAAAGACGCTGAACAACTATACAAAGAAGTATTAACTCGAGCTCATGAGAAAGAATGCGGCTCCATTAGTGATACAAACAAGCCAATATGGATGGTCGCTGAAGAGCGGGAGGCGGAAGGTCGGAATCCGGCAGGTTCTGCGGCAGATGGCGTGAATGCCTCGAATAAAGTAGATAAGTAAGTGATTTCAACATGCATAGAAGTGTTTAAAAATGTCTGTCATTTTCAATATAATGTGAAAGTTCCATTTACGAAAATGTCGACTAAGTTTTCTTAATGTTCCTTAGCACAAGTCAATGTTTGTTCATAAAACGACGAATGATTAAAGCAAATATAGCCAAAGCGTCGGGCTTACTTTGCACTTGACATATAGGAAGAAAGTGTATGTCGAATGGCAAGTCATTTTTACTTGCCTCTTGAAATAAATCTTTGAGAATTGGGAAAAATATAAGAAAACATCTGCAATCGTTAGGAAATTACTAGTAATGCATAGTTGAATGTGATATGCACTAATAGGCCTACTCAAATCAGGCGTATAATTAATTACCTTGATAACTGTTGTACCGTAGCACCGATCCTCTAGCTATTAGGGCTTTGAAGCTATGGATAATCTAAATATTTAGTATTCTTTAACACAGTATTCTTTAACCATTGATTTTGGCAGCGTGTGTTCTGCAACTACTCATGAGTTACTATAAAGATTGAATGTAGCTTATATTTCCTAATGGCTTCGATGTAGCGAATTGCCCATGAGGCATGGTGACTCACTACAACTCAGCACTCATAGATAATAGAATTTTTCCTTAACTATTGATTTACGTGACTTTGATTTAATCTAATATTATCAATTCCCGTCAGTATGCAAAAGAATGGATACTTTTCTTCTTCGGATTCTGCTACTACCGGCGATTACAGTGCATTTTCTATGGCTGCAATTACAGTATCTGAAAATCCTCACGTAGAGGAAACTGTTTGCTGTAGTTTTAACCAATAGAATTAAACTGACAATATTGCAAAAAACAGTTTATATAATGTGGTATGGTCAGTAGGCTGTTTATGAGAAATAGTTCATATTGATATTCGTGCTAGCATCTATTGAAGCTTGAATTAACATTACTTAGACCGATTTTTTTAGACATGAAGAGATGTACGAGGGAAAGTCGATTTGATAACTTGAAAGTAGATATTGTTCAAAGTTCAAAAAAATGTAACGTGCCTTATTTGAATAGAAGTTGTTGAATTGATGTAAAACAATGAACCTATCATTCTGTTGACATTCAAAAGTTATTGGCTTTGCTTTTACCTTGTGTTGGAAGGTTTGTGTTGACTGTTAGTGATTGCAAGGTCAGATTATAAGGTTAGAAGAAACAGTGACTTATTCAAATTACAATGACTACAATTTATCAAGCATTTTTCGTATCAATTTCTTTCGCGAATTAAGCTAGCGCGGTGGCAAGGAAACTTCATAATAGATCGTCTCAAACACAACTTTAATCACTTTCAGTGAGACTTTCGTGATTGAATATCGGTGAAAAATTCGGTCGATGAGAACAAAATGCGTCGTGTTTAGGAATGTGTTTAGAATTGATTGCTCACTTCGTGACAGATTGTAGCAGGCAATCGCATGACTAGTTGATTTGTATTACGTGGTGAGTCAGGAAATAATCGACTGCTATGAAATGTTTATAATGTGCGAATTGTATACAGAAGGTGTCTCAGACAAATTGACATTCTCCTGTATGTACTTAAAATTCTAATCAACATTCAGTACGTCTTTCAGATGAAACATAGAGGATATGAAGTGGAGTTGAACATCGTCGATGTTTATTGTGGTGAACGAGTTTGATTAGAGAGATGAATGAATAAAGCCATGTATTTGTTCCACAGGTCGGTGAACACATTAGCAAAATTGAAAAAATTAACAAAACACCCCGATCACGTCAATTCACAATTAAATGAGGAAAATATATACATAAAACTCATTGCAAGCTCAAAATAAAATGTAGGACATGTTATACCACTAAGGACAGAAACTAATAAAGCTGTTGGCAAGACGAATTCGTCAAAAAGTACGAATTCACTTTCTTTGCAGAGGGCAGCCGTTACGTTTCCGAGAGACACACTCGTCAAAAAGATCTCTTAGGGGATGATCATGGCATGACAGTATCTGTTCAAATAACTTATTACACATTCGATCACAGACATCAAAAGAGACTTGAATTCAAGTTCAGGATTGCCAATGATCCGCAAGATTCTTTTTTCCAGTCGTAAAAGCTTATTTTTCAGGTATAGAGGGATGTTGCAGTAGACCGGATATGCATATGTAATAACAGAACGGATAAATGTTAAAAGTGGAAAAATTAAAGGTGAATCACAGTCAGCTCGTAAATTCAAAATCAAATATATTCGTTTAAAAGCCTTCTTCACCAAAAAGTCAATATAGGAATTCCATTTCATGTCACACGAAATAATACAGTCACGTATCTTAACAGAAGATACACTGCGTAACAACACGTTGTTCGCAAATAGACATTTTCAAGGGAAATACTTTTACTTGTGACAATGTTCATAACACAACATTTGTCATAATTATACTTCGCTCAATACAAGAAGCCCAATTCACAATATTTTCCCATTCAAGAGAAAGTTGATCATCTTCAGACTTTCTTAGAAAATGGAGAAAAGTTGTATCATCCGCATGCTTAATCATTATGGAATTCGAACATGCGGGACTGAGAGTGTTTGTGGCCATACGGGGCCAAACGCACTTCCCTTTGTCACTCCACTGTATACACTCGCCAAGCCAGAACAATGATCTCAAATACACACTCGTTGAAGCCAATTGATAAGATAGTTGGATATCCACTGGAAAGATTGTATCGGTATTTCAAACCGAACACAGGCATCCAAAATAGTTTTCGTTGTTAGTTTAGTTAATCAAATGCTTTCGATAGATCTCTGGTTTATTATTCGGACAGCACCTGATGAAGAATCCAACTATTCTAATATTTTCCCATACATCAAAGTAAGAGCATTATTGGTTCCTTTCCCTAGGCCAGGAAGATATGCGAATTGATTGGATGATATTTCATCTTTCACAATACATGAGTTATTGCAGGAGTAAGTATATCACCAAAGTCACGAAACACCCAATATGGGATGCCATCATATCCAAAATTTCTCCTTTTTAGTTTACGTAGATAATCATAACCTAGGTCATCATGAACACACAAATCATGCGATGGTTAATCGGTAGGAAGTGGTGGTGGACTAATATATCACGACGACGAGACTGGAAGTTTGATAAAAAATAGGAGTTGTATTCTTTCAGATGGATATTTGGATTGTTAGTGCCATTTATCGATCTAACTTTGGCTGTTTCACTGATGGCTTTTCAAAGCCATCGAACATCACTTGAAGACACTGCATCAGACAAATATTGAGACTTCTGGCGACGAATTTCACTTATGACTTCTAGTTTCAAACGTTCATATTTAGTCCATTGCTTCCTCGAATAGACCCGATCTCTGTCGTCAATGAGCATCTTTAATGAAGGTAGCATTCATTGTGGATCTTGTGGACGAACCCATATTGTTCTCAAAGGAAAGAAGTGATCGAATTAGAAATGTAAATAGTCTTGAAACAGAAATGTGGAGGTATCTAAATCTTCAACAGATGTAACCAGTCGCATCCAATCTGTGTGGAATTATGTTTCATCAAATAAAGCCAATCCAGATCTTGTTATTCTCCTTTGCTTTTGCTTTATACATTTGCTATCAGATTTCTCCACAGTTGGGCACCATAAAATCGTTCTGTGGTCAGAGTTGCCAATAGGTCGCAAACATACGGGTGCCTTTAAGATAGAAAATTTGGTCATTGATGTTATTTTCTCTCGTGGCGAAAGTTATCAGAGGCTGAAACTGTGATGACGCTGAAATATCATCACAATATTTACGCAAATAATTTATGTCGCCACAAACGATAACACGTAATTTCGTATTATAGCTTTCATACGCACTGACAAAAAAACAACAATATCCGTGATGCATCGAATAGCAGTTTCATGTTCCACGACATTGCTCCAGAGGGGATGATACACACCAACAATAAGAAGAGAAAGCTCTTGAATGTAAATAGGGAAAATTTCCGAATTGCAGGATAACATTGATGGCACATGATCCACTTTCACGATCCTTTCGTAGAGTAGTATATCCATCGATGTCAGCAGCATCATTTGGTATTTCGGTATGGATCTAAGTTTCAGTAAATATAGCAATACATATCGAATGGCGAACTGATATTTCCTCAATTTTATTGAAGATTGATCTCACATTCGATACCAATATACTTGATGGAGTCTTTAAAGCAGCACTTTTCTTGGCTCTAGGACGATTCACGAATTTGATTGGCTTTAGAAAGGAAATTCTTGTAAAATCGCTTGAGGATGTTGATACCGGAGCAGACACTTCCCACTTCTTTTTACGGTTTTTATGGCATGGTTGGAGAGGAATGTCCACCAGCGAGCGACCAACAGGCCCACCTGGCCGGGAGACAGAGTTAACCGGCGGCCGGGAGGAATTCCATCGACGATGCAGGGAAATCTCATTTCCAGAGTGCTGTGTAATGCGCACGGTAAGCGCCAGATCAAGAGGGAACGCAGACTGGCAAAGTGGCTGGCAGGCAGATTGATCAGAGTTGCACGTCAAGGTGATAGGGTTTCCCCGTTCGCCAGGGAGAGTTGGATGGGCTTTGGCAAGGACGTCTATATTTAGTACTATGGCCAGGACGCAAGCATAGAGGTAGAATATATCTTCCCTATTATCTAGAGGGCGGACGGCGTTATGGGAAGTGTAACCGGCATGAGGATTTTATCGCACGCGAAATGTGGGGCAAGAGATGGACTGCTTTGTCGGACAGTACAATATTGACTGAAAGTGACAATCAAAATGATAAATAGAAATCGCACCTGTAATTAAGTGACAGGCTCATTCAATATCTTAGGTTTACGATTAGTTTAACATTTATTAATATTTAAGGAATGTTCAACCTCTTAAATACATTCAAAAAATGGCTGGGAGTATTTGAATAATTAACTGTTAATTCAGGTTATTTGATACTCATCAGATCCCTAATGAATGAATTTCAACATAATTAAAGTGTTCTCCAAGACTTATGAATGTTTCACATGGATTGATATATTGATTGGTTGGTGAATGAAAATCCGACAACTGGGACTTTGCGTCTCGTATCGATGATGAAACAACCGTCATTACGCTTCAAAGTCAGCAAATAATCTTTCGCGTATCTAAGGAATGGGTCCCAATGCATTTTATTTTATTTTCTCAATTGTGACTTGAACCCCTTAGCTAACGGATTTTTCGAATTCAAAGTGTCGAATAGTCGATCAATTATTCGAATAAAAGGGCAAGTTGCTTCGCTGCCCTTGAATTGCGGCAATTTCATATCGTCTCGAAAAAAAGGCAGTCGCCACTGACTAGCTCATAGTCTGTGCCGCAATATTTACTTTCATTATAAGATTGCGATAATGTACATGACGTCCCGAAAGTATATTTGCTAAAATCAGTGAATCCTTCATCTGCAATTTGTGTAGTTCTTGAATGTAAAACCAACGTATTTTTTCAGTTGATTCACCAGTTGTACGGGCAAGGATCTCGTATTCGGCCAATAAATTTCGCATTAACTTTAGCATGTGGGATGCATCACAAATCCAATAAATTTTGTCAGAAGTTCTGTATGGATGAGGAAACCAGGTTCGCATTGTCTTTACGTCAAACGAGCACCATAGAAGAACTGCAGCTCTCAAATTTACAGACGAGACGTCGGCCACAACCCTGAGAACGCTCAAGCCGATGTTTGACGCTTTTATTATGCACTTTTTGTGTTCGCAAATTTTCCGCGTTTACATGTTTTGTAAATGCGTATCCAACAGGGATTTTCCAATGTATTCTAGTGCCTACTAACATCAGCACCAAGGCATTTTGTGCTATTTCTCCCTCAACCGGACCGCCACCATAATCAACAAATCCGCTAAACTGCCGACAACTGGAATCCCACTCGGTTTCTCGCTTAAGAGACATCTCATCAATTATTAGTGAGCAATCACTTGTAAGTGGATGCTGTAAAACCCTGTTACTGAGATGTTTGTAGACATTATCTAAATGATCAGGATTACAATTGATCGAGCTGGCGATTGTTCGGAGCAGATACGCGAGTGTTTACCGGCCTTAAAGCCGACACGACGAATATTTTTGATCCATTTTTGGAGAAGCACTGGTTTAGTAAGAGGAAATCTGTGTAAATTTCCTCCTCTTTTAGTACAATTGTAAGCCGCACAACTGCCAACCATGGTTAACACTCGCGTTTACACGATGCAGATAAACTGACCCTCAATCTTTCTGCCCTACAATTTTGGGGAATTCCCATCGCCATGAGTGTTACAGCTTCTCGCCGGCGAGTCATGCACAGTCAGCACTCTAGATATAACAGGGAAGATATTCTACCTCTATGGACGCAAGACAACGATTCACTAGGGAAATTAATGTAGGCTGGTTTTCGGGAATTCCCTTCCTAAGTGACTGGTAGTAAATGTATTGTCAATCATTGCGGTAGGCAATCAAGAGGGCTATGAAAGATTAGAGGGAAGATAGCACCATCGGACATTCTGCTACCTATTGTGTTCGACTTCCTTCGCCGTGCGTTGCTATGACAGCGTCATCGATTGCAGGCTGCAGTAAGGCTTCGTCGAGGAATATTTGCGCGCTGACTTGGTGAGATTCGTCATTGTGTTTCACCGACCCTACCGAATAACTGCTTGTGTGTTTATCTGTTCAGCCAGATTCAGACTCGATTCAGCTACTACATACGCTTCTCACAGTCATGCCCAGGAAGTGCTCTGCCGGCTATTGTAAGTCAAATTATGACTCGACCAAGGAAAAGGTTCCGGTGTACGGTTTTCCACCGGAGGAATCTGAGCGGAAGCGATGGCTTGATGCCCTCCCCAATAAAATTGACAAAGTGACGCGCTACATCGGCATCTGTTCAAAGCATTGGCCAGATTCTGCTGAAATGATTCAGACTACCCGATTCTCCCGCCCGCGTGACCCACCGTCTATATTTCCGAATTGCCCCTCGTCAATGATCAAACCTCTGCCAAAACCTCGGAATTTACCATCAAGGAAAATAGAAGCAGCCTCAAGATCGGCCATCTCCGATGAATGGGATGATTTCAGCGAAAAGATCAACTTCCCGAATTTACTGAATTTTTCCAAGTCATTCAAAGATCGGATATCGTACAATCTCACAATTTGTGTGTAACTTTTGACTCTTCGCGGTCTTTTATCATTTTGTCGCATTTTCGAGGTGAGATGACTGATTACTCAATTCATATTTATTCAAATTATCATGTAAAAGCGCTTCGTTTTCGTGCACAAGTCGATGTACGAGATCTAATGGGTTTCCAGTGTCGAGTTGAAACTTTTTCTCAAGTTGAAACTATTGTCAACAGAGTAAAAAATACTGTACCTGACATACCTTCATCTATAGCAAATTATGTGAGTGAAATTGAGACCCTGCTTGATTTGTGTGGAGATATTGATTGCACTGATCGTCAACGATTTTTGTTAAGACAGCTACTATATTCAACAAGCAAGAAACCGCATGAGTTTTCAACTGGTATATTGAAAACTGCAACAGAACTTCTCGTAAATGGGAGAAGGTCATATGAGGCATTTAGACGCATTTTAACGCTGCCTCATCATAGCACAGTTTCAAAATATTTCGGTGGTTCAAGTAAAATAGGTACTACTGAAGGAGCGCGTGAGACTCTAAATTTTGTGTTATCTAAATATTCAGGTTTACAACAAAAAGTGTGCATTATGTTTGATGAAGTGTATATAAAAGCATCGGTAAGGTATCGAGGCAACCACGTCGTAGGCTGGGCAGAGGATGACCCGACGAAAGTAGCGAGGACTGTTTTGGCTTTTATGGTCAAACCATTAATGACATCAGAGAGCTTTGCTATTTGCTTGGTGCCAGTCTTCTCGTTGACATCTGACTTTCTTCAGCATATTTTAATCAATGTCATTGACGTCATATCTGAATGCGGAGGTGATGTATTTGCCTTGATATGTGATTGTGCTGCTATCAACAGAAAGGTATATAAAATATTACGCAAATCACCAGAAGAACCGTGGATCGGTCAACACCCAGTTCATTCACAAGAATTTTATTTACTGTATGACACTGTGCACCTGATGAAATCAATGAAAAACAACTGGATATCGGAAAAAACTAAAGAAATAAATATTGAACTTGATGGTAATGAAGTGGTCACAGGAAAATGGTCCGATGTCATAGAATTGTACAAAAAAGAAAGCGGTAACATCGTACGGAGGACGAAATTATGTCACGAGGCATGCTTTCCCTCATCTTTCGATCTTCAAAAAGTGGCTCTGGCTCTGAACGTATTTAATGACAAAACGGTAGCAGCATTGACAGAAGACTCAAAAACTAACACCGCGAAATTCATCTCCATTATTTTACAATTTTGGAAAATTGTTAACGTGAAACACCCTGAGTCACACATTTATCTCAATGATTCTGATAAGAAACCGTTTTCAGATTTAAAAGACCAGCGGTTTGTCATCATGAAAAAGCTGTCAGAATCCGTAGCAAAAATGCCGGGAAATCAAGGAGCGACCAGGATAAAATCCTTTACGACAATTACTCGTGACTCTTTGGTTCAAAGCATAAATGGACTTATTTCTCTTACTAAAAAACTACTAGAAGATAGAGCTTGTCGATTTGTTTTGCTCGGGATGTTTCAAACTGACCCCTTAGAGGGAGAATTTGGGATATACCGCCAGAGCAGTGGAGGGAATTATCTGATAGGTTTTGAACAGATACTAAGTACAGCTCAAAATCGAAGGCTTGCTTTGTTCGCGAGATTGGCTGATGCAAAATCTGAACTTCAAACGAATCAAATACATCCTACTGCTGATTGTTGTGAATCTGATGTAACGGAAGATGAACTAGAAACAGTCGATAATATTTTTCGCTATGTCGATATGTTAACGGATGATGAAAGGAATGCGTTGTTTTATGTATGTGGCTATGTTGAATTTAAATTACGAACATCCGAAGAGCTTTCTGACAGATCGGATACTAAAAGCACAGAGTATGTTGAATCTTCCGATTTTACGCATTTAGTCAGTAGAGGAAAACTTACGTTTCCATCAGAAAAATTGTTCAATTTTTCTCTTATGTGCTACGCTTTTTTTAAGCAGCAAGTACAGAAATGCGCTGTTAGATGTCGTCAAATGTTTATTGTTATCCACGACTGCTTTTTTTGTGATGCTCCTATAACCGATATTGAATCTGTTTGTAAAAGACTGACAAACATATTTTACAAAGGATTAGTGACAATGTAGTCTGATTTGTTAAAGCAAGAAGACAGAAATGCCATGAGGAAGCGCAAATTCAAAGTGATGTGATTCAATTTTTCTGTAAGGTTCACCATTAATGAGTTTCAATGAACGAAACATTTCTGTGCTATATGTGCACATGTTTTCTATGAACGTTTACATCTACTGATATTCATTCCCATCATTATTTGTGAATGTGCATACTGCATCTTTTGTATCGTTAAGTGGATATACAGAAATATTATTAACATCGATGTTGTTCTTTTTGTTTCGTGTTTATGTTTTAAAAAGTTGGAAAATTCGAAAATACTTGAATGGACGGGAAATCATATGCTTCTTACTCTTGAAATAATGTAGTGTGCCATTTCCAGTTTAATTAAAAAATTAGTAATATCCTATAATTGTGTTTAGGTTTCATTAATTGGAAGAAATCGTATATTACAGAAAAATTATGTTGCTTTCAGTCAATTAATAAAATGGCTGCAACGAGTAGGTAAAACACTTGTTACTTATTGCCGACACGAATAGAATCGTGAAAATGTGAAATATCTGGCTTTTATCATGTCTTTTGATGGTGGATACAAATAGAAATGTAGCAGTTCATATATCCGCTGTAATTTTGTGAAAGTTGATATTGCACTGTTAAGTTCATTTTAAGAGTCATCAGCAAGAATTTTTGATATTCATAAATAATACTATGAAAGGAGAACGTTTTAAAGAGATGCTCAGTTTCTTCAATCATTCATCAAATGCAGTAAGCTTGATTGATGGAGTCGGATGATCATTTTGATATTACTTAAATGTAAGATCAGAGGTAGCAATAGTTCAGCGAGGCTGAAGCATCAGCCAACAACTCCGAATTTAATTCCCATGTCCAGTGTATCCGTCTAACTGACGTGGTTTGGTCGGTCGGTGAAACACGATGACGAAACTCACCAAGTCAGCGCGCAAATATTCCTCGACGAAGCCTTACTGCAGCCTGCAATCGATGACGCTGTCATAGCAACGCACGGCGAAGGAAGTCGAACACAATAGGTAGCAGAATGTCCGATGGTGCTATCTTCCCTCTAATCTTTCATAGCCCTCTTGATTGCCTACCGCAATGATTGACAATACATTTACTACCAGTCACTTAGGAAGGGAATTCCCGAAAACCAGCCTACATTAATTTCCCTAGTGAATCGTTGTCTTGCGTCCTGGCCATAGTACTAAATATAGACGTCCTTGGCTTTGGCAATGGCCTTGGCGTTGACAACGTGCGTAGCGATGGGAGCAGTTGGAGGCAATAGAGAGTTTTCCGTGTGCGTGCGAGGGACACGCAAAGCATGGGGACGCGATAGAGACAGTGATCGATGAGGCTGAGCAGGAAGAGTGTCATTGGGAAGGTCAGCAAGCGCCACTGAAGCCGAATGGACAGGCACGTAGTGTGTGGGTGGCTTGAAGAGTCGATGAAACCACAGATGCCGTCTCGTCTATCGGTCCAACCTGCACAGACCTAGGTCTGTGCCAACCTGGGGGCGTATTGGGCTTCAGACGAAGCATGTCAGAGGGTGCACGCGCTGGAGACCGCTGCAGTGATTACTCATCGAAGCATATATCGTGGTTTGGGAGGACCGAGCATAAAACAAAAGAAAAAGGAAAAAAATCGAGTTCAGGCGAATAAAATATTTGAGAAAACCAGTAGCTAAAGAGAGGATATGCGTCCTACCTGTCTACACCGAGATCTCAAAGTCTTGTCAGCGAATTCTTATGGAGGCCTGCTTTGGTCCATCGATTCAAGGAAAATGCAAGGCATTCAAGCACAGTTGTAATTTCTCTTTGAAAATTCTGTTAGTCTTGTTCAATATATTGAATCGAATTATATTGAATTTTGTATGTGAAGTGTAAACGCCGATTAAAGCTACATGTAGATGTAGGTATAAGCCAGTTAGGGGTCGTGCACATATTACGTGATACGTAAGGGGGAGGGGGTCAACCGATATATCACGCGGTATCATAAGGGGGAGGGGGTACATAGACAATATCATGTGATATACTATAAGCTTATACTATACTTTTAGATAAAAATGCATTATCAATTAGAAGTTGCTATTTTGAGGAAAATAAATGTTACTGATACCTTGAAGTATCTCGAAGCAGAAATCGATCGAATGCTTGGTAAAAACACAAGCGCGGTCGAGTGCACAATCGCCCCGTCGGGCAGATCAGGATTCCATCGCCATCTTTCAGGGCGCAATTAGATGAGAATGGGGAAGTTGACCCCGTTGTTGAAGGTGACGCATCGCTGCCAATGCCACTCCACAAGAATATTTTTGACTTCCTTAAAACAGCAAATTTCGTATAATTGGCAGCTTCGAAGTAAAACATCTATTATGGGAGTTGATGTTTTTACTTCTCAATTCACATGTAGCCTAGAAGTTGTTCTATCTTCAACCGATCTCTAGCTGCATATTTGATCGTGGATTCAAAAACAAGTAGAAAGTACGGTATATATTCAACAAAATTAAAATAAATGTATAGAATAGATCATGAAATTTTTCTTTGGGGGGGGTGGCTAGACCAGAATATCTCGTGACATGGGAGGGAGTTCACTGGATATATCACGCTGCATCACAAGGGCTGAGGGGGAATCAAAATTGCGTAAATCTGGCATCACGCAATAGGTGTACGACCCCTAAACAATTAGATACTTTGATCACTAAAACAATTTGATTATTGAAATCATGTTGATTAACACTAGGGGTACTTTGTTTTGTTCCAGGTGAACAGGACTTTAAAAGATAACTCAAGCGTGCCGCAGTTATTGTTTGGAAAAAATGTCAACAATACATATTTTTAACCACATTCGACTCGAAAGCCTGTGTCACAGTAGGCAAATTTTTTGACTATGACTATTTGTGAACTGTTGCTGTCGCAATCATTTGTTTTCATTTGCTGTTGCTCGCTCGAGATGCAGACTTAAACCAAACAAATGACAACTTCTGGGCGCTAGTGTGCATCATGTGAATGCAACACTATGTGTGGTGGAGTTATATTGATTGGCCAGCTGACTAAAATTCATTGTCACTACTATTGCAGCAGACGTGCCGACATGATTGTGCAGAGTGACAATTGCTTAATCTTGATAATCATTGATAGAAATATTTTCTTGAATTTACAGGTAGCTTCTTCTTTGGACATATACGACACTTTGTTGATGCTACTTGCGCACATTTAATACACATACACGACGCAAATAGATCGGCAGAATTAATTTTGAACCTGATCCATTAACGAACATCCGATTCATCGCAGATTGTGCGATTGAACTGCTGGAATTTGCTGTTTCTCGTTAAGTAATATATTAATAGACTTTTTTAGTCTCAACAAAAAGAATGACAAACATTAATGCTCACTAAACAGGTACGATCGGGTCTAAAACCCAGAATGCAGTTGGACCAGACGTCCGTACCTTTGAAAACTAATACCACCATCAAGAAATTTTAATGCAAACTATTCGAGATGATCCGAGTCTCAGTATTTCCCAGAACGCGCCCTTCAATAAAAATGCCTAATATATGCTGTAACATTTTTATGATTATGAATTTGAATTCAAACTATAGTTTTCATCAGCGAAGTAAGCCTTCCTTTATGATGTGCCAGGCTTCAAATGAAACTCTTTGTCACGTTGTAGCCCAACTATTAACACAACTTTGAAGAATCTCGGCTCTCTCTATCGACGACAGGGCAAAATGGCGGCAGCGATGACTGTGGAGGAATACGTGTCAAAGGATAAGTCGGTAAGCAATCGCCATCAACAACTTATCAATACCCTAGAGAACATTCAGTTTAGACAGCAACAAAGGCAAGAAATCTATCAGCAATCGAAAGGACATCCACAAGCTTAATGATTCGGGCAGAGCATACGCGTCACTTATCATGATAAGCAGGATGGTAAGACTCATCAAATATATGAAGGTCATGGAAGTTCGGGAACCACTTCTTAATTGCATACTATCGAAATTTTGATTCGTTTCGTTGTGCTCGTTTTTATTTGTTGTCCGCTCAAGCGCTTCACTCTGTTCGCATTACTTGATGATGCGCTTCAAGCAGTCACTGCTAGGACTTTATGATTTCTGCTACGTCAATCTCTGTTTGACTGTGGCATCTTCATTTTGGTGTTCCTTGATTTGTGATTTTGTGCAAAATTTGGTATTGATGTTTTGATATAATTCTATGAATTGATGTGCATGATAAGTTCATGAAGAAACGGGAATCTTCTATTTCAGTCTGTTCATGCCATATAATTATGACGAAAGATACAATGATTGTATTCATTCTAGTCATAGCTCACTAAGTAATTCCTTATGTGGTAGAAGAAGGCTTTGTGCATTCGTGAATATCAGTAGCTAGCAGCATTATGGTTTGTGCTATACTAGTGATATGAAGGGTGACATGAGCGGTTTGATTATATCGGGTTATTCAAAGCCAGTTGTAGCGTTTTTGAAGCTTATCAGTGCAGTATTTACAAGTTTGACACGATGCTTTTATCAATTAAGTACTATCTTTGGGTATCTTTAAGTACTACTAAAAATTAAGTCTCTTTCGGGTGGCAGTGTTGTCTCCAATTTGAATTGAATTTTTCTAAAGCTAATTGCTGGAACATTTGTCATCCCCAAAATACACGAAGTTAGCCAAAAGTATTTTTTGGATTATGATTAATTTAGAAACCGCTGTACCCTATGACTTATTGTATGCTGTGTAGATGAAGAATATAAATTATCAATTATTTATTTAACTATTGTATTATTGATGCGTGTTAGCTGCTCATAAACTGCGTCATCCTAACATAAAACGGACGATAGTAAGGTTGAGATTCCGCTCGATACCTGATAACCAAAAACTTGCATCAGTCTAACTGAAAATATCTTAAAGGTCGATAATTTGCACTATCCTCATCAAAATATTGCTATCCGACAGACGTGTCATTAGCACTGCTTATCTTTTACAACCAAAACTGCTTCGGTGGATGTAAACTTTCAGCTAATGAAGGTTTTCGTGACCTGAGGACTTTATAGACAGAAGAACACGAAGCCTCAGTCAAATTTTTTTGGAGCAGAAGTCGCTCGAATAGTCAAATATTATGCTGTTGATCTTAGTTGTTGTCACATTTTCCGAATCAGTGCGGAACAGATAGGATTGCTTCATACAAGTTGCATTATTCACAAGAGGTTTCTAACCCTAACCTGGTGAAAGTTGTAAGTGTACAAAGGTTACCCATTCCTAAGTATGACTGGAATGGTAGAATCGGTTATGTGACACGCTTCATCTACACGCTTTCCATGTATATTTTTCAGGTATCTTCAAAGTTCAAATCGCTGATAGATAGATGAAATTCAATTGGAGAACTGTGTAATTCATCTGGAAAATCATTTGTAAAGTTCTGCAATTCATTTGGAATTATCTAAAATATACATTGAGAAGGTGCATAATATGTATGGTAGTGGTAATGGAAAGAGAAGAGTAGTAGTGGAGGCTTGGATTTTATTTGTATCGTTGCATTGTTAAATATTTATAAATAGAGCAGTCTTTTATATTGTTCGCGAATACACCTGTTCTTTCAAGATGTTTTCAAACGACATATCATTAGTTTTATTGTTGTCCTCTATTATCTATAAACTCTATCGATAATCAGGACACACTTACAGTCAGCAATATCACTTACGGGTAATATGGATATGCAGCCATTCGTCATCCTGTGTACTGAACTGTAAATAAAGCTCTGTTAAACAGAGCTAGTTTCGACAATTTTGAATAGTAAACAAACCAATAGTCGATATGTCATCAACTTTGTCTTGTATCTTAATTATTCGATGCATTAGAACAATGGTTTTAAACTTAAAATTCTAACCTGCACAACTGTCCGTTTTCTGCACTACATTAATATCCATAGATTGATCTCTTTATTATTGAGGATTTCAATTTTCTATCAATTAATATATTTTGTTATCATTCAAGTTATCAAGATTCCTGTTTCTTTGTTACGTTTGCATGCACTATTTGCAGTTATCAATGTTGTGGCTTTCTTGCATGTCATATTTTTGTCCTCTACACTGCGTGTAGGGAGAGGACGAAGTTATCCTGCGTACTGGTGGTTACCCCCCTGAATCCTACGACCGGCGGCAGCAGCAGCAACAGCCGGTCAGCCGTGTTGCATTGCGGCCCCGTCCCCGATCTCAAGGCAGCTTTAGTAGTGCATCTGGTGGTCGACCTTTGTCAGAAGACTTGCGACTGAGGAATATGGGTGGAAGACGAGCTTGGGCAGGCAGTACGTCGGCTCTCTACAATGCACCAGCCAGTGGTGATATGGGCGGCTACACACAAGACGTGAGTTACTTCTCTTTTCTTTTATCAAATGTTTTCTATCTACATGTATATGTTGAGCTTGTTTCGGGATCTGAAAGATCTATAGTGGCATCCACACACCAATCTGACTGTGACTTAGAACAGAATAAGTAAATATTCAACTTTATATATGTGTGAGAGCTTATGCATGCTTTGAAATGTTTTCTTTGTTCATTTTGAAAAAACTTGCTTTTATTATGTTTTCGGCTTTCACAAATTTTGTTTTCCCTCTTGGAATTTTGTTTTAGATTTGTTTTTATTCGACTTAGAAACCTTTTAAATGAATCGCCTTGACTAGATTCTATTTCAAATGCTCATATATATTGAGTGACGACGTTCAATTTCAGGAATACTGAAATCTCATAAAATGTATGTGCACGTAGTTGTGTGGCACATTTGACTAAAATGTTGATATTACTGCAGTTAGTCATGCTATGAATTAAGACTTATCTCAGCATAACTTGCGATAACATCCAATTCATCTATTTTGTCCATTTAAATAAATCAAAAAAGTTCAAAACACCTCAATAAATCACACTTTTCTTCCTCTAAGACGAAACTGTATATAAAGCTTTTACTTAATTTCGGTCATAAGTATAGTTTCAGGCGCTATATTCTATCTTTGTAATCATTATTACATTTAAGTCGTAAATTAGCTTTTCTACTATAATCCTTTCTATCCTACTACTTCTATTGTCGGCGTCCACTCTTGATAGTTTCCATCTTTTGCATCCGACACTCCTGCAATCCATTGACAGACAGAGAAGGATAACTTGTTCATTTGTACCCTCTCATCAGTTGTCGCTGTGATTGATAGCGCAAGTCACTTGTTGATGAGGCATCAGAGCGCAAATCAACAAACCTGTATTATCCTCATCAATAACTGGGATCGCAGTTCGGGTTGGAAAAAACATGACGTTTTGATGGCCTTGTCTTTCGACCCAGCATGAAAAGATCATGTATCTCCATAAAAATATGTTCTAATTGATAAGGAATTCTCAAGTAAAATCGCGATGAACAGGAGGCTGCAAGTCATCCTTCGTCGAATTAAAATTCGTCCAAGTGAATTCGTCACTTGGACGAATTTTAATTCAACAAAAGATAAGGAATTCCAAATGTGTCAAAGCTTACTTGTCATTCTTGCTGTCAATTGCACTTTCCGTGATTTGACATTTTCGTGTCATTGAGATGCTGTTTCAAACTTGATTGAATTTATGAAACAGCTCCAAATCACTTATGTATAACATATTGCGATTTCAAGTTTCACACGTAGGCACAGACATGCACGTTTGTTATGAATTTTCGCTGAATCATCATGTGTTTGATTTATTCCAAGTATCTTGGGAAGTTAAATCTTCCTCCGAAATGATGAAAACGGTCTCATTAAAGGACATAACTGTGATTTCCAATTACTCCATGTGAATATTTCTTGAATTGTAAATCAATGAGTAATACTCTGCGACTTCCTTACTTTTGCCTTCTCCTTTTAACGTCTTCTTTTCCTATTCTGTTGAGGGTTGGACGATAGAAGACTTCTCCAACAGGCACGGTCCTGTGTATCATTCGCAGACAGCTCCATCTCCCGCTTTTCTTCTTCAATTATTTTAAGGCTTAAATTTCTTGGCCTACCCCAAGGACGGGGTCCTTCAGCATCCACCTCCAGGACTTGTTCGATAGGATCTTCCACGGTCGTCCGCTTTACATGACCGAACCAACGGAGTCACCTTTCTCGCAGAACTTTTTCGAGTGGTAGAAGGCCGCATTTAGTCGGCACTTCGACACTGTCGATTCGGTCAGAGCGTGAGATTCCCGTCAAGTAGCGAAGCATCCTTCTGTCGCACGAGTGTAGTTGTTGGACCTGGTGATGTGTTAGGCTCCGTGATTCTACGACGTAGAGAAGCACAGGCCTAATGCAGGCGCTGTATACTGAGCCACGTCATGTAAGTGGTCGATCGCTCAGCTAACTTGCCAAGAGTTTCCATTTACACCAGGCAGACGGTACACTGCGCGTTCAGCACCTGCTTTGGAACTTATCACATCTCCGATATAGTGGAACTCTTTTACGATGTCAATCTCTTCCCCATCCACCTCGCAGGTCTCAACTGTACCGACACTTAAAGTTTCCGTCAACACACGATTTTGTATTGAAAATTCCTCACACCGGCTAGAAACCTGAGTCCACTGCAATGCTTGTGGCACCATTTGTTGCAATGTTGGCATAGTATGGAATTGTTGCCAACCCCTCTACACAGACGCCACACGGGAATCTTCTCGATTGAACTGGAGAAATTTTTTTATCGCCAGTGATCAACAACATCGTCGTCTGAATGTTCACTTTAAGACCTTTGCTTTCCATGTCTTTCTTCCAATTCTTAAACATTTGTACCACTTCTTCCTGGCTTTCTCCAGTCAGAGCCAAATCGTCTGCGTACAGCAGCTCCATTGTACCTCCTGTCCTACGATCTTTTGTAACTTCTTCCATCACAAGGATGAAAAGAAGAGGACTGAGCGCAGACCCTTGATGTACACCGACACCGATACTGAAATCATCTAATGTGTCCTGCGACACACACCTTCGACGTGGTATTTGCATATAGCGACATAACGATGTTCACGAAGCTTTCCGGAACATTTTGTCGTCTGAGGGCCCACCTGATTACGGTTCTAAGGACATAATCGAACGCATTCTGGAGATCGACAAATATATGAAATATCTTCTTCTCCTGGATGTATCTCTCTTGAAGTCTTCTGATTACGAAGATTGCATCCGTGCATAATTTACCAGGACGGTATGCAAGCTGCTGCTCTCCAATGTTGACCAATTTTTTAATCTCTTATCAAGAATCTTCTCGAAAATCCTCATCCCGTGTTCTAGACGTCGGAGGCCGCGATGTGTATGACAGCTCAAAGGATCACCTGTGCCTTTGTATAGCGTGACGTTTGAGCTATTACTCCATTCTTTTGGACAATCTTTTGTCTCCAGCATGTATTTGAAAATGAAGATAGTCGCCCAATTCATTAATCTGAAATAATTCCCAATAACAAAAAACGCCAAAATCAAAACAATGTAGGAAGAACGTAATGCAGGATTGGCAATTCGCTAGTACCTTTTTGAGTTGCGTTCCCAGTTTTCCCGTTTGTTGCATTTCATTTCACTTGGTCGTTGCACATGAATAGAGAGCATGAAAGCGTTCTTACTCAGGGGTGGGCCGATGTGACAATATGTGACATATGTATTTTCATCTCAAAATAAAATGTGTGTTTTTCGCTGTCTCTGTGACAAAATGTGACAAATTCAAGGAAAAATATTCTGACAAATTATGAACAGTCACAGAGGAGCATTAACTTCGTTTAAATGAAATAACGGTCACCTTTTCCAGGAGGTCTTTATTCTAATGTTCCTACATTCTTTGATGATAATTTGTATTAGGGATATGCAAGATTGATATTCCCCCTGTCTTGCTCCAAATAGCAACTTGTACTTGCCAGGCAAGTCGTGCTGTTATTTGGCCTACTTTTTAAAGTTGACTTCGAAATGCTATGTGATAGCCCAATTGTAACATTCATTGTATGTAGCCATATGTTTCTTGATTGTCATGTCCAGATCGTAGGAGTCACTGTGAATGTATACTTCCTATAATGCACGCGCATGTATTTATATTTACCACTGATCTGAATACAGAACAAAAGTAACAGTAATCGCTATAAAACTGAGTGGCATTTATTCACTGAAAACGAAGTTTTCCTCTTTTGTGTGAAATGATGTGGTCTGTGAATTCACTTTGTTAATTATGCAATCATATTTGCCATAAGTAATGAATCATAAATAAATTCGAGACTATAAAAAGAATCAATTGTAAAGACTACAAGGTTTGAGTGCAATCTTTTCACTTTAAACAAAGTTAAATGTGTCCCGGTTTTGCCCATGTTATGTTTCGTTATTTATTACAACAAATCTCGCGGAAAATGTTGTGCACCTTCAATGGCAATTCTCCATGGGAATGAAATGATGGTTTAACGTCGCTACTCCCCCATATTGAAGGGTAGGACGGTGCTGACGTAAGTCAGACTTTAATCTGGAGACTTGTGAATTCCCTTCCTCACTACTGCCAATGACACTTACGGGGCTCGACCTCTGGACCGAAAGATCGCTATGCCAAGCACTTAGCTACTGTGCCACGGAGACCACCCATATGGAACTATACAAATAATGACAATTAGTAATGATTAATAAATTAACGATTTTACGATTTTGTCCCATTACAACCCCGTTTGATATATATTATGAATATTACGTCAAATGCTCTACTGAAAAAATCATACGTACTTTAATGCAAAATTGATAACTGCCAATCTTCTGAGCACCGGCATATGTCAAATTTTGGCCATGGGTTTTCATCAACATGTGACAGTTGCACCCATCGTGATGTGACAAAATGTGACAAATCTCGAATATCAAGATGTGACAAAATGTGTCAGAGATACAAAAATGGCGGCTCACCCCTGCTACTACACTGTTTTAATTTTGGTGTTTATTGTTTTGGGAATTGTTTTGGATCAATTAATTGGGCGACTATCTTAATTTTCAAATGTATTCTCCAATATGTGTTGGAATATGGCGTGTAATTCTTTGATAGCAAATTCGCCGGCATGTTTCAGAATCTCTTTTGTCACATCCAAGGGGCCTGGTGCTTTGCCGTTCTTAATGCTCTTCACAGCATCCTTCACCTCTTCCAAAGTAATTTCTTCAACGGGAGGAACTTCATCCAGATCGATGACGTCTTCTTCATTTGATATCTTATCAAAGTAACGTCTCCAAACCTCTCTTACTTCCGTTTCTTTCACCTTGATTGTCCCGTTTTCATCTCTGATGTAGTGGGTGCCTTGGATTTGAGTTCCATCTTTCTTCATCTGAGTCGCAATTCGAAGCATTTTATTTTTCCCTTCTTCAGTCTCCAATCCCTCACTCTATTTGCACCACGCATTTTTCTTTGAAACAGGAACACACCGTCTTGCTTCGCGTTTCTTTTTACAATATGCATGGCGGTCGACCTCTTTCCTTGATCTGTGCCATATTCTGAAGGCATCTTTCGTCTCTTAAATTGATTTTTGAAGCGTTTCATTCCAACCCCAGGTCTCCCTCTCTGTGCCTCCTTGACCCTTCGTTACACCACAAACTTTGTCACGAGCTGTAATTGTGCTCTCTACTAGTGATCTCCAACTATCATCTCCATTTTCGATGCACTTGGCGACTTCTTTCTCATAATCTTTTCTTTTTCCTTCGATTCTCTCTGCGAATTGAGAGGAAAATTGCATGTTCCTACTACTTTATAATTTGTCGATGTTCTCGTTTTTTATGAGAAAATAGCACTCAGCATCCTTTGTGATAACTAATTTGTTGTGATTAGGGTTACAAGCATTGCTTGTTTTAAAACACGGTTTTAAAACATTTTTTAATAAAAGAAGAATGTTTTTTGTTTTGGCTTTGATCCTTTAGAGAACTTCTCATTATAGTGGTTTCTTAAGGCATTTTGTATAACTTTCAATTATGGAAACTAGTGACTGAAGCTCAGATGTCATAGTAATCTTAGTATCAACTGATGTATGTTTTTATTGGTACGAGTATTTCGCATTTGGGATGATTTCATGGGGACTGAATGCACTTAGTGTAAGTTGTGCTGTGCTTTTGGCACATAAATTAAAATGAAATTTCTCTTTTTGTTTTAAATTTCGTTCGTTTTAACTCCTTAACTCATACGAGTGTCACTCGCTGGTGCGAGCAAAACAACTAACGACGAAACTTATTATATTAATAGAAGATCGGGTCAGATTTTAGTAGGTAGCCTAGACTGAAGAAGTCTTACATTCGTGGATGTAAATCAATTATCGGTCGTCGAGATGTAGTCGTGTTTCAATCGGCAATAAACCAGTGCTGTTATTGAAATCATCGCCTTGAATAGTCCAAGTGTAATCATCCAATTTCCCAATTATTTGATAACAGAGACATGTGACATCTACAGAGATCGAGATGGACATCCTACGTCAGTTCAAGGTAGTAAGGCCGGATACAAACCTCTGGGAGATGTTTTAGGTATTGCAATGTGGCGGGATGACTGTGGTTTTTGCTTGTTTAGGGACAGATGCGGTTGCGGGTTGCAACTTGACATTCCTTAAATTTTTGGAAAACTTTCTCAGAGAAGCATCAGCATGACAATAAAAGGGAAGCAGACAGAATTAAATTAAAATACGATACGGTTAAAAAATTCGGAACGGAAGAATTCAAAGAATCCGCGAAACGGAAGAAACCAAAGTTAAATAAGTACCCTAGTGGAAAACCGTGTAAATAATTGGGTTACTTAAAGTCAAGAGCGGATGAATCAATATTTATAGCATAGAGTAACTTACCCCAGTACAGAGTAGGAAATGCAACACATACAACGGCCAGCCGACCCAACCTTGAAAGGAACGGGAAATATCTGGAGGAAATTTTCCTTCAAATAACAAATTGAATTCCTCCCATAAATACACCTCAGATATTAGCATTATATATATAATAGTTCATTTTAATGAAGTGAAAATGAGTGGTTTGTGATTTAAGTTGCGAGCATGATTTTTCCATAGTAAAGTAATTACAATTATTGCAATATCATCATATTCTGCGAATTTTCTCGGTTAATCATGACATGATGCGTCAACAAACCACTGTTAATCCGCATAAGATAATTCGAAACTAAGCAGAGATAGATGTTGCCTTTGAAAAAACACAGTAAATATCATTGCTGAATACAAATTTTCATCATCGAAAAATGGGGACTAATGATTAAGATAGTTGTGATTCTGAAGTTGTCCAATACGTTTGTGAGGAATACTTAGAAGTTTAATAATCTATTGTCGCTTCTATAAACTGAATTGCAAAAATAAAGACATCCCCGAAAATTGAACTAAAGGTTCTATTGAATCTATCGCAGGTTATTTGCTTGCGTTCTTCGGTTTTACTTTGAAAATACAGCATGTGATCCACTTAAATTCAATTTATCCTGTATTTAAATCGCTTCCACAAGCGACGTTGCTGAAGGTCGTCGAAAATTTGAATATGGGACTGTAAATGTATATGTGACTGATTATGGTATAATTTGCAAACTCAGAAAAACAGTGCTGAGGGATTGCTTAGTTCTGTAAGGCCATAATACTCGAAAATGTCAACTGTGGTTTTAAGAAAAATCATCTTTTTCTTATGAATGTCTCAAATGTCCAATTATTTCAACCGCATTTGGTAATCAAATTTCCTCATTAAAGAAATAGTCTGCTTTCAGATAGTATTTCAAACTTGTGTAGATCTGTTACTCATTTTAGGGAAAATCGGCTTTAATTTGATTGTGGTCGATGTTAACATTGTTAGCTTTAGAAATAGATTCGTTGTTCATGTCAACACATTATTTAGCTTTCCATTTATTGGGATTGTACTTGGCATATTGATTTCATTGTATTTTTCTCCTCAATCTGCTCCATTTTGTCGGCTTATTCAATTCAGTACAAATATCGAGTTTCTCAAATTCGTGACTTTCTTACATATCTGTGCAACGTACATCTTAACACCTCAATCAATGAACGAGATGGATTGTGTATATTTACGCATGAATGACAGCATGGAGAGATAGATTAATAACTGCAGTAGATAATTTCATCTCAGACTGCTATTGTTTCAATTGTTCAAGTATATAACGATTAACTTTCTTGAATTTTACAAAATATACCTGAATGAATTGTGATATTTTGTTTTATAAAAATTTTCACCGCCTTAACTTGAACAATCAGCGTAATAATCACGCAAATTAATCTAAATTTCATAATAGGCCCAGTCAAAACATGAATTATGCAATAATATTATTTCCATTGTATTGACAAATTATAGGAAATGCATGATGGGATTAAGAAAATACTATATATCTTTGAATTTAAAATTTGTTGTGTCCTATTTATCTTTAGAGTCAGTAAAGATTTCAGCCAACGGTATTATCATCGACAGTAGTTCGCAAATTTGGCGTTCAGCATGCTTTCTTATGAGAAATTTCTAATTCTGTTGAAAGACTCGGTTTTTTGCCAAACCATCTGATCATCACCTTTTGCTAACCTCTTGCTCAACTGCAATGGAATCAATTCCCTTTCTCATTGCTTTCCCCATCTGCGAATGCGAGTAAGAAATTAAGGTACATCAATAGGTGTAAAAGTCAAATTGAAGGATGTATATATAAGTGATGCAACAGCAACATGAACCATTAAAATAAATAAAGTTGAATTGTATTGCTTCAGTTTTCATAGAACTAAAAGAGTGTTTCCTTTTCATTTGTGCATTGAAATTATGCAGTAGAATATTTCCTTTTTCATGAAAACGCATCAAATCTACCAGGTTCTTCCTATGATTTCAGCAATGTCTTCTATCAGAGCGACCTGTGCAAGATTTCAGTTTTAAATTAATAAGCTAGCTTCTTAAATGATTATGTTTTAATTTATCGTCAATCATGTGACTTACGTGTATATTATTGTATTATGTTTTTTTGGCAATGAGCTTGAACAGTTGATAATCACTCTGTGGTTAGATTGCTGCACACTGGATTTCCAGATTGCAATACGAGTATCATTCTGTTTTCCTTGTTGATTCTACGTAATACATGTCATGAAGGTTAAACTCCTAAATATCGAGTTGAAAATTATAGGAGTCATATTGATGGAGATATTGTATAAATATTTATGTAAGTGTGTTGATTTCTTGGCTGAAGCGGACAGTCAACGGCATGATAATTTTATATTTATGTGATGAATGAGCTGCGGTACACTACAGTATGAAGACTTGAATGATTCCCGTCGTCGTGTTATCTCTTCACATAGATTGTCATTCCATGATCTGAGCGGAACGTTATGAAAATGATACGTCTATTGCGTAATCCGTGTAGCTATCTCTTCTTGTGAATGCTTGACGAATCTTCCAAGTTTGAGATTTTGTGATAATCCTATTTGTTAAATAAGGACACAATGTATGAATTTGAGCACGAGAGGCATTGAAATGACGAGTCACACCGCAGTTTAAAACATGCGGCATGGCCTTTTTGCATTGATTGTAGATGCATATCAGGACATTGATTCGATTTTCTAAAGTGCGAATTTGCACTCACTTGCTTTGTGTTCTCTTTACCAATGTCAGCAGAAGTTAAAGTGCATAACACAACTCCAAAGTAGCTGGGATTTGAGGCTCAACAAAATGAACGCTTGATTCAAAAATTAGTTTCATTACTTTTTTGCTAAGACTGTTTTCTGCGTAATGCGGTCGGACCATTTTGTGTATATTACAGACACGTTTGACGAAAACAAATTTAAAAGAAAACGTAATACATACTATGTAGTTTCATTCAGTTAAGAAGTTTGATTATTTTACTGTCAACTAGGCAAAATTGCAATAACAGAAGTTCCTGCGATCTCTCATGTATTTCATTCGGTATCTGAGTGTGTATTTGAACACAAGAGCCTGCCTTTTTTGCCTAGCTGCTGCTCTGGATACCTTGCTCGCATTTCTGCACCACGAATTTTTAAAAGTCAATATCATCCACTTCATCTCTTCACGCACCAACCACCTCCACACATTCTTCACCGCCGGGAAGTGCGCCACGCCTCAACTGACACAACCACCCAATGACAGCAAAACAACTGCTCAAACAAGCGGTAACTCACCACGTCGGCACACTCGGCACATAACTAGCACAAAGACAAAGCAGCAAAGTCGTTGACTCATCCCCCGGCAGTTCACAAGTCAAACAAACATTCGACAGACGTGCAAGCAGAGCACTCGCACAACTCCGCACTATAAATCATCCATGAAAGAATGTCTACACAATATCAATTCCCCTCTGTCCATTCCTGTTCACATTGCCCCCAGTGCATGTCACAGCTGCACAACCTATGACACCTCTCTTGCACACACACACACACAGTCCTACACCATGAGAACATTAGATTACCCCCTCCCCCTGTCAGGTGTGCAAAGCTCATCCGCCGCTGTGAGCGGGCGATTGGCCTACTGGAGACGTGACAGTCCCTGGACCAACAATAGCAGGGAGGGAGTGGGTCGACACCACCATCTTATACAATGTGGTTGGGGTTAAATAACTTGGCTCTCAAATTAAACAGGCTGGAATTCAGTGGGCTGAGTCAGTGATTCTCCATTGTAGTATCCATAGCACGCAGGGATGCTAGTAAATCATCAGTAAATCTGTACACGCAACGGTCCACTATCCTTTACCTTCAGAATTCCTCTAAGAATCCTTACGTTATCGAATCGCTTAACAGCTGATATTCAAGTGATTTTGTTTTAAAACTTTCTCATCGTGTAATGAACAGACATTTTCCTTACTAATGTTCAGCTACTGAGAGAAATTTAATTCCAAACCTCAAATTTTGAAGAATCTTCTCTGTGACAGTTCGAAATTTGAATGTCTAGGGTAAATCTACGCGATACTGTTGTCCGAATACTTCATTTCTGATCGTCTATTTTCCTACTACGCAGTTCGTCTCGTCTTCGATTCTCCTCCAGTTGGCTTGCTCTTTCATGCCACTAGTGTCTAATTCTAGAACATGACGACTAAATGAGTAAGAGACTTTCTGCTGGCCAATTATAGCTCTCAAGTCAATGATCTCTTGTCAACCAATCATTTATCCAATGAGGATGTTTCATGGTTAGGATTAAATTGACCACTAAAGTTTAAATAGAATCAAGACAAAACTGAACAATGGAAACGCATCACGTGATTCAAAATCATTCATATAAATCAATCCAGTCAGACATACAATCATGTGTTATTCTAATAGAGGCCAGAAACGTCCGACACGTATATTTGAGTTGCTAAGACTTCATAGAGAGAAGTGAAGTGAAGGCTGTACTACTACATTTACCTTCAGAAGATGATCCCTTTGTTAGTTTTTACTACAGAAATATAGCCCCATCGGTACTCTGCCGAAACATGAAACGTGATTTTTTTCTTCAAGGAGTCGATAGTATGTGCTATACAGAATTTGGCAGCGACGGATGCATCTTCGGACTACAGATATCAATCATTCTAAGATCTTTCGAATATTAGGATTATGTCATACATACTGTAGTGCACAAACATTAGGGGGAAGCCGCTGACGCACGCATGCAATTAGTGTATTTTCCGCCTGAATCGCCATTGACAGTTGCTTTCCAGAAGTCACGGTGTGAGACATCATATGTGTGATTGTGTGGAAATATCCATGTCACGCAGATGCTGACTTTTTTCGATTTTCCTTCGCTGCATTGCTCTTTCTTCATCCTCCGCCATGATATACTTGGTCCTTCTCATTTTTATGATTTTTTTACTTCGTTGGCTTTTGTCAATATTCCTGTCGGACATATGAGCGAACTATTTCAAGTAAAGTGTGTGTGTAATATACTTACATATCAAATTATCCCATTACCCTTGAGATAGCTGAGATGATATTGTTAAATCTCTGTGTGTTACCTTCAGTAGTGCTAGAAATTTCATTTATTCACAAAAGCAATAATTCATTACAGTTTGACACTGTAGCTTACTTAAGGGTTGACATCTTGCCTTCTATAAAAGTATGTTGCACTGGCTTGAACTTAAGAGAGAACTTTGCTTTGATATTTCTCACCGCGAATGCCCATAAATATTCCAGGAAGCGTTTGAATCTACTGTATAATTGGAATAGGCACCTTGATCCTTTACTTTAAGTTTTTGAAGTTCTAAAGAATTCATCGTAAAAGAAATATTTTCTTCATAGGTGATCAATGACCACTGTAACTTCACTAAATATCTTTGAAATTTGGTGTTTCTACAACTTCTATGGATCGCATTTTGATATTTCAGATGTAAAAACTCATCGCGGAATCTGGTTAAGCTGTGTTGTAAAATCTATTAATGCCGACTTTGTACTGATCGGTATATTCATTCTCAGATTATGCTTCAGGAACAGCACTTATCGGAAGAACTTTGTAGTTTATTGATTAAAATCTTAATTGAGTTATATATTCACTATTTAATCAATTAAGTTATGGTAGATATTTAGAATTTTTATCTTCGACTTTTCCTTTTTTCCGTATACTAATCACTTTGATCAAATTCGTCTTCGTAGAGATGTAACATGAATTACCTAACACTAATAATTCGAGTAGACATCGGAGACTCAGTAGTTTCTTTTAATAATGTTGTTGTTCCCCGATTTATTGTCCATTTCCCCCCGTGTTTCGAATGTCGGACATCGGCAAACGTCGGTCCTGTAATGTAATGTAATGTGAACGTAATGTATTTTACGTTTCTCAGACATTCGGGACAGACAGGTTTACCTAGTTACACCTAAGTCTCGACTCTTTAGAAGGTCACATTATGTTGATCAGATTACTTTTATTGAACGAACTTAAATGAATAGAGCAGTGTTTCTCAAGCGATGGACTGCGGCCCAAAACAGGACCACGAATTGTCAGGATGTGGGTCTAATATTGAAGTTAACATTCAATTCTGTGAGAGAGTCTACCTACCATTCAGTTGCGGTACAGGACACATGAATACGAGCTGTGTATCAGATCGGTCCTAATTTACGGTTCGGAAAAATGCCCCCTCACTAAAAAATTGACGGAGCTGCTAAGAGCGTTGACAGGCGAATGCTGCGATATATGGCACATGTAAAGTTGAAGGATAAAGTGCCAAGTGAAGAAGTGGCATGACTGTGTGGCCTACCCGAACTACCTATTCACCTCCGCCAGAAACGCTTGCGGTGGTTCGGACATGCAAAGAGAGAAACCGACAACATCATCGGTGAGGCATATTATCTATCGGTTGACGGTCGCTGTCCACCAGGAATACCGAAGAAAACGTGGCATGCCTGTGTTAAAGAAGATCTACAATACCTGAAGATCAAGGAGGACACTGCTCTGGATCGAAATGCATCGAAAAAGGTCACCGCAGCAACGTCCAACCCTGATGAAATAGAGAAGGAGCGACGAAAAACTAAAAAGTAAAGTAAGTAAGTCCATCACTTACTTCGCTAAAACACTAACTGCTTTCCTCAAGCTCTTTAAGTCACTCTACGATCGTGATGTCGTGAAAATCGTCAAATTTATCAAGACTCGAACACTTAACACGCGACTTTTTCGGGAACTTCGAGGAGAGATGGGATTAGAGTTCGAGAACCTGTTGTTTCACTCAGATGTGTGATGGCTATCAAAATGAAAAGTGCTCCAATGATCCCTGAAACTGAAAACTGATAGCATTCATCAATTAAAATTTCATTTGAATTTTGCTTTCGTAGGAAACATTTGGTTACAGGCAACGAAAGTGACGTGAGGACAATTCCGAAAGATTTGTGCTCAACTTTGGGCCGCGACTGCTTAGGCCGTGTAAAAGACTAGAATATAACACAAGACAAAGAGCCACGAACATAAAGTTCTCATAACAAACCCGTATATGTTTGGTACAATTTTATAATTTACGGCTATCAAGATACCATTAATTGTTCAAAGGAATAGCAGAAAGAACGTTACTTTAGGACCAACCCATGTTTAAAATAGTAAGTTGATATTTTCCTCAATCTCTGTCTGATTTATAGTGTTAAAATAGCAATTACGTGCTCATGCAATTTTTTATATGCTTCTAAAAATGTCAATTGAATGCTATCATTGCATCACATGTTTTATGCTACGCGCAATGGTACTTGAATCACTTTTTCACTGTTTAGCATATGAGCTCTACTCCGAATTATCAACACACATTTTGATATGTTAGGTAGACAAATTAACTAATCATTTTATCAGAGAGAACCGTTGATTGATGTAGGACATGCTCTTATTCTCTGCAAGCATGTTTATTAGAAAATGTGATGAAACAAATAGCGCATTGTGTGCTTATTTGAAATCTTATTCTGCAGAAGCTTGTCATTACATGCAAGCGAAGTCTGTACCAAATTCTATCGATGTCCTTCATAAAGTAATTACATTCTATAGTATATCTTGTACAGATTTCTATCTTTCGAGAAAATATGCCATGAATCCTAAAATTCCTGTTGACGTGGAAAAAATAAGATAGAAATAATTTCGTGCAAGATCAAGTTTTTGATCAAATTTTAATTGAATATTTCAAGGATGAGAAAGGTTTTGAGGGATCAGAATTTTTCGCGGGACCTAATAAGTCTGCCTTATGTATTTTTTATTTTTTTTAGGAGAATTTCTTTTTCTTGAGAGTGGGCCCCGTCACCCCATTCTCATCCCAGATTCTAAGAAACCATGTGTTTGGATTATATCGTTGCAATCGAAATGCTTCATGAAAAAAATTTTTGATGAGTGAATCATTTTAAACTCAATTATACTATCGATTTCTCAATTATCTATATCTTATGTTATGATGATGTATATCTTTTCATTCATTTTCAGAACTTCAAACGCTATCGTGTAATTTGATCATCAATTCAAATTTGAACAATACATTTAGTCGTTTGCATGAATATGACTACATATGCATCTGGCATCAGAACGAAACAACAATATTTGATGTTGTGTTTCATTTTTTGCAACTATTGAATGATACCGTTGTTCGTTAATCAGTCGATACTTCACTGTCTTTCAATTCACATATTATCCTGCCATAGCGTCCTAGCTCTCGAATAATAGGAATTGTATAGGAAGTGTATCCGGACTGAAAACATCGAAAGTCTCAAAAACATCAATGCTCGAGTAGCATTGATTGTATTAGATTATGCGTTCGTAGTCGTGTGATCAGTTGATATGCGTATCGATGCCATTTGACTAAGGCAGACTGTCCTAGATTCCATCAGAAGTCAGCGGGAGCGTAATCCGAATCGAAGATATTCTCTGACAGAAAATCATGGTTAAATATAATGAAGCAAGAAATTCAAGATGGTAAAAATGAGGAGTCTGACTTAGATAGCGAAAATGCACATCATGCTAGCCATGGATCTAAGAATCAATAGCATTGTGAGGTTTATTAAAGCGAATCAACAATGCTTTAACGTCCCCCCCCCCGGAGACTTAGACAGTACTAACATAGACTATGACGGGACTATTCTGATCCTTTTTGTCCGGTTGCCTTATTGCCGACTTTTACTAACACTCTTGGGGCTCGACCACACGGTCAAAATGCCTGCCTGTGTTGGACACCTGTTATTTGGTAAAAGAAATGAAACATCTCAACATCAGTTTTTTGTTTCGAATGCGCATCTTTGATTTGATTCTGTGAAAGAGTTTTTCGGGATAGTTGATGTTAATCTTGAACTTGATCGCCTCAAATCCATTTCGAAATTTTCATTTTGATGTTTCGAATTAAGCTCTTTCATAATAATTCTGACTAAAAATGTGTACGTCGAATGATATCCCGAAAATCACTCTCACTGTATTTTGAATGAGCATGTTGTCCTTTGCATTAATGTTGCATTTTAGTGCACTTGTCACTGTTTCTTGCGTTCCTTGTCAACTAGCACAAACTCGCATTGATGTTGTTTATCTCCCTAGAAGAGAAGCGGTTCTCGATCTTCTTTAAGACGGCTGAGTGATAAGATTGCGTCAAAGTTTCGACAAAGTGGAAATTTGCAATCCGGTGAATTTGAAGGCGGAAGGTAAATATTTTATAGTGAGAATTCGTTACAGAAATGCTTGCTCTATAAAATGTTTATAATCATTAAATCTGTTAATAAATAATGTGATTGTAAGATGAAGTTTAATTTATCTAGACATGTTTGCATATTTTACTAGCATGCATTAGTAAGTTGTCAGTAGTCATTAACAGCAAAGTCTTAAATGCGTGAAATGATTGAAAAATATACTCTGAGTTGATGATGAATTGCCAAATTTGCTAACATGTCTTGGTTTTTCGCTATATCACGTAATGCACCAATATAAATGTATTCAAGGTTGCTGTCAAGATGTATTTTTACAAAGCTGCTGTATGTTTTTCTGTTTCAATTTGCCTTAACTATATTTGTAGTCGGTAAATATTTGTTAATTTCCCTGTGAAAAAATTTGTTGTAAAGCTTCTACATCTGAAACATCCTTACTTGTTCAGTAATTTCCTAAATAAAATCCAAGCTAGGACATGCATGTTTGTTATAAATGTAAGATTGGAATCTGAAATTCGAATTAGAATTAAAAGAATATTTTTTAGATTAAAAGTGGCCATAAAATGAAGCTCAATGAGAATTAATGTAAATGGTATGAAGGCTAACTGTATAATTAGTCGCGAAGTACGTCGATTACGACATATTGCATTGCCATTGGAGTTTTCCTCCAACCACCAAGAAAATGCTGTCCATTTAGAAATGTGATTCATAACTTGTAACAATAACAAAGAGTTAGTGATATCATTTTAAGCTCAATTCTTCTCTCAAACTTTTATAATGCAGATCAGATTCATTCTGCAACTCATTTAGTGCATTTTCACAATCTTTTAGGATGTCTATATCTGAATGTTGTGCATTAAT
Organism: Prostheceraeus crozeri; assembly: GCA_907163375.1. Classification (NCBI taxonomy): domain Eukaryota; kingdom Metazoa; phylum Platyhelminthes; order Polycladida; family Euryleptidae; genus Prostheceraeus; species Prostheceraeus crozeri. Next base: position 173,876 of record CAJQUW010008766.1, read on the forward strand.
GGCCATTAATCTGTGCATTCTTGATAGGCAGCTGACCAAATTGACTTCTAAACACATCTAGCATGACTGATCGCTAGCTGTGAAGTCATCACAACGAAATGCTATGCGTGAACTATGTCAGTTCTTGCCACATCGATAAGCATGCAAATATGACAGTTAGCTCGACTGTTTCACATGTATAACTTCATGAAATTAAAGTAAAAGTGATATGTTTTTGCATTCAATTTCATTGTTGTTATTTATAGGTAATTTTAGTATTGATTTTAATAATTAATAGGTTAATCATGAACCTTTTCTTAAATTTTTAATACGTGATAACAAAGTTATGCTATCAGTCATTACATAATAGGGTGACCCGCAAAAAAATATTGTTTTAAACTAATGCTATTTGAAGTTGTGCTGACAGTCATACATAATCAACTTATAACGTACACATACATGAGTACATGATAGCGTGCAGAGCCTGTTGAAAACCTTTAACATACGAAACAAATCGAACTTGCTATATTCAAATAATTAAACAAGATTCTAAAGCAGGAAATCCGATAGTTGTGTACTACTTAACAAAAGGAGTAGAACCATGATAAAATAAATTAAGCGGTGAGAATGAATGAAAGTGAAGTAGAGAATGAGCATGGTTTGAGTAAGACACTACAGTCTAAGTCAGTTTGCAGAAAATTGCAGCTACTTATTTTCCATTCTACTATGCAAGGCATGAAGCTTTGTTTATTTCATGAGGTTCCATTGGCAATTGTATAAAGATGGGTATCTTTATTCTGAGGGTCTTATGCCAAGCGAAACCGTTCTCGCATTTCACCTTCCCTGATACGTCTAGTAACATCTAAAAATGTAAAGTTACTGTGTTTACATCTTAATAGTTGAAGTGTATGCAAACATAGAAATAAGGTTTGTGAAGCGACATTTTTCCATTCCACAAGAGAAAAGACAAAATTGTTGTCAAAGAAATATGCTATCGCTTGCAGCAAGTGTGCCTTTCAGGAGATAAAAGTCAGATGGCGCCTACATATATTTGTCATTAAAAAGTACTTAAGTCAGAATCATCTGAAGATGCCATTGTGTCTATGGCACACGTATAGAGATGGTCGGACTTTATTTTCTCAAAACTTGCAAACATTCCTTGACGTGCTAAAATTTGCAGAAACCATCGCAATCTATTGAAGATTCGATTTAAGCTTCTTTTTATGTGCATCATATCTTTCTCTCTCTCTCTGTTCGGAAAGTCGCTGTGCAGTGAAAATACATCTTTATTTTAATGTTTCTTTCCCTATGAAAAACAATTAAGAGGAAGATATGTACGCCATAAGAAGAACAATAATCGATAGATCGAGACACGTGAACTGCACTCCAGTTGCTGCAGGCTATTTCATTCATCTATTCAATCATTTGACTGTGGACATGCTAACACTAGAAGAATGCATCTTTCTGATCGAGCATGTTTTTCGCAACCAGGATAAATACGCGGATGATGTAGAACAACAATTTAGCAGCCGATTTCCTGATACCGTTCTCCCTCATAGAAATACTGTGTGTGATATGGTTAACAAATTCAGAAGAACTGGCTCCGTACAAGGCGCGCCGCGAAGTGGATTGCCGGGATTACTCACGGCTGAAACACTTAAAGAAATTTCAGAAAAATGGATATTTCCCCAAATAAGTCAATACGGCAACTATCCCTCGAATCAGACATCGGAGTGGCAACTGCTCATAAGGCCGTTCCTACAGAGTTATCCCTTTATCCTTATAAGATACCAGCATTTCAAGAGCTAAAGGATGCAGATCATACCAAGCACCTACACTACTGTCGTTGGTTTCTTGAAGCACATATCGATCTTGACCACACATTTTACTCCAACGAGGCGTGGTTTCACTTCTCTGGCTCCGTAAAAAGCCAAAGTTCCCGCACATGGTCTGAGGTGAACTCATTCAAGGTTCATGAATCACCATCTCACTCCCTAACACTTGGTGTTTGGGTCGCGATAAGCAGGCGGAGGACTATTTGGACCTTTCTTTTTTGAAGAGACGGTGACTTCCCAACGAACATTTTGGCATTTTATCAAAATTCATCGGAGAACTTTCGGACCATGAGAACTCTCGTATAGTCTTTGCACACACACACACACACGTCAAATGAAACGCTGAATCGGCTGCGTCATAAGTTTGGAGATCGACTAATCACAACGGGTTTGTGGCCCCCTAGATCGCCAGATTTAACATCCCGATGTTTACTTTTGGGTTGCAGCAAAAGCCAATGTGTTCAAGAACTGAGGGATGAAATTCTCTGATTCGCTAATTCAGTCACTCCGGATCAACTTGTGCGAGTCTTTGATAACATGAAGCGACATGTGAATGAATGCATTCGCGTAGGTGGTTCACACTTTCAACTTTTATTATAGTCCTATTGTCAATGTCAATCTTGTCTACAGTTTAATAATGTTTAGAAATTTGCTCTAAAAAATAAAAATGTTCATCATTACAATGCATATTTTGATCTCTATTGCTTTTCATAGGGAAGGAAGCTTTAGAATATTTTCACTGCAGAGTGACTTTCCGAACACCTTGTATATATTTATATATATTCGTATGCTAGAAGACAGTACAAAGGAAAAGCAGTAATACAAGTCAAAATTTCAAGTTTTTCAGCATAGGATAGCGTCATTGGAGACCAGGTGTAGATCTTTCAGTCCGCCACGCCGCCATGAAAGGATTTGATCGGACAGTTCTCCACGATGTGTGGCATCCACTCCACCTCTCCACAGGTGCATAAAGGGGATTTCCCGAGCTCCCCAGCGATGTAGAGAATCCTTACAAGGACCGGCATTTGTTCAGAAACGGTTCAGTAGGGTCCACTGGGCTCGTTGAAGATCAAATCAAAACCAGGGACTCGAATTGTTGGGTCGTCGATCAGGAATTTGTTGTGAACATCACCGTTTCCAAGCCAGGTTTAGGTCGAATTTTGAACAGGGGTTTTTTCTCCAACTGGGTTGGCGGGAATTCAATCGCAGGACAGGCGGGCTCCGTAGATCTTCGTGAATGGGAAGGTCGAGATTGCGTTGGAGCTGCAGGAGGTTTGATGTTGCCTTCTCTCTTCGGAGTAGGGATGTTGCATATCTTTCTCTGACATTGTGTCTTTCACATAATATATCATGAGAAACGGAAGCTTTAAGAAACATGCTCGGATTTTTATAAATGGTGGTAGAATTAATAGGATGAATCTTTGAACTTCAAATCCTTCGAAAATGCTACTTCTTAAATGGGGCTTTTGAGCAAAATTTATCAGAGGATCCAATGACCTAGGCTGAACCCCTTATGAAACCGGAGGGTGAATGTTTTGTTAAAAGGCAAAAAATGTATAACAGATCATTTGTTCGAGTACATGTATAAGAAAAAATGATTAAAAACCCTGGGAGACTTTATTTTCCAAGACAAAGAGATTCCTCACTATGTATAAGTGTAAAAGAAAAATGCTGTTACTGAAGACACTCGCTTAAAATTTTCGAGGAATTATTGTAATTTGGGATAGATTTCCTCGTTTGGAAGTTCATTACTGAGGAAATTCGAGAAAGCAAATTTTCAATATTCTGCTCCTGATCTCAGTCTGGGTCAGTTTCCCTTCGTGAGTCTGCATATGCATGCATCCACACAGCTTTATCTTAGTCTTTATGAAACGAATGCTCAAATTCTATCGAGCAAGGGAAAATTTTTATGCTCGACTTGCTTCAGATAAGAAAAGCTACCATTCAGTCAAATCACGAGAGAGCAGTCCACACATTGCTAAGAAAGAAATAGTCCACACGCACAATGAGTCAATCCTATTTGCCAGCGATTCTGAAGGAAAAGTCATTACAGTATGACTTCCAACCGTGAGATAGTTTTGTTTCTTTTTCAAATGTTGGTGAGATATTTTACCGTTGGCGCTTTTCAACTGCAATCTCGCTTCGCATGACAGAAAAACGATTCACGTTTTATTTCTGATATGAAGGTTGTGCAAAACATGGATCATTAAATATTGTCTCGGCTTAGGAACAGAAGAATTAAGTTGGTGTTGAAAAATGCAGTAATTTTTGCAATGTATTAGACAAATCAAAATTCATTCGTAATATATGCAGCATTGTACGCGTACATCAACAATCTTGACCTAAGCAGGATTTAATAGAAACAATGATTAATTTATCTTGATCAGCACATGGTCAGAATTCAGGTGAAATGAAATGGCCTTAGTTGAAGGCTTTGCACGTCCTTTCCAACTAATGCCGTGCTTAACACTGCACTTGAATGGAATTCCCAGAAGTTAGGCTCTATGAAGTCCGATATAGTTATCTGGAGAATTTTTCTCTTTCGAAAAGTTACACGCAGAAGATTATAAAATACGCTGGTGAACTCAACTAGAAAAGTTGACAAATGTCTTTTGCACCACTTCGTCCTTTTAAGGACGGCTTCGTAACTCGAAAATGGCGTAGCTCATCATGTCATTTAATTCAAGATAGACTGAAGAAAATGTGGATACGCTCATCATATTTCGCAAATAATAAGAGTGATTTCATTTTTTAAATACCAAATCAACTTCATACATATGAAGCATTTTTGCAGCAAAATCGAGTGGGGGTATTGCTTGAAAGGAATGTGAATATTGAGAATTGCTATGATTCGTATATGCACAACAGCAAAAAAAGTCGGGATTATTATTGACAAACTTTCAAAAGAAAAGGGAGTATTAGGACTTGAATTCCTCTTAAAAACCGTCAGATTTCATCGCTTTATTTTGTATAGAAGAAGACGAATCACTAAACGGAGACAAAAGGTTTTCCTTTCTTGTTGGTACGTTAGACGCGCTAGCATACTTGTATTTGAACTTTGAGATTACCCCAATCCCGTAGTAGATACTATTTAATTGTAACGGTAAATTCTACACTGTAGCGAACTAAATTATGAAAGTAGTGTTCCTCTGACTAAGTAAGTAAATCATCTAAATGTTCACTGGTATTTGGCTCTGATCGTTAGATGTTGGAAGGAACTTGTTTGTGGATTTACGTATGTGCTGAAGGTTGTCGGTAAAAGTGGTGAGAATCATGATAAAGCTCTGCCCATTCTAATACATTACCCATGGAAGGCAATATGATTCTACTATGAATTCATGCGATGCATCTTTAAAACTTCAGTTGAGTACTATTTTCAACACAACGAATTACGGTTCTAGCATTTGCATATTGATGTGATTCGTTTACAAAAAGATAAATATACACCTTATTGGCTGCTTTTCACCTATAATTTAAGCTTTCATCACACAAGGCATAATCTTTAACTTTAAGCTTTACTTGGATATTGTATTTAATCTTGGTTCCGGCTAACGTGTTGTAAGCAAGTTGTCTCATCGAATTTCGATGATACATAGGAATCGACTGTCTCGTGTTCAGAACTAACACAGCTAAAGAATCTGCATGTTTGGTGGATGGAGAGGTTGCTAGTAATAAAAGTTCCGATATTAATAAACCTGCGCTGACACAAAATGTATTTAAAACAAACAACGATCTCTCTTTAAAATCAGCGTTCAGTATAGTTGAGAAGATTGAACTTGATGAAATAAGCCCATTAATCGAGAAATCAAATTGCCATCTACACAGTCAGTTCAAGCCCTATTTTGCAATCATTTGAAATTCTGATTCTGGCGTAGACACTGAACACGCGTGTATATGCTAACTTCTGCTCATCATATTGGCATTTAGTATCAATTTTTATGGATTTGTCCATCCTTAGCCTCATGATGAATTTTGAATTTATTGCGTATGTACGTAGATGTAAATCAATTGGATGATATGTAACATCATTAAAGGTTATTTTGCTTTTCATCAGAATCAAGAATAGACGGTCAAAGCGATAGCACATCAAATCAAGTAGGTTCCATAAGGCTTAAACGAATTAACCAGCTTTAATTGTGTTACTTGACTAGATGCAATTGAAGTTTTTCGCGATCTAAATTCTACGTGAATCTAAGTTTGCACTATCAATCGTGTTTCTGTTTGTTCTAAAGTATTTCTACATTTGTGTTTCTAAATTTGCACTAATAGACTTTGCCGCTCGCTGATAATGATTTCGATAGTGCTTTCATCCCTGTTTTTCAATTTTAGTTCATCAATCACGGTCAGAACTTTATCAAAGATATGAAGCATTATTGTGAATTATTAATACTGTCCGTGCATTATTCAAAATATTTTGCTAAAAAAGGAAACAAAGTTACTGGTCAAGTTCGAATTTTCAGATATTCATTTATGACAACATTTGGTTGTTAACTCTGAATGTCATAAAAAATGTTTAAGAGGTGTTTTTTTTCACTTCATAGTAATTTTCAAAACCATCGATATTGAACTTTGAGGTCGTTTGTCATTGACAATTTCTAGTTGATTAAGTATGTTCCATAGGTTATAAATATAAACAAAAAATGTGTCTTTATTATTGTCAAAGAATTCTAATCGAGATTTGAGTGCATCTGGTAAGAAAAAATTCGAATCAGATTCCTGCTATCTATCGAATTTAAATACATATAAATAGACGTCACAATTAATGGACATGCGTGTTCTCTACCTCACGTGGAATTGAAAAAGCGAAAAATGTCAGTTGGTCTGATTCATGGGCTACAAAGCACTCCCGCGAAAACTTGCGCAACCACATGCCATATTATGCAGTAGGTTTAACATTTAACGTATTTACTTTACTTAATCTCTCTATGGATGTGTAGTCACAGAATGCAGACGCTGCAATTAGGCGAAAACACACGTGCACAAATTACTTTTGAATCACATTTTTAAATAATTAAGTAGTTTAGTCGCTGCTTTGAAAGAAAAATGTTCAGAAATATCGATTTTGAGTCTTTAGAGCTTATCTTTTAAATAGCACTTAGACAACCCAATTTCATTAAGAACAAACATCAAATTCGAAATCCGGGCCTTCGAATTGAAAAAAATATTGTCAGCGTACTTTGTTAACAGCAGTTGATTCTAAATTCAGGTTCACGGAACGACATAGCATTATCCTCATACAACAGCTGTAAATATCGCTCGCTGAAACAAATTGAATACATCGATCGCATAGGCATTTGCAGCATTCTGAATTCTGATAGGGATTATAAAGCTTTTCGATGCTTCAGTAATTATTTCATATTACTATTACCAAGGCCGTTCAAAATCTGAAGTATGGTTTTTCAGTTATGCGCATAAATTTTGGTGCGATACGCAAATTTTCCATGAAGCAAATTTAATTAATAATAGTGGTTAATAACTGATTGAATGCCACTGCTGGACTTTTGTCTGTTTTATTTATTCTATCAGATGTTATGAGAGGCATGAAACTTTAGCACAGAGGAATGCTGTTAAATTGAAACGTGACCTACATGAAGAGTTCAGAGAATTATTTTGTGAAATTTGATCTAGCTTTGCTATAAACCAAACATAGACCTTCTGTTAAACCATTTTTGAGAGAATTTTGTAAGAAAAAATCGATATGACTTCGGTAGCCAGTCTGCATCAAATTTATGAAAAGCATGTTCCCGGCGTCAGCATACAAGTAGTATCATATAAGCACAGAGTGATTTCCTGCGCTGACTGTTGGTTCACCAAAGCACACAAAGAATACTATTTATATCTGTGAAAGTGCCGAAAAAGAAAATATCACCTGAACAGCATTTCTTAATATATCAGGAGACAAAACTCCTTTGTTGGCGAAAATGTGAGCCTTAAGAAATCATTCAAATAACAACACGGCATATATAACAATCTATATCATAATAGCAGTTAGTAATTAGCTATTTGGTTATGGGACTGTACTTATGTATGGGACATACGAATTGTTGAAATCTTCAGGTAAAATGAGGCTGTAATTGTAACCTTTAATGAACTTCATGTAAAATTTGATTAAAACAGATCTTGTTGAAATGTTCTTTACTCATATAGATCAAAACCTAAAAGATTCCCAATTTTAAAAGGCTTTTTTCCTGAACGAAGATACTTTCCTCTCCCGAAGTAAGAAAGTGGACTAATTCCACAACATGAAACATCTCGATCATCATCTATATTAAAAACAAGTCATGTATTTATGTGCATACAGCTTAACTCAGTTTCTATTTGAACACTTACTAACTTACAGCTAGGAAATCAAACAAAATAATAATTGATTTCAAAAAATTGTCAAAATCATGTGTGTCTTGCACGGGTTCTTTCAAACACCAGCGTTGAAGTTCAGTTTAATCAGAGAGGTCGGATATCTATGCATTAGCTTTCTAGTCAGATGTAATAGGGACCAACACCAACTTGTCTATACTCCAAATCATCTATACTAAATCTGGTGAAAAATATTTTTCACTTCCAATGATGAACAAAATGCCATGAGTATTAAACGCATATGGCATGATCATTTAACAGCTGGCAGACAATCTTAAGATAGCACGGAAAATTCTCCAACCCCATTGTACACTTGCTAATGCATGTGCTATGGTTTATAATGCATTTATAATGAGAGCAAGCATGGTGAGCATACATACCTGGTTATGTTTGTCTTCGTCAGGACGGACATCATCGAGTTGGTGGTGGAGTGGCAGTTTGGTTGAGAGATTCAATCACGTTTTCCCGTAGGATGATTACTGACTGTCCGAACGGTCTTGAGTGTCTGATCATTCCACTTCTTACATTCAACATCATTTTATTTTGTGGATACATTCCCCCAGATTATGCTGTACCCTGTCAAGATTCAATAACCACTTTTATAATATGTTGTATAGATGATGTATTATCTCACTTTCCACATTTCGAAATTATTGTCTGTGGGGATTTTAATCGTTTTGATATTGGTGACATTTGCCTGTTTCTGAGCTTGAATAACATGTACAATCTACCAACGTATGGCAACTCCCAGCTTGATTATGTTTTGATGTCGGATGACCTGTCCAATGAGTACACTGTTTGTGACTCAGTTCCTTTTGACCGTTCTGTTGTGCCTCATGCCTCCTTGTTGGCTACTCCTGATTGCAAATATTCCGTCTGTCATGATGTGTTCAGAAAGGTTTTTGACCTTCGTGATTCTAATCTACGTAGATTATCATCTGAAATCAGTAAGCTTGACTGGCAGATTCTGTATGATGATGATTTGCCATTGGATCAGAAATGCAATTATTTTCACACAGTTTTGAGTCGCGCTGTAAATTTTTGCATTCCGACTACTTTTGTGCGATGTTCTTCCAGGGACAAACCTTGGATTACACCAGTTATCAAAGATTTGATAAATTAGCGGTGGATAGCATACAGGAAGCGTGACTTTTTGGTGTATGAAGGCTTGAAGGTAAAAGTCAGGGAGGCTATCGAGAAATCGAAAGAAGCTTGGGTTAAAAAGATGGCTGCCACTGATGTTTGGAAGACAGTGAATTCTCATGTTGGCACCAAGCGAAACTGTCCAATTACATCTCTGCTTTCACAGTATCCAAGTGTTGATGAAGGGATTGAAGCCATAAACGATCATCTAACATCGCTTTTTTTGAAATCTGACTTAAACGTGGTCAATGTCGACGTTCTTCAGGATTCCAGTCAAGTTTATGATGACCCTATGTTGACTCCTACAATTGTTGAAGAACTGCTGTTGAATGCGAAGAAGAGCAAAGCTTCCTCTGATTTCCCTACCGAAATCTATAGATCTGACGCAAAACAATTGGCAGAACCACTTTGTCAACTATTTCGCCTGTCCGTGTGGGACTGTAGAGTTCCCCAGCTTTGGAAAACTGCGGCTATAACTCCAGTGCCTAAATGCTCATCCCCGTCTCTGAATGACATCCGCCCGATCAGTGTCTTGCCGTTGCCTGCCAAACTATTGGAGGGCTTGATTTTGGGTCCTCAAAAGTCTAAGTTGCTGAGCTGCTACGGTAATCATCAGTTCGGATTTAGACCTGGTTCCTCTACTCTATGTGCTCTTACATCGCTGCATGACAGATTGACTTTATATTTGGATGATCCTGCGACATATGGTGCATGTGTGATTTCTTACGACTACTCAAAGGCGTTTGACAGTTTGAAGAGTGAGATAATCGTTCAAAGATTGATTGACTATGATTTGCCGGCACATTTTGTGAAGTGGATTTATGACTATTTATCTTCTCGTTCGCAATACGTAAAGGTTGGTGTATCTTGCATCAGTCTTGCATCTATGACATCAGGCGTACCTCATGGCTCAATCCTCGGTCCGTTTCTTTTCTCTGTTGCAACCTCCACCCTGTCAATTAGTAATAGCTCACATTGTCATATGATCAAATATGCCGACGATATAAACTTATGCTTTCCTCTATTTAAGAACTGTGATAATAAGCATGTCCTAAAAGAGCATGAGCGAGTATTGTCTTGGTCTCAACAGCATGACCTGCTGATAAATAGCTCAAAATGTAAAGCGCTGACTATCAAGAAATCCGCTGTTTTTGATGATTTTGTGGTGCCGAATGTGTCGACAGTTAAAGAACTACCCATTCTCGGTGTCCGGTTCAACTGCAAAGGAACGTGGTCAACTCATGTGGACTCTGTGCTTCGAACTTCTTCACGGCGTTTTTATGCGTTGAGGACCCTCCGTCGAACCCTTAGCAATAGCTCAATGACGCTTTTGTATTATTCCTTGATCAGGTCAGTGATTGAATACTGTGCTCCGCTGTTCTTATCTTTGTCTACCCATGATGCCATGAGACTTTACCGTCTACAGCGGCGATTTCATAGATTGTTATGTGGAAAAGGTTGTGACAATAATTGTTTGCCTGATCTTTCTCAACGTCGTATACTTTTGAGTCAAAGATTTTTGAGTAAGATTATGACTCAGTCGCACATTTTCCATCATTTGCTTCCTAACATGTCTACTTCTGGTCGATTTCTCTTACCTATGCGTAGAACTGTCCGTATAAGTAATAGTTTCATTTGAAAGGTCTGCTCTATGTACAACAATCATTTTCAAAGGAAATAATTTTGTGAATTTGGATTTGTAATCAAACTATTTGTCTTTGCAATTTTACCTGTAACTTGTCGATTTTCATTCACTTCGAAATAAAACGCTTTATATCGAAGATACATGCTGGAAATCTGACCTCTTAGGCAAACATTCATGATGCCACTTCATGATGTTTTATCAAGGAGATAACGGTAATTAACTGCTTCATGTACAGTTGATTATTATTTATTGTACTACTTCTTTGCTTGATTTTAACCGCTTTCTAAAAACGTGCTAGCTTTTAATGCTGAAGCTCTTAGCAATGCAATTCGTTATGGCATTAAATCGGTAACCTTTGCGCATCTTAATGCTGAAGAATGTAAAGAATAGGTGTAATAAATGTAATAAAAATGATCAAAATGAATAAAAAAATTTTTAGGAATTAGAAAATATATGTTTATGATGGACCATATATTTAATTGTCACCCTATGATTGGTTTTAGACACTTTTGGGTTTCGATATACTCATCGTATCTTGGGAAATTTTTTACATCGCAGCATACTTTTGTATTTGACTATTTGAAATTGAATAAATAACTTGCAAATGTAGTGGTTCTGTGATTATCTGCTTGTTCACTAAAAGTGAAACCAATTTTAAATTCGCATTTTCAATGCAATTCAAATTTATTGACTGAATTAAGATATTCTGAAAAATGTACCATTGCTGTGCTAGTGACTGCTTTATATTGACGTAGAAAAGTGATTTTCTTGTAGCTCTAAATTTTCGAAGATTTTATGTGCTAAAAAATGAAGTAACTTTTCAATATTTTTTGTCTGATTAATAGTTAGATGATTTTTTGATGGATGAATGGCTTACAGCATCAAATTTGATGTGAATTCTGGATTTGTTAGAAATATCATGCAATAACTGCTTTAATTAGGGATAGGTTAGTCGATTGAACATATTATATTATCACACTGACAGAGACAAATGCTCGGATTGTACGAAGGTGAAAAACTAATGATGTCGAAAGGTGACTATATGGCTTGTGATAGGAAGTTATTTGACATTCTTATTTATGAAATCAGTGGGATAAAACACTAATTTCACGATTTCACGGCTGTGAACATGTATTGTTCACTTCCCCGCTATGCATCCTTTCCCATGTTGAAAGGGGTCAGGCGGTTCTTGCTTTCGGGTGGTGCGCCTCCACTCCTGCTAATCAAAGACCATTGCTGGATTCAGGTCCAGAGCTAGGAGACGACATGTGATCATACCACTGCACCTTTCTTCGTAGAATATCGGAAGTGTCTTTCAGGTTCGTCTTCTTTAGGTATTCACTCCTGTGTTAATCGATCAATTTGTGAATTACTAAAATTTACAAGATTTTCAGTTTAGTGGTTTACAGTGTATAGCGGTAAGAATCCATCAATTAGCTAATCTCCAGGAAATAGTTGAATAAATGCCGCTACATGACTGTTTCTCCGCACATTTGCTGTCCTTGATGGCAATGCACTCATAGTTTCGTAAATCATCCGAGAATCTGATAGATTGAAAGGATATGGATTTCTTTTTTATATATACTTTATTCTATTGCAATTTGTTAGCTGAGGAAATATGCCTTGACTGTTTATGAAATTGAAAATTGTTTTGAAAGAAAGTCAAGTTATATATTGTAAATTCGTATAAAAGGTTGGTCAATATATTTCGACTATTTACTCCATAGCCATTATCAAGAATAATAATAATAATACATAATTCTTGATAATGGCTATGGTGTAAATAGTCGAAATATATTGACCAACCTTTTGTACGAATTTACAATAAATAACTTGACTTTCAAAACAATTTTCAATTTGTTAGCATAGTGCGTATGTTCGCTTTGTTTGCCAATTCATTGCAACTTAATCGTTTCTGCTTATGATTGTGTATTGTAAGTAACTGACATGTTAACTAGATGTGTAACCAACTAACTATGCTATTAAGTAAGTGTTGTGTAGTTAGACTAATTATAATAAGACATGTATGCAAAAAATATGTACGTAACGTATTTCGTAACTCTTAAAATGATTTTTTACACTTCATTTCTGCTAGGATTTAACAGATTCTAGTGCCCACTCGATGTTTGTGTTGACTTTCATAATCAGTTATCAGGGAGTTAAGCAATCACTACTTGCATGAAGAAATTTCGAGTCAACCATTGTCAGTCAGTACACAGACAAAGATTCATTTTTAGGGAACACCACCGACTTTCTAAGCTAGCATTATAATACTTCGTTCTTAAAATTCCTTTCAATTTAATACTGTATTTTCTTTATTTATCGCAGTTGAGCGATTGCACAATCAATTGAGTTATAATTTATTCTCCGCATCCGCATGGAACTCTGCATGTCAGACTATGTTATGATTTCATTAATATCATTCAGAATTTCTAAAAGTGCAATTTTCAGTTGTCAGTTTTCTATTTCTCTGTGCCGATAAGTACATGCTATTTGATATTCTTGGCTTCACCTTGCCATACTGTTTCGGTGTTGGAATGTATTTTGTTCGTCTTGTTTATTGTTTGTGTTTCGTTGCTAAGAAACAGATGCATCACTTTTTAGCATGAAGCGGGCCAGCTCTCTGTCACAACTTCCCGGGAGTCACTCTCAGCCAAATGTAAGTTCGATAGTCGATTATAAACCCAATCCTAGTTGGGTCATCAAAAATATTGATTTAAATGCCAACGAGGAATGGTGATCATCGTCAAATTAGCGACGCCTTTATCGACATTTGTGCTTTCAAACATAATCATTGACATTTGATGTATATGTCATTTTTCGAACCATACATTTTTAGAGTAAAAATAGGTGGCATCTGATTTGATTTATTTGGGTGCGCGATTACTCCTTAAATTTCATCATTTCAACTGTTCGTCTGCTAATATCTGGCAATGCAAGATTATTGATTTCATATGTGCTATTCTATCTGCTTGTCAGTTACTGAAAAAACATCTAATTGAATACATATAGATTTTCATGTTTGCTGAACGGCTGTTCTTGAAATTGAGGCACCAAACTGTTGGCATGGTACATTTCGTTGCATAAATGCAGGACTTCATTTTCGGCGTCGCTAACTTGATGGTCGAAGACAATGAAAGATGTAGTTCAGCTTAAGGCATATTTGAGTTAAGAAGTTAACACCAAATTTGCTAATCAGGGTCACTAACTTTTCATTTGAAAAATACATACATAAGATGAGTAATTGATCAATTCATTTGATATTAATTTGAAGTTTGTCGTAATCAGGCGTTTATCCGCCACTGTTTGCGTAGACATCCATAATTTTGTGCGGTTCACAATGAAAAGTTCACATGCTTGCGAATTATCATGTGATGACAATGTGAAGATTCAAAGTAAATTTATCTTGATGTCAATTAAATGATAGCAGCCTGAATTGGGCATTTTCTCGGCTTATATTTGACTTATTAATTGTGTAAAACTGAATGTGGTGTTGTGATTTTGTCATGCTGCAAAACATCTCGATAATAGCTTCTTGAATGTTCTCTGTTTAGTTTCCTTTAGTCTCTCCTTTGCTTTTCTAGTATTATGCTGATTTTTGACTCAATTTAACTTTTGTTTGACAATGTATAAACACGTAGAAGGAAGAACGATGACTTTGGGTCTAATTTTCTTAGAATTTATTTGAAATCGGTGTGAAGAATCTATAAGATACATGCTTCAACTTTAGCTCTGATAAATTATATGGTAGGAGTAGAACTTGAGAGTTATCTCATTTTTCCAATGATAGTGTGCTTATGACTAACATCTATTGTTTTCCTTTGTAGTCCCGATACCGGGCCGCCACGCGGCCTAATCAGCTCGAACCGTCCTATCAGCGCAGACAAGGATCTGGTGCTGATCAATTCAACCCACATTTTCCTCAACCGCGCTATGATGGAGGCTCCTCCTAGCCGAATATACTTCCGATTATGATTCTTACATTATTCTTGTAGACGGTTGCGGCGGTCTCATTCGCATTGGAGGATGAAAAGCGTTTCTCCTCTCACTTCAATTTTCATTCCCCATCAATCTTCGAAAGATTTGTTGACTTTTCTTTCTTTAGTGTTTCTTTCCAAGTCTAATATTTCTTACTCCACCAAGTGCGGGCTTTCTAAAACATGTATTGATGTCCTCATTTTTATTGCAATTCCTTCTCCTGTCACTGTCATTAAGGACGCGTGATGCTGGGATCAGTGCCCACCGAGTTTGTGAGAATTATCACCTTTCGCGTATTTATCAATTTTACGTGAAAATGGTCCATTTATTGAGACTGTTTTGCGCCTTTACTTGATTTTTTTATGTGATGATGTATGTATATGTACATGTACTTTCATTTCTTTCCTCTTTCATGATACGTCTGCAAATCATGTCTTGTTTCAATTGTTTTGCCCTATTTTCACATGACGTTGTGTAACTACCTTGTTAAAGAGATCGTGAGTTATATGGACACTGACACTCACGTTAAAGATTGGTGTCATTAACTTTCAAGCATGTCGATAACTCTTACGTGCCTAGATGCATGAGTTTGAGTATCTGTAGATATGCAACAACTGTTCAGAGTTATATACCTTCTGTTCACGGTTCACATGCATATATGAAAATGATCTGCTATTTAGGTGTTTGATATAAACCATGACCACTTCCATCTTAAGCGGCACACTTGATGCTGTTGGCCGCTGAAGTATCCTAGCAAATGACTGTCGTATACAAATTGGAAGAAACATATGTGTAGATTGGGTGCCGTCGTTGATCAAGTTCATTCATTCCGCACGGGCATTTTAATGGTGATGCAACTGTATTATATTAGTGTATAGAACTGTTCTGTTGTTTGAGTGAGCAAGGTGGTCATTGGTGATTAGTGGATGTTTTCCTTTTTGTATATTGATGTTATCCAGTTTATTTGCATTGTTCATATCAAAGAATTCAGCCATAGAACGATTTTAAGAATGATTTGTCTTATCAAGAAATTAGTCGTGCTTTCTTGGGGTTTTATTGATCATTATGACATTGGACGTTATGGGCAGGTTTACAATTACATGTGCATGTGAATGATGAAATTTCTGCGTATTGCAAATGATATATATACAGTTAATTTTCTGTTTTATAACATGGCAATGACAGTAACGATTTGTTATAAGCTTGAAAAGTGTGACCATACTGTTCTAAGGGAAATATAGCATTATAAGTGTATACATATCATGCGGTACTTTTTAAATGAAAATATCCTTTACATGTAAGCTTACTTGTACATATACATGTACATGTATCTGTACTTACAATGTACTACATGCTATAATGTACATTTAAATAAAGTTTCATTCAAATCCTTTGAGTGTGAATTATGTTAGCGTGCGTGGAACAGTATGGACTGCTTCAAGCATAGCCAAACCAATCACAAAAGTAGAAGGTAGACATGTGTATGTAGGCCTACATGTAAATGTATGTACATTGTATAAGCTTTGTAATACAGTGCTTTAACTTTGAAAGCATGCTGTGTAGACGTGTTTACTACATATACAGCTCAAATATAGTTCCGCTGATCAAGATATGATAAATGAAATTCTTAACATGTACAGTCAAACTTGTCTTTAACGAAATCGATGGGATGGAGTCTGTTCGTTAATGACGTTTACCTGAAAAGAATTAATGTTCTGTCGGGACCTAGACATTATTTCGTATATACATAAGTTAGACTGTAGTGTGTAGCGTGCATTTTAGAGAGTAGGCCTAGGGGAGGCGGCACTAAACTAAGTGACATTGCCATGTGTATTTACAGAGCACCCCAAACATCCGTCGTTTCGGGCAGCTCATACTTCTACGCGCTGCACAAAGTCTTAAATCACTTGATGATGCTGTTAAAACATGGATATTTTTAATTATGAACACGCGCGGGCGAGCGTTTATTTATAGTTTGCGCGATTGCCACTTGAACCACGGATGAACCGCTGAGCATGTTCTGTCTTCCCTGAGCATGTAATTGAGGTCCTATGGCATTGTTTAGCCTCATACATACAGACGCAAAGTCTATAATGATAGTTCTTTATTTGCCAATACAACAAGCGGTATAATGGTTCTGCACAGGCTTACAAATAAGAAAGAAAAATGGTATTATGTAATTAAAAAACAAAATTATGTATTAGGAGGAAAATTTAACAGTGTACAATTTAACTGGACGTCGATGGGCAATTGCAGGCGCTAATTTCTTGTGTGCCTCACATTTCGATCGTCATTTCTGACAACAAAAAATTCAGCAAGAGGATGAGCATCCGCATTATCAGCGATCTTCCTGATCAGACGGACACATGCACCCTCTGTCGAGCATTTCTTTCAGTGACGGTTTGTTATGAGCCATCGCCCAACGTCTGGCTGTCCGGTCAAGTTGTTCCAGTTTCCTGATGTCACTGCTGTCACAATTAATTACTGACCAACAGAACCCAATCCGTGCAACTGCTAGGCCAACATTCGCAGTCCAAATGTACATCACCACTGTTGCCGTTGTTTTTCAACCACTTTACAAAAGTGTTCCACACAATTTCCCCATACAGAAAGGCAAACACTCCACGACAGATTTTCAGAAAAATAGACACCAAAGGATTTTCAAGGAGGATGACCTTATAAAATCATGGCAATATGATCTGGGAATAGCAATTGAATCTTGTTGAATTTTTTGTTGATGGAAAGCTTTAACTTTCTTATGGTTGATAACGCCGATTTCGTGAGGAAAAAATGAGACAACCTATGCTGAGCATGAAATGAAATGGGCGCTAAAGCCGCCACTGACATAGAATGATTTGCAAAAATTCAGCTTCTTAAATTGATCAAATGTTTTTAGACCGCAAGAGCGTATCTCAGCAGAAAACTGAATCCTTTGATATAAAAATTCTTTACTGTAGCCTGTAGCTGCGACATTTATTTTAGTCGGTCCAGGCCTATGCTCGTCGTTACTAGTCGACGCTGCCCATAGTCCCGCCTCTCGTACGCGCATCAGCTAAGCAGAAACGAAGAACAAACACTTAATTATACTTAATTATTTCTGGAGAAGAGTTATCCATTTTGACGATGTGGATGATAATTTTTCAATTGGGTCCCAGGTATGAATATATGGCATATATACAATGGTATAGGCCCTCTGCAAACGCGTCATTATCACTTCTATAAAATTTGCAAAATGGTTCATACGGTATTCTCGCGATTTGGTTAGCATACTGGTGCTTTGTCTCGCCTACTGCATAAAAGTTCAATCAAGCAATTTAAGGGAGAGAATCGATTGAATAAAGAGAAGGCGCTCGTGCGGATTTGGTGTAATTCACACATTCAGAATAGGCCTAATTGTCAAAATCTTATTTTCCATGCGCGTGAGCAGCTTTTGAGCATTGTCTTAGGTTTATATATTATCAATCAAAAAAGTGAAGTAGAAAAATGAGACCGCGGAGTCAACTGCGCATACATCCCCGTTTGCACACCCCAGCACAGATTTCATCTCTGTTTCCAATTCAGACAGTTAAACAACACTTCTTAGGAGTCCAAGCCCTATGAGTACGCGTATGTCGCAAGTTTTAGCAAATCTTGGCAGGCATGCATCTAAGGAATTGGTGAACTTCGTACCACTACCGCTTCACCCTCATAGAAGAATAGCTGTTCATTGTTTCTCATTGCGAAAGTCGTTCCCTTCTTCCAATGCAATTAAACCGTCAGCTGAGCAATTGCCAAGCGGGTAATGAGTGAAAATTTCAGGGTCATACAAATTTGACGAAGCTCATCATACATAATACTGATAAGTGACTAAGAACAGGCTTCAAATTATCAGAGGCGCCGCTATGTTCTGATTCACTGTTTCAATTCGTAGGCCCCTATATTGCACATATCCTATACAATATTATCCTTATTCCTATGTTCACATAGTTCCAAATCAAATCCACCTCAGGGATATGCTCTGATATCAACTATAAATTCATTCGATGATCAGGAAATCAAGAAGTGGTATGTTCTCTACATAGAAATGTATTTTTTATCGACAAACATGTAAAGTATGCAGAATATGTGGTAAAAAAATAATGCAATTGAAAGATCTGCTTGAAATACGAGACAAATTTTGTTACAGCCACGTGTCTAAATTGAAATGATTCTACTTAATTAATTATTAAATGGCCAACAAAAGTACTTCCGATTCCTCTTTATATCATTAAATTTTTTTATGTTGTTGACCTAAAATAGACATCATAGTAGCAACGCGTGTTTGTTCACTTTCATTTAGTGAAAGATCATTCAGATAATTTCTCATCAATTGATCTTGAGTTTTTGAGATTTTTTATTATTCTGATAACGAGTGGCAAACAAAATGTGTCTAAAAACAAAAGCTTGCTGAGTTAGAGCTACATCACAACAATCGTCTGCAAACATGAAGATGCATTTAATTGTGACCTTGGCATTCTACAGCAAATGTCACTACAGACCGATATGGTACATTTGTTTTCCAAAAATGACTCAAAATTGTAAAACATAATGCCGTTAAGACGATGCTGAGCAGATTTTGAAAATTGTCTATCATTGAAATTGTGTCTCAATAACTGTCAAAAATATGTTTTCAAATTCAAATTTCTTATCAGTAAATGATCAGCAAAATGTAACTGATCTCCTCTAACAGCATTATGGTAATATTTACATGGGGTGCACTTACATATCGAAACTATTTTGTTTATCAGTAATAGAAAACCACACCAAATTTGCTCGCATTTTCATAGAAAAATATGATTTTGTGACCTGGTTTGGAGACCAAACCGAAAATGAAGGATAGAATCAACATGATGAATGTTCCACGTGTTGAAACAGAGATTACACATATCGAGGACGTTTTGCACTCATTTCATCCCCATGTGTTTTCACACGCTCTGTTACTTCCAGAAAATTGCACAACTCGCTTCTTTCCTCCTCACTACCTCCCATGTACAGCCGCATACGTAATGATGGCATTTCCGGAGCTTGAGGCAAATGTTCATCATCTGAATCATTGTTATTTTGTTGATCTCCATTTGTGCCCTCATTCATATGACTTTCAAGCTCACTGTCAGGAATCGAGGCCATTAAAGCGTCAAGTATATCTGTCGATGAAATCCGGTTGTTGTCGGAAGATCTCTGAGCTCCAGCATTTGAAGAACACCCCGAAATCGCAGCCTTCATTGCCTTCTCTTGCATTTCGGATGTAGTTTTTTCTAAGATATCTGAAATAAACAGTTGAGTAAATTGAATGTTACATTACAACCTTGACTTAACTAGAGTTTCTTTCTTTAGGGGAAGAAATATAATGCACTACTCTGCTTGTGAATTCCGTTATGGGGTCAATACATTCATCGTACACGTTTATGTCTATGACGGTTTCTATTTCTAGATTGCTTAGGAAATCGATTACGCTTTTATAATATTCATTTCATGCAAGGTCATTTTTACGGATATCCGTCACTGTCAGAATCGAGGTGAAAGTTGTTGAACGTAAGTGCGAAAGCTTGTCAATAATCAACATTATTTTGAATCATCAAGCATGTGCAACTACGCTGCATTGAAGTATTTTAAAGGTTTTGTCTCTCCATCGATTATTAAATGAATCCACAGTCTCAAAAGCTGTTTTGACGTGTGAAGTAGTGGACCTGAAATGTCAACATGATATTCATAAGCTTACTACTTGTCAATCGTATGCTTGTTCTACTCGCAGAAGAGCATTTTTTTCTGTCAAATCTGGTCAATTTTGGGACCCTGCGAGTTGTTGTTTTCTAGCATACAGTGCTTCTTCTCGATCTGGTGAGGCCACTTGCGTTTTTTCGTGTGCTAGTGGAGACAAATGCGTCTACATCAGCAGTGCCAACGAATTTCGCAGAACAACATGAAGGAGCATGTGCCTGTTTGACTGCGAATGGAAAGCAAGTGGCCACCCAGATCTTAAATGCAGCCGTCTGCGGCTGTCACGTGCAAGTCAAGTGTGTGCAGAGTTGGCAAAGATGAATTAGCGTTTCTGTGTTATATTTACAGTAAGGGTGCACCGATTTAGTGATTTTGCTAATCGGCCGATTACCGATTAATCGGAGAAGGTGGCCGATTACTTTCTTTAAATTCAATTAAAATCGACGTTTTCGATATGCAATACCAAAAGTACCGATTTGGTAAAAAGTAAATTAATGTAATATAGTACACCAAATAATAAGTAAGACAATTCCTAAAATTTCCATGCACATCGCTGTGATGCTAGTCTAGTGCCACGTAGAGTTGATTAATTTCAAAATTTGATGAATTGCTTCTGATTAGATTCTAGTAGGCTACTTAAAATATTACTCGAACGAGAATATTGGTGACAGAAATGTACAGCAAAAATCCTTCTTCTGATATGATTACCTAAGTATTAAATTTCAATCAAGATCGCATCGATAATCAGCAACATTAAAATAATAGAGTCGCGGAAGAATCATCAATCAACCGATCGATTTTCTAAGCAATGCTCCCACTCTTGCTATTATGTCGTAAAGGTTTGAAGTGACTCGCCATTACTTAATAGGGTTAATACGGTAACAGGGCACCGCTTGGCAACTGATAATTCTATCCATTCATTACGAAAATGAATGTACCATGATATCTCACGCTGGGATTCGAACCCAGGTACACCCAATATCCTCTAAATCCCGGAAGGATGGCAGCCCTGAATAAAATAATTCTTGAGATATTTCCGCTTAACAATCAGCAGCAAGGATTACAGCATATTTTACAATTAACCCAAAATTTTATGCCTCCTATCAAATCTATCAAGTTTGATTTGCAGCTGCTAAATGCGTCGATGTTGCATATATGTATTGTTCATGTATCTCAATCGGTCGAGAATCACACTTCTTAGGTTTATAAAAGCCTCCCTTTATCTGCTAATGCAATGAAATTCTGCACAAATATTGCTGTGTACTTACCTTTCGTATATTTCTGCATTACCGTTGGCATCGCTTTCGGGTTAAGTGGACATTTCTGTTTATGGCTCTTCAAATTGCACAATGGACCTACGTGCATGCAGCCTAAAGGACGCCAAGGACAAGCAACCTACAAAGGCAGTTGGCATCAGTTCGTATTTTCATTCACTATAGGAAGTTTGGTAATCATGAAAAATTCACAGCTCATAGCACGCTGTTAAGAGGAATGTAAATTAGTGAAAAACTCCGAATTACATGGAATTTTAGTAATCAATGAAATTTTGACTTTCGTCATGTAAGTTGTTGTTTATGGCCATGACCAGCGTTGCCACAGGGCCTCCAGATCCCATCCGCGCAGGCAGTGTATCGATAAAGGGTAGTATAAATGAAGGTCTAAACTCAAGCCTATGATATACAGGGTGCCCGCGGCTTTTGGACCATGAAATTCCAGGTTTTTCCAGGTATTTCAAGATTATATATTTCGTTATTTTTTTCATGTTGATTTTCGATGAATTGGATACCATCTACTCTATCATGTTCTTAAGAAGAAAAAGTCAGATATAGGTATTTCTTTCGCATCAATTTAATGATATTTGATGTATTCGCAACATTTGATAACTTCTCATATTATTTTATTCCTCATTCAAAAAATTATAAAATATAAAATCTACAAAACTACGATATATATGTATATAAATTGTACATGAAGATAAAAGGAAAACGATAGTGATTATGATAACATCTATTGTGATGAAAGTTGCAGTTTGTTGTAAAGGTCACTTTAGCTTTTCATTATTTTTAGAGTCTCTGCCATTTTCTTGTTGATTGCATTCTCTTCTGCCTTCGCATTTGCCAAAACAGCCATTTTCTTGCATCTCAACTCCTCCATTAATTCCTCAGCGTGCCTCTTTCGTTTGTCTTTTTCATATAACTCATGTGAAGTCGTTTTTTTCATTTCAAGTGCATTCCGATACCGCTGCCTAGCCAGACCTACGGACTTTTTCAATTCAGGTGTAATTGCAACGTTCAATGGACCACCGCAAGCATTCAAGTGATCGAACACCATGCGCTGAGCTATGAGAGATTGATTGTGTAAATTTACAACTAAGAAATTTTTGTTCACTGAAAAGCTGGATTCGACAGAGCTATTTCCGTGTGACAAAATCAAAATCATTTTGGTCACCGTCCAGAGATCTTTCATATCAGAATTTTCTCCAATGGCCTCAGCATAAAAATCATCGAGTCTTTTGGAATTAGCTTCATAGGCATTCACTTTCTCACCGAAAACAATATCCTCAAGAAGATTGGAATATTGCTGCTTTGCTTTATCTGCAATTTCTTCAGAAACGCGGTTGGCTTCTACTAAATTCTCTAACAATATCTGCATTCGTGCAAGACATGCAGCTTTACTGGTTTGTATACAAGCTGGAGACAATGCACTTGCTGCACGTACGATTGGAAAATGTAATGGACATCGTTCAAGAAACTTTCTGACAAGGGCAGACAGAAACATCTTGCAATCACTATAAAACTGATTCTTCTGGCGTTGCTGCAAGTTTTTAAGTGCTTTGTTAGCACCAAACCCAACGTCAGGTTGAAACAATAAAGCATCACTTTTCAATGAAATATCAACAGCTGAAAGTTTTCGGAAGCTTGTCAAAGAATTCATAACTTCAGGTTTTACGAAGCGTTTCATGAGGTCTTTAATGAGTCGATCGAGATGCTCATACAAAAATGGAAACATTGGTTTAGGAGACTGAAATTGTGTCAGAAATGGTTCTATCTGCAATGCGACAGATTTGAAGAAGTGCAGTTCAGCGATAAGAAAATTGAAAACATTTTCAAAATTTCCAGGTTTTTCCAGGTTTTTGATATCCCAGCAGGTTTTTCCAGGTTTCTCCAGGTCGCGGGCACCCTGGATATACTAGGAGATTATATCCGTGAGCACTAACTCTTGGGAACATATTCGTTGCTCTCTGAAACTATCTACTACGCAGTGGATCGGTAATTTGTTTCATGGAAAATGTTTGCGAAAAGAAAGTTTCTGCTGCTAGAAGCTTGTTTCTAGCCTAGCGTATGTTTTTTGAATATCCAGTATTCTTGACCGTGCTGAAATATATCGCAAAATTGTGAGCGATTTCAATGACATTTCCGATTTTTATTTCTTGGTAAAGATTTGATATTTTTAATGAACTGATCAACCTGCACATTAAATATGAAAACTGCTGAAACTACATGTTATAGAACTAAAAAGCAAATTTGTTTGATCTTTAACATTTTTCACGGATAGTATCATCTTATTATAAAAATGGCAGTATGCAAATTACTCGTATATGTAAGATAAAGTACGCTTTATTATTCATAGCTTATCATAGTATCGATATCTTAGTTGAGACATGACTATTCTAAAGTGTCTGCAATTGTGATACTCTATACGATGATTAAGGTATGGGAACTGATATGAAACGTCAACAGTCACATTAGAAGTCATAACAGACACACTGTAACAGTAAACATAACAATAACACGAAAATAGAAAAATCAATCAAGGCTACTTGAAAATATCAAGTCGATTTTCCCTTGAGCAATTGTTTAGTGCAGCTCGCACTTAAAAAATATTGGTGTGGGTTACGATGATTAAATGTTGTTGAAGTAAAAAAACTATATTTCTGCTGTGATCACTTCACAAGAAAATCGACTTCTCTCTTCAAACATTTGAAGGCTTCGTCCCTGAAGCGAAACTGGTTAGTACCACGACTTCCGCGCACGTGAGCCAATTTAGAAAAATATTGACCTATTTATTATTTTTGAGTTCATTGATATGAATAACCATTTTAGTTCAACCACATCGATAACAGGCTCGGCGCTAATGTGCTTTGAGTTTAAACTAAGTTGCTATTATTACTATCGTAAGTACCAGCAGATGAAAGCACGTTATTTCAAACTTAGCAAACCATCCCAATCGATATCAAATCAATGTCAGTTTCCTACCTATATATTTATCGATAGCCTAATAGTTGAATCATGTTAAATAAAGTCAAAGTAGCAGTTCTAATAGAAAAATGTCTAATTGTATGTATATTTACAAGAATTAAGCTACCGGTACTTCAAAAACATATCTCTTCAAAGTATTGTTTATAATACAATGTTATAATTTATGACACCAAATATTTTTCTGAGACCTTCATCCGCGCAGATTCAGCCTCATCGGCGCAGTTCAAACCTTCACCCGCGCAGCGGTGGCAACGCTGCATGACATAATTGTTGGGGTCATGATCACACCATTAAGGTTCTGATGGAATTATAGTGTACGTGTATTTGACGTCTACAGATCACCTGAAATCCTAACAAGCTATTCATGAAAAATTAATTTTACCAAAAAGTGTAAATGTTAACTCTTTCATGCATGAATTATTTTCAAAATTGATGTTTTTCCAAAAAACTCTTTCTCAGATACAATTTGCTGCGTTCTAGACATTGTGTGAGGTTGAGAGTGGTGCATCAGAATTGCGTTGATATCCTCTTTATTTGGTTAAAGATTTTTGCCGCTGTGGGATCAACATTGCGCATTGCTCTCCCCAAATATGCGGTTCGAAATGTCCTCAAAAGGTCACAAAATGAATGAAAGGGTTAAAGGAATCATATGACACTGTAAAAGATGAGTTTGCAATGCTGTGACAAGGAACATCTGCTTGTGAAACATACCTGATAATCTCCGATGATGTTTTCAAGGATGTGATCATGATGCATCATGTTGAAGTGCAATGTCTGTCTGAAGAAAAATATCAGTCATCTTAAAATCTATCCACACTAGAATAAACAACAAAACGTCTTCTAAATAATTCATACCTATCAACTGGACAGTTTTTCCCATTTTCCAACCAGCCAGTGATGCACTGAAACACAATTTTCAGATTTTATTACATGTCATATCAAATTCAGGCATAATCTTACTTTTTTGCAATAACTATGGCCACATGGTGCTCTGTAAGGATTATTGAAGACTTCCTGACATATCGGACAATTCAGATGGTGACTGACAGCATCAGGGTTGAGGAAATATCTGAAAAATGTGCGATACTGATAATGTTAATGTCGACAATAACGGTTAGACGGACTAAGTGACTTTCGAAGGTTCAGAAAACGCATTTCAACATGCTTCTTTTACTCTTAAGAACACTACATGAAAGATTAACAAAATTATCAATTTCAAAGCTATTTGTTCTATTGCATGGAAGCAATGGCATGCCAGCAGAACCAACGATTAAAGTCAATGTAGATGGAGTGTGGTGTGCTAGCATGTTTCACTCGTTTATTTCACGAAAATCACACCAGATCTGGTGGAAAACCCAGTCGAAGGCTTAATGACGTTGAGGTGAAGTTAGCACCGCCATTTTGAAAAATGCATGTGCCAGTCAATGCTTTACTCGTGCGCAATATACACGCGAAATATCAAGTCAAATTATTTCTGAATTAATTGAAGCTAATTATATTATTTGCATTAATCAGTTCTTGATTATTTGTTCCAATTGATCTCCAGAATTCCTCATGAAATGGATGAAAAATCATTGCAAATTTATGGGAGGCAAAGCCTTATTTATTTCACACCGCCGCACTTGATGTTGGGATGGTTGATAATCGTACCATAAAATCAGCAAACGATTTGAGTTTCCTTCCGGGCCAGGTTGTCGCGAACATATCTCCAGTATGTTCTGGTATCCAGTTCACTAAGTACCGGCTAGAAGGCAGCACGCGGCCAATCTCCATCTTCTCGCGGGCCTCTTACCTCATACTCCGCAATGATGTTGGTTTTCAGATAATTACTCAGACGCGCCTTTTGTTCGAGGACTTTTGGCAATTTTGGCCATTCATATGAATATGTTCCATTGCTATCGGTCGATTGCAAGCGCAGTCTTTGACGGTGATCAAAGAGATACATTATCAAATGCACGTCATCCACGAATCCTAGAATCCGGTAAGCACGTGTTTCTTGGAATGATCAATTGGACACTTGTGTAAAGAAGAGAGCGGAATATCGCCATTTTATAGTGCTGCACTGTTTATGACACAGACCTGAGGTATGGTTCAGCCAGGGCTAGGACCGGTTAATTTTTTTGTAATCGGTTAACCGATTATATTTTTAACCGGTTAAAATCGGTTAAAGGAGGATTCCCGGTATTTATTTAGTTGTCAAGGTATATCAAAAACTACGGACCTTGCCACTTTGGGTTTTGACCTAATTCCTCCATTTGCAGTGCTGTGATTTCATTGCATGAATACAAAACTTCACGTTTACATGATAGTTCAATTGATAATATTGTGGTTGCTGCCTACGACTATTCAAAAGTCTTCGATACTCTGAAGTTTAACCATATCATTAACAGTCTGGCTGATTTGGATAATCCACTGGATACTTCAACTGGATCATCGATTACTTCAGGGATCGCTTGCAATTCATTGTATGAACGATGAATGTAGCTGTAAGGGACGGTTGTCATTCCTTCCAAAAAACGCTTATTATTATTTCATTTTTATTACTCGCTATGTTTCAATCGTTAGCGTACTAGTTTTGGTTTCTACTATTTCTACTAGTATAATAGTCAGTGCTTCTGTATGAATCCTGCTTAATAAACCTATCTATCCTATTGTCCACTTGATAAGTAAGCTTTACATCTCCAAATTTACGAATGTTATTTCCAAAGTGGTTGTTTCAATAGAAACCGATTTTGCAAGTGACACCTACGGCTACATGTAGGCCCTATATTCTTTGCCAACTCAATTCAAAGTGAGTTAGTTTTTATTGGCATATATAGCCTATGCGATGTTGTCTGTGTTATTATTGCTAACTTATCCTATTCACCACTTTTTAGGTTAAAACTACAAATGGTGTAAGACTTTCCGCAGTTAAATAGGTCATTCTATGCATAAGCCCACTATAAGTATTAAATGGACTGATGTTACTTAGATTACATCAAATTGAAAATATAAATGTCAACATAATCTTATTGTACATCAACCTAATAAAATTGTTGAAATATACTGACCATGTGTACGTATTGTAGTTCCTTGCGAATCATTCAGTCATCACTGGATCAAGTTACATATTAAGATTAATTAATCTAAGAATAAGTCTACGCTAGACTACCTTTATGGAGTATAACTTAATTATTTTGGAACCGTTGTTTTACATCTTTAAGTTCCACTTTACCAGGTCTATTGTCTCAATGAAAACAGTTTATAAACCATGTGCGAATAACTGTTTTATTGATTATTTTATTTTATCTATTAATTCCAGATAAGAAGTTCCAGTTTATGTCTAGTTAGACACAACCATTACCATGCAGAAATGCAATAGCATTTGCAGTATCAGTTGTCAGTGACATACGACGTTGTTCATAAATCAATCCGAAAGCCGAGAACAGTCTTTCCGAGGATGCCGATGTTGCCTCTACAGCCAGATAGCGACGTGCGAGAATTGATAGCTTCGGATAAGACTCGGAATGCTGCTTCCACCATAACAGAGGGTCTTTTTCAAAGCTAGGAAATTTCTCTTTCATATATCTAAAGATTTCTGATTTGTCTTCCTCTTCTGCTATTAGTTCTTTTTCGGTACCTTCAAGTAGTTGTGAAAGAAACGATTTTCTTTCTGATAATGAAGTCATTCCTTCCGATCTTATCTCATTGTCAACACTTTCTTGATGAAACGTATTGGATAATTCTCCCTCAACAACTTCACGAATCTTGGAAGCTATTTCTTCTCCAACGAAACACAGTTGCTTAAAACGAGGATCTAAGAATGATGCAATTGCGTGTACACTCATCGATCCCAAAAATTCTTTTTGTTTGAGGGATAGTCTATGCTCTATGTTGTCAACCAATTCGTCGCGAAAGCCGCTGCATTCTTTGGATAGATTCTGCTTCTCCTTCAAAGTCCGGACAACAGCGAAGGCTACCGGATACACGGTTGAGATAGTCACATATTTTTCACCTTGCCATTGATCGGTAGTTCGACGAAGAATACTGAGAATATCTACAACTTCTCCGATTAGCTCCATTTCCCTCGGAGAAAATAGGAATTTCCTTTTGTCCTCAATATTGCATAAACTCTTCACCGTGAAATCAAGTGGACCTTGTAATGAATGAAATGCTTCCAACATTATCAAGGTTGAATTCCATCTCGTTTGAACATCAATTTGAAGTTCACAATTACTCATTTGTGGTAATAATTGATCTCTGCATTTCATGAATTCTCGTGAAAAGTGTTCCGATTTTTTGGCATGAGACACGAGATCTCGCACACGTTTGATAATCTTGCCGATGATTTTACCTTGAGTTTCACTAAGAAGGTCCTTGATAGCCAGCTGTAGTAAGTCTGCAAGACAGCCTATATCGAAACGAACCATTTTATTCAAACGTAGAGCAGCATTCATGTTCGCGGCTGTATCATGCGTACAACAAAAGACTTTTATATCCCAATATCTCAATACTTCAGTCAGTGATTCTGATAAATTCGCCGCAGTATGACGGCCATAAATAGTCGGACTGTCAAGTATCACACGCTGCAACTCGCAATCATCATTGATGTAGTGAGCAACGATTGAGAAGAATCCATCCATCTGTGAATTTGTCCATCCATCTGCAGTTAAACAAACTTCAAGACCACGCATTTGAGTCATTAGAACGTTCTTTCTTTCGGTAAATTGTCGGAGAAGGTGGAATTTTACAGTTTTAGGACATGGAGGTTGAAAATTTGGTTCCATGAACAACATAAGTTCACGTAAAGCACTTCCATCATCACAAAACGACAGAGGTTGTAAATCACGCACGATACAGGCAGTTAAAAGTTGCATTATAGCTTCAGCTCGACGTGAAGAACATAACCGTTCAGACGACGATGATGCCCATTCTGATATAAAAGTCTGATTATACTTCACAATTTCTGAGGTAAATTTTTCTTTTGCAGAAGAGCAAGTGACTTTTCTACCGCTGGCATCCGAACAAGATAGGTCAATAACTTTTTCGTGTAATTTTGTCGACTGGCCGACGGTTTTCTCAGGCTCTGACAGAAAATGAGTTTTTTTCAGATGATAAATTAAGGTCCCATTACCACCAGAAAATGAGAGTTCTTTCTTACAATGATTGCAAATCGCCTTTTTATCACTGGTATTCATTGGAAAATGCTTCCAAATCCATGATCGCGGCATATTGAGACACCAGTATCAAAAAGATGCTCGTACTATAACTTGACTTTACCGCCAAACCAATGCTGCACTAATGGGTGACGTAGCATGATGAAAGTTGATAGCTATGCTTCAGTTATCCTTACTCCCTAGATGCCGCAGTTAAGATGACGTCTGCTGAAATGCTGTATTTCGATTGGTGGAGATAAGCAGAAAACCCGATACCACTAACCAATGGATAAAAACAATGGACTGCAGATCAATCCACAGTAACGTGACGTGTAGGGAAGCAGCACGACTAAAGGATTGCGAATTGTAATGAATGAGTTTGAATGCATTGTGGATGAGGATGAATGAGCAACCACTACTCCATGAAACCAGTGTAAAATCTTTAGTTCAATCGGATTTCATCATACACGTAGTGTAGTACACGTTAAATCTAGTGAAACGTCGTAACCGATCCTAGCCCTGGGTTCAGCTTCATGGAAAATAACTTATATATTAATAGAGGTTGCAGAGATAACAGCTGACTGCTTAGCGTCACTTAAATTGCGTAGACGGGTCGCCTCAAGACCCATTTCATATAAGTGTAGCAGGTATTCGACCATATAAACGACACATAGTAGTCTATAGGCCTACAATGCATAGATGCAGGAATAAAAGCAAGATCATAATAAAACACTATCCAGATTACCCAAATCGGTTTTTCACATTAAATATTATTGTAAATGCAAGATATGCTGTAAAAATTGCCCATTCACAAGCACTTTTTATAAAAAGTTACCAGATTTGAGAACTCACATCAGTGATTTTTACAGTTATAACAGGGTATTAAAACAGTATGTTAAAACCTAGGTTTTGACAGGAGTGTTAAAACCTGGTGCCACCCTGAGTGTACAACAGCTCAATACGGAGTATCCTTGAATATGTTGCACCGATCCTTTTTAATATATATAATTCTTCTTCGCGTCGAATGGACATTGTGCAAAATCGGGCACATAGAATTATCTGTGGTTCATCATCCTGCGAGTGTCCGTATTTCCTTCCGTTGGGTTATCGTCGTCTGCTGACATCCGCAAAATTCTTCAAGTAATTGTTTAGTGACCATGAGCATCCTCTTCATCACATTGCTCCACTTATTAATACATATTACATGTAATTCCGCATGCCCGAGTGCACATCCAAAATAAGACAAAATTCATTTGTGGTCATTATGATGCGCACTTTCAACCGAGGAATATGTCAAGTTTAAAGTTGATGTTATCATTATTTTTTATTGACTTCTGTTGCCACTTCCTAGTTGTACATCGGCTTCACGATCCCCAGTATTGAGGCGAATTGAAATATAGACGATTATTATTATTATCATTGTTATTAGTGATTCCTATGATGAGTTCGCATCACATCTGCAACTATTTTATGAAATTTTTCTGAAGAATATACGTGAGGAAATTCATATTTCAAAATTTCTTAGTACTTTTCCTAAGCCAATAAGTTGAGAATTGAGGATACACCGTCCTTCTACTCTATCTGAATGCGTTCAGATATGTTCCTCTTTGAAATCTTCAAAGCTGAATTTGAGTCAGACTTCTTCTGCAGCTGTTGTTAGTCGTTGTCCAAGGACAACTTCTGTAGGCTTATCTAAGAATAAGAAATGTGACAAAAAGTCAGAATCGAATACAAAATGTTATAGATTTGGCTCTTTCGATCATTTAGCTTTTCATATCAAATGCCCTGCTAAAAGCGCTACTTGCAACCATAGAGTAGGGATATATAGGTAGAGTGTCGACTCAAAAAAGTATGTGTATACAGTGAAAATTTTTATATCAAAAGATTCAGTTTTTTGCGGATATTACGTTCCCGTGGTCCAAAAAATTATTTAAGTACTTTTGAAAAAAGTCAAAATTTGCCAATTTATATACTACCGAGATGACTCTCCTATATAAGTAGCATGAAACAAGTTGGATATCAAAAGGAATGAATATTTGATAATAAGCATCCTAACTAAGCGGAAATCAAGCTGATTATCAAGGGAATTTCAATAATTGTATTATAATGAAAGTCTTAATGAAAAAGTCGCGATATTATTCGTGCTGTCTTGGCTGAAAATTCAAGTTTTTAATTCAATTTTCAGTAGCATGATTTTATGACTCGATCACTAAATTCATGATTCATTTCCTGAATCTGAATAGTGATGTGGAACCATTTACATCTTTCAAAGTTGAATGAAGTCATTGTCTTTGATTATGTGATTTTGCTGTACCAGTGGCAGGTTGCCTGTGATATGATCATGCTTAAGAAAATACCCCTCAGGTTGAGCAAGAAAATAATAGGAACCCATGGAATTGCTAATTTAACAAACATAAAATCTCAAAGGCTGTCATGAGAATCTGTGAAATACCATCATTCCTTCCGCATTGCAATCATGATCATTCAATTCCGTTGTAATTTCTGCAAAACTGCAAAGATTTGCATATCTCACATTTGGTGACATATACCACCTGTATCTCCCTTGAGTTCATTTAATAAAATCGAAAGTGTATACACATTGGGGATTTAATAAATGCGGAGTTACCACTCTACCTAATATATCTACTCTACGCTTGCAACCATTGTAGGAAAGTTGGCCATTTTTCATCGGTTTGTCATGCAAAATTTACTCATTCTGTCAAGTCCACTACTGAGCAACCTAGAAATTTGAATGTTAATATGACAAATTTTTCATTAGACTGTGAATATTGTTCGAAAAATAGAGTGTCTAAACCTGATATGAATTTGCATGTTGCTTCTGATACAGGTAATGAATTCCCTCATACCCTTTTTAGTAGATACAGGCTCGAATGTTTGCATTTTATCTACTGACACTTATAGGGGATATTTTCAGACAGGGTGTGCGCGGCAAAAATATACAAATTCCCGATTTTTCCCGAATTTCAAATATATGCTTTTTAAATGCCAGTATCAAGTAATCGATAATCATGCATTTGGCAGACAGTAAGTTGTCTATTGAGACTAAACAACGGGGATGAAACTCTTTATTAATTTCTACATAGTTTATCTCATGGTAGCATAACCTATCTTACACCTTTTCGTCGTGATCCCCAGCCTAACATTCTGTACTTTTTCCTGCTTCCGATTTTACATTTCTTTGTAACCAACAAATTTCTCAATAAAGACTTTTCTTCCCTTATTAAAAACAAGTCATTTCATAAAAAACTTCACCAGCCTCAATTTATGAGAAAAATAGCAAAAGGAGCAAAAAAGAATTATGAAAGCAAAATCGGGTTCGAACATCTTCGCAACATGATTACCAATAAACTCTAGCAGTTGTAAAAACAATAATTCATTCATAAAACGCTTCACCAGCTTCAATAATACATGTACTAAGCGGAATTACTTACTTTCACTTTTGTGAGGCAATATGTGAAACACTTTCAACCTGTTTTCCAAGCAGTTCATCTGATGACGCATGCTGCGTTCGCAGATCCACTCGCTTTACCTGTAGCTGCGCGAGGGTCGCCTCTGATTCCCACTTCCTCTTGAATGTGATCTCTTGACTTTTATCCTTATTTCTTTTGGCTTCCAAAGCGCAGCAATACCTTTGACGAGCACCTCGGAGACTTTGCATCATTAATGGGGAAATTGCCAAGGACATAGGCCGACCTGCTTCTACTATCGCATCTTAAACAACTCTTTGTGCAACCAAAGATGATTCAGCTAAATTTTCGACGATCATATCTTTATTGATCGAGAATCCACTATCTACTTGTACGTTCCCATGTGAAAACAGCAGCACCTTCTTTACAACAAACCACAAGTCTTGTCTTTCGCTGCTATTACCGATAATCTTAAAGAAAAATTCATCAAGCCGTTCTTTTTTATAAAGCCGAATATCCCTCATAAATACTTGATCTTGACAACGCATGCTGAATTGTAGTTTGGCAGAATCAGCAACTTCTGGAGATATTCGATTTTGTTTCATCAGGATCTCCAGCAATCTTTGGATATGCTTTTCGGGAAGACTGACGTTTGTTCCTATCAGGTTTGTTGAAATAGCACCGGAATTTATCACAAATTTGTAATTCAGAGGCAAGCGCTCGAACAGTTTGTGAGCCATCGTGGAATACTATAGAACCGACGGCAATCAGTGTAAAACAGATTGTTGTATTTTCATCAAGTTTTCTCATAACCGAAGTTGCACCAAATCTAACATTGGGCTTCAAAAGAAGGCCACTGTTTGACTTCAAATCAAGCTCAGTAATTTTTTCAAAGTGCTGAGCTTAGAAAGTGATTCAGCGTCCATGACGAGCGACAGCAAAGACTGCATGATATCCTTCAGTGCATCGTGCATCAATGGCAGTAAGGCTTCATTACTTTGATATCTGGATAAGGTTCTACCAGCAATGCCACTGATTTGAAGAAATGACGTTTACAAGGAATTGGGTCATCGAGGTAAACCTTAACATACTTAAAAACTTCACTCAATGATTTCCGTCCATTAAAATCAACCCATTTCTTGAGAGATGGTAAGATTTGCAATCCCCTACCTGCCACAGCAGCATTTTCTAACCATCTCATAGCACAGAACTTAAAGGGAAACACATCTGAATCAGTCACATTCATATATTGAGCTCGTCGCACTGGACAGTCTTTGAAAAGCCAATAGATGTTTCTCACTTGTATTCCAACCAGTTTCCGAATGTCCACTTTGAAAAGATCCATTGACGATATGTAGCACACAACTGCCTGTATCAACCAAGCATGGTGAATCAGGAGACGTTTCAATCTCTGCTTTTAAATCTCGGCAGAATTTGTGGTTAACGGATGGTCCATCCATAGAAATTTGTATTACTTTCTTCAGGGGTATGGATTCCAAACCTTCCTTAAAGGCATCCAAAAGATCCGCAGCGTTGAACGATTACGAAAAACTGAATTATGGAACCTACTTGACACAATGTTCCTTTAGCTCCAATAGCGAATGAGCAAATTCATTTGCCATTTTTAGAATTCACGATTTAGAGACTCGTCAAAACACACAACCATGTACTCACTGTTTGAAAAAGTTTGAACAAGTTGATCTCTGAAGAAAGGAGCTAATCCATAGTAAATAAGAGTATCCGATTTTATCTTGACCCATCGTGAAAGAATTTGCTATGTCACGACCTGGGAACATCGTTCTGAGAATACCTGGAATGACATCGTTACTGCGGTAGGACTGATGACTCATGATAGTCTTCATCATCCATATAACTTCCGCCCGAAATACATCGCCGCGCACATTTAGCTTATTGAGATTACTTTGTGCGAGGGAGGTAACTGAAGAGGACTGAGACGTATTTGAGGATATCTGAACGACAGGTGTACCGGTCCACCAATTGAGGATGTACTCGAGGATATCTGGACGACAGGTGTACTCGCTGAAGATGTAGCCGATTCACTACCAGAGGTAATGCCGAAAGTTAAAATATATATTTTACAAGTACATTTCACAGCTTGAGCAGTATAATATTGCATTTCTCGTCATTACAAGAATGTAATAGACAAGACGAGAATTCTGACAAACTTAAAATCATTGAAATTGATATCAGTATGATTATCAGATTTATGGGTTAAACACAACTGTGCAGTTGACGAAGAGTCAATCTAAAATTCCCAACTGTATACCGAATTCCCGAATTTTCCCGACCGCGGACACCCTGTTCAGGGAGATATCGTGCCCTTCATGAATGCAACATTGACCAATTATGATAAATCAGAAACTCATTTTTCAGGAGTTTTGCGTGACGTAGACTGTGCCTTTCGTGATAGGAAATCGAAACTTGATTTTCTTGTATATGACAACGATGCATCAACTACAGGTGTAAACACCATTTCGAAACAAACTGCAGATTGTTGTTTCAGGACAACTTAACAAATTAGTCACGAATTCTATTGAACGAACAGTTGTCAATTCAAATGACCCTATTACTAAATCTATCAGAAGTCAACGACGCCACCTGAAATGGAGGATTTTCAATTTTTTATACAGCTAAAAATGATGCGCCCTCCACGTTGATTCAGAAACCTAGGAGAAAACCTTTTGCGTTTGAGTTTGCCATCGAAAATGAAATAGTGAAACTTTAGAAAAACGATATCATCGACGAGATCGACTATATTATTCCGACTATACCCCTTATCTATTCCCTTTTGTGATAGTACCTAAAGGAGATGGTATTCGTCTTTGCGTTGACCATAAAAAGATAAACAAATATATCGTAGTTGACCAGCATCCTTTACCGACAACGGATGAGTTTTTTGCCGAACTCTCTGGAGCTAGAATTTTCTCTAAACTGGATCTGCGTTCAGAGTGCCATCAACTAATCATACGAGAAGACTCGCGCAATTTGACAGTTTTTACGTCACATGTTGGCCAGTTTAGGTACAAAAGACTTCCCTTTGGGTTGGCAAATGCGCCTTCAGCGTATATGAATGTGATTTATTCGATTTTACGTGACTATTCCAATGCTGTCAGCTACCTTGACGATACAATATTTTTGTGTTCGGCTAGAATTTAGAAGAGCATGATAGGAGTCTTAATTGAAGACATTGGGAAAACTCGAAAAATTCGAGTCAAACACAAGAATAGCGTAAAGGTAGCTAACAAGCTGACACATTCGGACAGTCACGTAAAATCGAATATCACTTTCATATACGCTGAAGGCGCATTTGCCAACCAAAAAGGAAGTCTTTCGTACCTAAACTGGCCAACATGTGACGTAAAAGCTGATGCTACAATGCTGTCAGCAAACCTCTATGATTTACTGAAAGATATTTCATCGTTTAACTGGTCTAATGTGCATCAAAAGGAGTTAGAAAAACTTAAACTGGCTGTACAGAACTATGTTCTATTAGCTTTCTTCGACTGTTGTTGTTTCCCCGTATTCTTCCTTAGTAGGAAATTGTCAGACAATAAAAAGGCTTAGGACCTAATCTGCAACTGAGGGTTTTTTAGCTGCTCTTTGAGGAGTGGAACAACTCCACCAATATTTGTACGGTCGTTATTTTACCATTAGAACTGACCATCAATGTCTAAGACAATTGCTTTGAAACGGTGTTGAAAGTGGATCTGCTCCATGTAGAGTGATACGATGGGCAACACGACTGATGTACTATAACTGTACTGTTGAACATATTACAGGGAAAAGCAATTCCGTTGCTGATGCGTTGTGTCGAGAGTGCCTTTTATGAGAAATGATTCTCATTTAGAACTGTTTGCAGTTGACTTACAGAGCGAGGTTAATATTCCGGTCTCTTTTGGTGAAATTAAAGATAAATAGAATACCGATAATGACGAGGTTTTGAGACTGATAAAAATAGCTGGCCTAACAAGTCTTCTTAAGTTTCGGAAATAGCCCGTGACTTTTGGAATGTAAGACATACACTTCCTTGCATTAACGATGCTCATTTTCGAAACGAAAACGTCAATAATTCATAGCTCCTTCTTGCTTAGAGATCGAATTGTGGACTTTGATCATGAGGGACATCTAGGTATTGTATTGTGAGCAATCATTCTGCTTCATCATGATGAAAAGATTTTAAGATTCGTTGAATGTGCAAAAAGATACAATACTAATAACTTTTACTGAAAAATGCTGCTAAAAACATCCGACATGATTTTTCAAGATTCAAGATTCAGGATTTATATATTTTTCACTACATCTGGGATGCATGTGACACAAGACACACAAAAAACTATAACATGAAGAAAAAAAAGAGAAAATCATTGAAAGTCATGCAAGTTAAGCTCAATGATTAAGATGATCAATTTCAATGACCTTTCTATCATGTAAAAGGTTATGCTTAGTAGGCCTACTTTGAATTGGTAGAGCATGTAGGTTGTGCCTGGTCAGTTGGGGTCAGCAGACATTAAATCATGAATTTTTGGTCAATTCATTTACCGATGCCTAAAACTAAACTTCGCAAAACGGAAAATTCAGATTATCGTCATTGAATCATGTTAAGCTTTCAGATAACACTTTTTTCGAATTTGGACGACAATTTGTGCAATTTCACAATTTACACTTTTACCTGGCTGCATATGACTTCACGCTTCATTCGCATTAACAATGTTTCTAACAATTAAGTACACACAACTTATTAACTTTTGCTGTGTTAACGCTAGCGCTTTCGAGTTGGGGTTTAAAAGAATGCTGGTGTTATCAGCTCCAAGAATATGTAAGTTTTATCAATATCGGTCCATCGGTTATCTGGCAAACTTCAAATTTGCATTCTCCCCACACTCAGTCATTGGGCGAGTCATCATTTCCATCGGCTCAGGTCAGAAAATTTCGAATACTTGATCTGCACAAATAGCTTGTTCCTCCACCTGTTCACAAACAATAGCAATATCTTCACGCCGATGTCGCTGCGCTGGAAGTGGCGTCCGATAAGTAAGTGCTTACTAAGCAAGGTAAAACAAGGAAGTCAATTTCACAAGTGGGAGCGTATTCATTCAAGTTGGAAGACGAGTTTACCATAAATGTCAGAAGCGGTCAGAACAAGGTGGAAACACCTAATGTGGGACTTGCATGGTGATTTTATCATTCCTGTAGGAACATGTTGCAAAGCTACTGCACCAATAAATGAAAATACCGAATTTGAAGCAATTCCCAGTTTTGAAAGGGATTTTGTACAGCCAAACATTTACATAATACGGAAGTCGTCCAGACCAAAGAAACAACCCTCATATTTACAAGATTTTGTAACCAAGGAACGAGTTGATCGTTCAAACTCTTTTGTGTAAATTCTTTAAGCACCGGTAAGTTGATTATTATGCTGATAGTAGAG
Organism: Prostheceraeus crozeri; assembly: GCA_907163375.1. Classification (NCBI taxonomy): domain Eukaryota; kingdom Metazoa; phylum Platyhelminthes; order Polycladida; family Euryleptidae; genus Prostheceraeus; species Prostheceraeus crozeri. Next base: position 212,817 of record CAJQUW010008766.1, read on the forward strand.
GTGGGCTATAAAATTAAAGTATTTCAAATCGCTTTCAACACCAGCTCATTTCGTAACGTTGACTTTTCTGAACACTATGGCTAAAAATATCATATCTAATTTTTTTCAAAATTGACCCAAATATGAGTAGGTGCGGCATATCTAAAATATTTCGGTGAAGTTTGTAAAAATAGCTATATAATGCACAATATGAAAGTGCTTATTATTTGCACCAGACTTATAGAGAGTCAAAATTCAATAAAAAAAAACAAAGCATCAGTCACAAACAGATGATCAGGCATAAACGTGAAAACCTGTTTACTAAGGTCTAATACTCCTATAATAACTTGTGGGATCATCTGAACATTGTTCACATTCTGAAATGTAGCATGCTTAAGATGTCTCCATCTCATCATGTCATTGAATCATGAATGTGCTCTGCTGTAAATGATCCGTCTCCGTGATCACTGATGCACTTGCCTGTTCTGTGTTTACATTCATCCGACGCCTTTCATTAGTATCCTACTCGGCAAAACAAGGTTTCTTTCCAAAATAGTCTTCTCACAAGATGTTCCTGAAACATCGGTTTTTGATGAAACTGTCATGAAAGTCATGAAACGAAATTTACCTGATGTCAAGGGAAATATCTTAGCAACATCTAAAATCCATGCGCCTGAAAATTATTGCCGGAAAATCAATTGCCACTTGCGGTATAGTGGAAGTATGTGGAGGTGGGCTGAAGTAGGCCTGTTTTGCATCATGTCATATCATCTCATTGTAGATATCATTTTCAAATTCCTCGTATTTTAAACTTCTCCTTATCTTAGTTACCTGAAGATGACTGCTAGACGGTAATCGAAAATTTTAGCACATCTAGATAAGAAATAATAATTTAAAATCTTAGAAATATTTGACTCTTTCCAATTATTATACATGACTAGTTAGGGCATCTTCCAAATATTTTGTAGCTGCAAGAGGCAACTGGCTAGCTACTTAAAATTTCAGGAAGCTGCTTGTTAAGGTGCTGCTAGGAACGTTCACGATGATATCGTTTTGCAAGAAGAACCCTTTTGTTTCATACTCAATGAAAGGCTCATTTGCATCAATTGTATCTGCATTGGTGTTCATTAGACATCTCCGGAAGAGAATGCGCATTGCTTGGGTCAATTGTCATAATCAATAGAATGTTGGGCAAAAAATGTGATGTCATTTCGTACCCGAATGACTCTTTCATACAAGCGTGGAACACCCCCAGGCGTTTTTTATGGTGGTCAATGAGGAAGCTAGTTGACAAATGGATTGTCTCTGTCGTCCAAGCGATGTATGACCACTCGAGGTCTGTAGTGTGTTCTGGCAAGGCAAAGAGTGAGGAGTTCGCAGTCGATGTTGGGCTGCATCAAGGGTCAGTTCTGAGTCCACTCCTATCTCTAATCGTCATGGATGACATTCCACAGGACTTTCGACGAGGATGCCCTCAAGAAATGCTCTACGCCGATGACCTTGTCATAATATCTGACTCCTTAGAAGAACTAACAAACCCCTACATTTGCTGGAAGACAAATCTGGAGGCCAAAGGCATGCGAGTCAACGTCGGCATGACCAAAGTGCTCATTCGAAGTTCCAAAGCTCCACAAAATGACAAGGGGAAGCTTCCATGTGCTGTGTGCGGGAGGGGAGTTGGGCGGAACGCGATTAAGTGCTAAAACTGTGCGTTGTAGGCTCACAAGAGCACCAATTTGGCAGCTCTACAGCAGGGTTCGTACGGCTTCCTGGAGGCAAAATTCACAAACTTTCACAAACCCTTTATCCGCTTATTTAATGGGATAGAAGCTATTTCGGCAAGAGAATGCCCACAAAAATCAGCTACCATACATTTCTACCGAATTGTAATTCAAATTAATACCACCATTACACTGATTGCAACTAAATTCATTTCATATATTGACGCATCATGAGAAAAATGTTGAAATAAGAAATCCTCCATGTATGCTTTCTTTTATATTCAAAAACATATAGGAGAATGTGATACTTACTGACAGAGAAACGAACAACAATTTCTATCTCTTGATAGAAAAACAAGAATTAAAAAAGTACGTAGGTATGTCAAACATAATTACTGTACATGTAAACAATATTTGGTCGAGCTATCTCGATTGCATAAACGAAGCATGCCGTATACACTATACATAATACATACATAATAGCTTATGTCAACATAGGCCTATATGCTTGTTCTTGAATAATTACAAATGCGAACATCAAGATAGATATTCAGTGATAGAAAAACATGTAAAAGCTGAGAGAACGATCTAACTACAAAGCAGATATTTAAATCAAAACTGTCTGGTCAGACAATCTCGATTACAAAGATGACACATGCAGTTGCATCAACAGTGCAATAGAAGCCAATAATTATCTACATCGAAATTTTAACTCGCTTGTAACAAAACAACAACTAAAAATTCTGAAAAATGGTCTGAAAATTTCGAGAATAAGCGCACCACTGGCAGAATGCATCATTCCACACACTTTCTTTTCACATTAGCTCCCCGACATGGTGTCCATGACTAAATTAGAAGTTGTACATTCTGCTGAGCCTTCCATCGCCTGTTGTCTTTACTGTTGACTGCAACAGATCAATATTATTGGTAATGTATGAGTATATACAGATGCTACACGTAGCAAGGCAAAACAGACCAATTCTAGGATTAGATGTAGGTCACTATTTAGCGAATTGGGTGATCAATTATACGTCAGCAGAAAGTTGTCTGTGACACTTTTCCTTGTTTTAAATCTTGAAGTGTTCGAATGATGCTGGTCTTTTTCTGTTCGATACCGAAAATAGGTCGTGTGCTTACTTTCAGCAACTTCGCTCGAGAAAGTTTATTGGATCTCCAAATTTCTTGGGGTTCTGAATTCGCATCCTAAACTTGCTCCGCCATCACTATGATAGCTAATTTCCGTTTTTGCTATTCCGTCATGTACATAGCTATTTTGACATGCTTGATTCAACCCTGTTCAGAGGCCGCATTACCGAGGCTAGGTGTCAATGCGCATATTGCTAGGTTCTATGAGAATCAGTACTTTGGATTTCCGAACTCGTCCGTAATTTCTGATGCTTTTTCCCAATATTTTCTTTTGATCCAATTTCTGATTGTTCAGTCGAACATGTGAATGCAGTGTTCAATGCAGACTTCAGTACAGCTCCAGCATTGTCAGGGACAAGCGGGATATTGAAGATGAGGAATTCGCATCGCGACAGTTATCCGGGTGAACCACGGTTGCGTCTTTGAGCGCCGATGGATCAAAGGGAAGAGACTGCTGACAACCAACACAAGTATTCTTTAAAAACTTCTGTGCGTCACTTTCGCAAACTTCATAGTATCATTCATGGTTTCCGTTCCAACATCATCTTCGTGGTAGACTTTCCATTTTCAGGCTTTGTTACATCAATTTTTGCCAAATTCACAACAAGCTTCAATGTCTCCAACGTCTTGTCCGACCACAACTTCTTGATGAAGCTTCTGCATGAATCTAGTCAGAGATGTCAATGTAGCATTGTAGCATGTAAGACATGAATCACAGGTTCTCTTGATGGAAACTTTTGCTGCTTCAGCAAGACTGGTTCAAACCATTTGCGATCCGCTTGCACCGGTCAGTTGACTGAAAAGTACTTGTATTCTTCCTGTGTTGGAAGATATTCGATAAAATGCTGCTGAAAGTTTACCCGATGATCAAAAGTTCGAACTAAGGCTGGCTCAAGGCTTAACCACCGCGAGGAAGCAAGCCGAAGAATATGCCATGCGGTGATACCCGTTGCCACCTTATCGAGGACATGACGAGAAGACTACGGCGCGCACTCGTGTATTTTAAGAATGGAATGCACATGTGGATCTACTATGAATTAATCGACGTCCAATTCATCAAGTTTCTTTACACCACATTAATGCATTTTGTGCAAAAAGCATAATCCAAGTTTCAAGAACGGGGTTCCAAACTTGAATTTTGCTTTCCTCAATAACTCTGATTCAAAGGACATGGTCGCGTTTGGTCGGTCAATCCCAGATTTACTTAAAAATTCTTTCCTGAACTTAGTGAAATTTGGCCATATTTCATTGTTTTATGACGGATCCTTAAACTTAATGACTGGGAAGCCTGACTTCATCATGCTAAAAATCTAAAAAGCAAATCATCTGCAGACATTTAACCTAGCTATTCCAAAAATTCACAAACTCTGAAAAATCGTGAAATTCACAAACCTTCAAGGGCCTTGAACTTTATTTTCAAAATTCACTAACTTTTACAAACTTTCACAAACCGTACGAACCCGCACAGGAAGACCCAAATTTCAAGTGCCGGCAATGTATGGGAGAGCTTCCCGTGTCTCAAGCAATGATCAGTGAGATTGTTATTTTGACAAAGACTACGTTGAAGTGGTTGATGACTTCTGCTACCTGGGCAATTCTGGACTAGGTAATTCTGGAGGTTGTTTTGAGGCTATGACAGCTTGTGTAAGAAGCGCCTGGAAGAATTTTCACTTTGCCTGTACTCATCAACAAGAATATCTCTCTGAACACAGGGGTCAGGTATATGATACCTGTATCAGAAGTGTCTTACTGCATGCGTCGGAGAGATGACCCATAAAAGCTGATGACCTTACTCGCCTGGCAAGAAATGGGAATGCTATGATCCAATGGATGTGTTTCATTGAACTTTGTGAACGCCGCTCCATGTGCGAACTGAGAGATATGCTCCATCTACCTGACCTGGAATCATTGTTCATTCTGTTGATCAGACCAGAAGGCTGATGATGAAAAAGTCTCCTTGCTTTTCGGGACCTTGTAAATTTTCTTTTACTTATAATTACAATTATCACGCCGAAAAGCAAGGAGACTTTTTCATCATCAGCCTTCTGGTCTGATCAACAGAATGAACAATCGCCAACTCCTGTTAACGGCTATCCTCTACATCGACCTGGAATCAGTCCAACGCCAAATCGCTTGCGCTGGTTTGGTCACCTGCAACGAATGCCGGACTGTAAGTGGCCAAAGAGAATCTTGAATTGCGACGTGACGGGACCGAACGTCGGAGGTGGACAGGGGAAGAGATGGTGGCACGATGTCAAGAGAGATCTTGAGCTCCTGCATCTGGATCCTCAATCGACACAAGACCGAACAGAATGGAGAAGGGGCATCCATCCCGACAAACGACACTACTTCAGTGTCCAACCCTCAAACCTGGGGAAGAAGAGACAATAAACGAGGAGTAAGAGTAAGTACGGGGGAATGTTATATCCTACATGTCGATTTTGTGGCAAGTGAAATTGTTTAAATGCATCAATTTAATTATCTTTAAAAATCTACACAGTGATTTCGAAACTTATAATTGTACAGTACCACGTCTCTAGAATTAAAGCGGACTCGGTCTTGTCTTGCTGTCTAAAAACTGAGAAATGTGGCCTACAATTATATTTTTTGATGGATTTTGTTCTGATTCAAATATTAGATATATATATATATATATATATTTCGTTAAACTTCACAAAAGAAGACGTAAGTTACAATATCGATACATAAGTAAGGGCACACTTCATTGTTCATTGTTCAAATATGATTCTTCCTTCTTCTTCTTCTTCCGAGCTTTCTAACGATGGTCACTCCGGGATCGCCTCGAAGCCCTGGGGCCTCGTTGGTCCGTCTTGTCATCTTCACGTCCACGAAGGATAGGTTGTTTATCGTTTGAGTTTGGTGTGGCCGAGGGAAGTTATGAGTGCGTTGAGTGTTGTTTTGTTGTTGATTAACTGGTCGATGTGTTCAAATGGGATATCTTCTGATCTGGCTGCGTGTGATAGTTGTTTTCAGTGCTGTGTGTAGCTAGGGCAGCGAAATATAATGTGGGATGCGGTTTCACGCTCTGAGCAAATGCCGTTTTGGCAGAAAGGGGGAATACTGGGGTCAAGTTTGTGTGTAAAGTTGTTGTGTCGTCCGTGTCCTGTCAAGATTTGGGTGAGAGTGTGTGGGATATTGGATGGAAAGTGGTTGATGGAGAATGGATAATTAATTGAGAATGTTGCATTAATCTTCCTTGATTGTCAATCGTGGAACTGAAGTGTAGAACCTTTCAGCAAGTGTTCGGTCTTCACGCAGGATTTAAGAAAAATTAATACGCAACGAACAGAACTGGCACTTCGGTAATCTGTCGAGCTAGTCTGGGACTACATATGACTTCGTTGCGGCAGGAAACAATTCTCAGCTCCGGGACATTGTTCTGCACCTAGAGGAGTAGTATGTACCTATAAATATCGCAATAGTGTACGTATACGAAGTGTAGTTCGGACTTGTGCTGTGGTTGTAATTTGATAACTGCATGTAAAATTCATTCCACCTTCTGAGACATTAAGACAAACCTGATATAGGCGTACTTGCTATTCGAATTTGAGTTCTCGGTACTGAACCAGAGATTGAAAATCAAGATCGAGATTGAACTCATTGAGACAATACATTGATAAATATTAATATTTTCGTTTACTATGCTGATAAAATTCGGTGACATGACATTATTACAATTACACAATGAATTAATTGGAGTCATTAATTGAAATATGACTCACATCGTTCTACGATTCTATTGTATGACATGAAATTCACATCTTCTGAGCATCATCGATTATTTAGCAAGACATCGATATGTGACATCACATACTTCGGCCTATCCAGTCAATCACCAAGCCTATCCAAGCCTTATCACCAAACTTTATCGAAAAGTCTAGTCAATCTGTTATGAAAATAGCAGTTTTGTAAAATTTGTCAACAAACTTACCTTTCTTCAGGAATGTCACTGTCATCTAGCGAAGGCGGAGGATTTTCCTTTTGAGAAGGCTGATGGTTCAGCGCAGCGGATAAAAGTGCAAAATTGCTGACTCTTCTACCCCTACCTCTAGACCGCCTATTACCATGATTTCCTATTCGAGGCATAGCAGTTTTCCCTGTACCAATCGTTGATCAACATATATGACGTGAGCAACTTCTTAAACTTGTAAATCTGTAAACTTCAAAAATCAGCCAATCACCGTTCACGAATATCAGCCAATCATTGTGACATTCAACATTTCGGAATAATTTGACGATTATTTTAATAACTAATTTTGTTAGTCGTGACAATTGAACTAAGGAAAAAGAACTTGAAAAAAAAGAATATAATAGTTAATATAGCAATTTAAATTACAATATTTTAGGTCAAATGGCTGTATATATTATCATCACAATTGAATGAGAAGATATTTCTGCTATCTGATGATTTTATCTTAAATAAGTCTCAGTTCAAGTGTAGAATCTAGGAACATAGCATAGGATTATAATTTTATGCAAACAATTGATGCTGATAAATTAACAATCCCTTTATTATAACGCTTATTAAAACCAATCGTATCAGTTTATCAATATAAGCTGGGGTGTGGCCATTTCCGTGTCCGCACCATAGCGGACATATTCGAATGATTACCCGTGTCCGCACTGTCGACCGCAGTTCAGTTATTGCTCCTGAGCTCAGTATGTCAAGTTTCTAACTAATATTCTTTTATTCCGGGATGGTAGAAGCTGGCGATACAGGATCGAAATCGAAACATAAGGTACCATCAGACGTTGCACATCCAACACGCCCTTTGTATCACATCCAAACAAACTAGAGAACATCAAAATCAATGTGAGAAGTCAAATATTTTCCATTGTGTGAATATGCCCAATGTGTTGGCTATATAGGCCTATTCTTTGCAGAGGAAACTTCTAAAAAAAGCCATCGTTCACAACCGGGCAATATAGCCAAGTTCTAGCTTTCAATAATAGTGACTGCAGGATACAGATAATGAATACCTTACAGCGTGTGGAAGGCCTACTCAGACTGCGTCGAATGAACAAGCCATTAACAACAATGAAATTAAATAAACAATAGATCAAATTGCCATGCAAAAGATGCGCGGCTGGTAGGATTCGAACCTACAACCAAGGTTAACTAGACCTGTGCTCTAACCAACTGAGCTACGAGCCACTTACGCGACTCCGTCAATTGGCAGGATCGAACCCTCACCACCACACATCAGTTGTCAAGGCAATAATAATCAATGGATAAATAACACGTCACAATTGTGACCGCCGACATTAAGGCAAGTAGCGGGGATCGATTGTCCACCAAAGCATCTTAAGCCATGTCGTGAATGCAATTAACAACAATGAAATTAAATAAACAATAGATCAAATTGCCATGCAAAAGATGCGCGGCTGGTAGGATAGCCCGACCATAGAGTACTCCATGGCTCGGACGAAGTGCATTACCTTCAAAAACTTTCATCATTGCTGAAGGTACTTCATTCTGCCTTGAAGCATCACCTACTCCATACAAAAGCATTGAAACCAGGTCAGTAACTGCATCCATCAGGCTTCCTCAAACACAGAAAGAGAAGAATCGCGGCATGTAAGATAGCTCGACCATAGAGTACTCCATGGATCGGACGAAGTGCATTACCTTCAAAAACTTTCATCATTGCTGAGGGTACTTCATTCTGCCTTGAAGCATCACCTACTCCATACAAAAGCATTGAAACCAGGACAAAACTTCAGAAGAATCAAACTTCATATGCACAAAACTGACCATGTCTCAAAAACGTGATACGAACATAATAAACACAAAGACTACTGCTGCTGTTCAGTGTCTTTCACCTCTGTAGGACACCAGTGAATGATTTCATGGACGTTGAGTGTACTAAAATTTAGAAAGCCTGTAAGAAATAGGCCATCTTCTATGAAAACTGGAGATTTACAACCTAGAGAAATCATAGACTAAGTTTGTAAAACGTTTACCGCCACCCATTACCTTTATAGGACACCTGTGAAGGATTCCATGACCATTTGATGCAGGTTCCATGTCGTTGAGTGTGCATAAATTTAGTAAACTTGTAAGAAATAGGCCATCTTCTAAGAAAACTAGTGATTTACAACCTAGTTTGATCATAGACTAAGTTTGCTAAACGTCTACTGCTACCCATTACCTCTGTGGGACACCTGTGAAGGATTCCATGACCATTTGGTTAAGGTTCCTGGTCGTTGAGTGTGCATAAATTTAGTAAACCTGTAAGAAATAGGCCATTTTCTATGAAAACTGGAGATTTACAACCTAGAGAAATCATAGACTAAGTTTGTAAAACGCTTACCGCCACCCATTACCTTTATAGGACACCTGTGAAGGATTCCATGACCATTTGATGCAGGTTCCATGTCGTTGAGTGTGCATAAATTTAGTAAACCTGTAAGAAATAGGCCATCTTCTAAGAAAACTAGTGATTTACAACCTAGAGAAATCATAGACTAAGTTTGCTAAACGTCTACTGCTACCCATTACCTCTGTGGGACACCTGTGAAGGATTCCATGACCATTTGGTTAAGGTTCCTGGTCGTTGAGTGTGCATAAATTTAGTAAACTTGTAAGAAATAGGCCATTTTTTAAGAAAACTATAGTGATTTACAACTTAGTTTGATCATAGACTAACCCAAGAAATTGAATTTGAGAAGGATGACGAAGAGTTACCGATGAAGCGAAAAGCAGTACGAAGTTCGAGTCGGTTGAGTCGTGCGAAGGACTGGGTCGTGTCATGTGACGTGGCTGGCGGTTTCAAATTTCCGGCGGAGGTGGTAGTAGTGACACAACTACATCTAGATCTGATCGTGTATTCAACAGTGAGACTGAACGCCATTCAATTGAACTACTTCATGAACAAATGCCGTTCGAAATTTTCGTGAACTTGTCATTCACTGGTGGTCGACATCACAGAGTGTACATGTTTTAGGAGCTGACAGTGCCGTGGGAGGATCGACTAGAGGATGCGCATGAGAGAAAGACGAATAGATATGAAAAGCTGGTGGAAGTGTAGAAGGAAAGGATGGAAGATCAATATATGGCCGGTATATCGACCGGCAGCCAAAACGAGTTTCTGCAGGGAAAGAGGCCGAAAGTGAGACTTTCACAGAATGATGTACACCCTATGCCTACTACGAATCTGAACGTCTGCCGAGTTCTAGAGAGTTCCTCTTCTTTCCAGACAGGATCAAAGAAAAACACATGTAAATCCAATGGGACTCAGATTGCAGTTTTTCGTTAAAATGAAATTTCCTATGTTTTCTATTATTAAACGAAAAGCACTGAGCCCATAGTCATATTTTTTGGTATGTAACGTCTTCAGGTCATTTCCTATGATGTGCATGTGCTATTATCATGCATGTGATCGGCAATGTATGTGAGAATGTGGTTCAATGTGGATGAAGTGTACCAGCATGTTGGTATTTGCCGACACTAAGAGGTTCGCCAAATCTAAATGTGTTTCGCTTTATAGACAGGGGTGCGTGAACATGAAAGAAAATGACCTGAAGACATTGCATGCCAAAAAATGTGACTATGGGCTCAGTGCTTTTCGTTTAATAATAGAAAACATAGGAAATTTCATTTTAACGAAAAACTGCAATCTGAGTCCCATTGGATTTACATGTGTTTTTCTTTGATCCTGTCTGGAAAGAAGAGGAACTCTCTAGAACTCGGCAGACGCGCAGATTCGTAGTAGGCATAAGGTGTACATCATTCTGTGAAAGTCTCACTTTCGGCCCCTTTCCCTGCAGAAACTCGTTCTGGCTGCCAAACTAGTAGATGGCGGTTGCCGCAGCTTTGTCGGACACTCGATGGTACGTTTTTTGAAGAGCTTAGGATTAGAGAGAAAAGTCACGAAAGCAGAGAATGATTTGATTGAAATAGCGATGAGATCATCTGCGCGGATATGGAACTGTGCAAAGCTTTCACCTTGCAACAGACAATGATTGACAATCCTTAGTGGACTCCGTCACCCAGGCAAGCGAGTTCAGAGGAAGGGGTCGAAACTCGCAGATGAGATGCATTGTGCTGAATGTTCTAGTGCTCGTTCTAAAGGCATTGCAATGTTTAGTTATCTAACTTCTGAGGTATGGCGTCATCCAAAGTTCATTATTTTTGGTCACAGTCACCGTTTCTTGTAGAATAAATAACAGGCCTCCCACCACCAGCGAAAATATTTTTTAGGTTTTTTTGGATTACATTTTCCAATTCAAACGCACTAAATTTCGTAAAATTGATGTCATCTGACTAGATCAATCTACTAGTAGCAATTTGCAATTGAAAAAATCTGATTTAAGGGATAAGGCCCCAATATTTTCATTGCATTGTACATGTACCTGCGATCATGATTAGACTTTAAGAACTCAACTTAATTCATGTTTATCGCTTCTTGTTATAGATAGAACTACATGTAAATCATGTTCGGCAGTGGCGGTTTGTCTTGACACCAACAAAAGCAGCGTGTGTAGGTTCTAATGAACTCTCGTGATTTATTTCTCCTCGGGATCATAATCCCAAGATCACGGAATGGATGTCATTTGAGGAAAGTCAGAATCCAGGATTCAGTCAACCTGGGTGTACCAAATGTTACAAGCCGCCACTGATTTTTGATATTTCTTCCCAACTCCGACACACACAGGGCTGCCACTCTTATCAAAAATAAAAACCGGAAAGTGAAATAGGAATAGGCCCCCTCAAAGTAAGAAACTTACGATCATTCGATATTACACAACCCGGTAAGTTTTGAAAGCGTTCAAGCAGCAGTTGGGTCTTTTCTAATAAAGAATGCTTCTGAATCCTCATAGTTAGCAATTAAATGCATAAAATGATTACTGATGCTCATTCAATCATCAGTTTTAACAGGGTGCTCTAACTAGAACAGTTACTATTTCAGGAGAACCGTTTTCGAAGGTTAGATATAGTGTGCTACAGATACCCCTCTACCTGCCCCCAATGCAAAATCAGCATGAAGTTATTGAACGATTGACGATTTCAGCTCGATATCAAGACTGCATATTATCGAATAATCTACATGTAGGCCTATGGATGATTTTACTTAACTTTTTGGAAGACAACTGTCTTCATTTCGTTCAAACATTTTTCATCAAATTTATAATGCAATATTCTCGTGCAGCTTTGTCATTTTCTATTAATCGTGCCATGACGTCACACGGTACAAGATTCCGTCTTTGTTGTGAAGAATTTTCATGAAACCACTAGGAAATTGCTGTTTAGCTGTTCGACGTTTGGAAGACTGCGTCATACAATATGTCTCCATACAAAATCCATGGTCAGCTCGGTCTAAATGCTTGGGCAGGCATTTCTGTAAGGTCATTTTCTTTGGCAGAGCCATTATCTTACAAAAAATCGAGAATGTTTGGTAAAATCATCCTTTCTATGCTGTATGAAATATACCGAATATCATGAAGGATAGGAATATCTTCATACACATGGAATGCCAGCGCACTATTACAGACCATCGTTAATTATTTAAACAGCAATTTTCCTAAATCTTGGATTGACTGTCATGGGAGCATTTGGAATGGCTTCCGATACCACCAGATTCAATGCCCTGTGACTTTTTTCTTTTGGGGACGTTTAAGAAATGGTGCATCAGAGTCATACTATGCATTTGGATGAACTTGAAAACACCGTACAGTTTTTTTGCAGATCGACGAGCGATTGCGTAGAGATATGCTCTTGCGCTGTTGATCGAAGAATTAGAATGCGTTCGGGCAAATGGTGAGCAGGTAGAAAGTAAACGTTATAGTGCTAGCAACAGTTTTCCTTTGAATCATAATGAACTTACAGAAATTAAATTAATCATTCAGCCGCTAATTGCATCAACAACTTTGAAATGATCACTCAGAACCCGCCACGTTGCATAAACAAAATGATTTTGAATCAATGTCACACAGAATATATGTTGATGACTAAAAATCGCATTTGCTCATTATGAGAAAACGGAGTTCTATATTGTGCCCAAATATTACACATTACAGATGCCATGCAACTTAATATACTATTTAATCTGAAATGAGATGAGAGCAACATTTGATACAATCCATTACGGGAAACACTAAAGTTTCTAGATTTTTAGCCGTCATCAGTGTAAAGATCAGTAACCCACGTGCAAACAAGTCATCATCCGAAATACAGACATCTACAATTAATGAAATACATGCAGTTTAAATCTCATTCTCTAGAGCTCGTTTCCAAAATTTAAAATTTGCAAACATCAATGCAAATTGCTATTTCGTGCTTGCACTTCATGCACGAAGGTGAGCTGCCGGATTTCCAAGCACATCCACCTACCGATGGTCTGTGGAGTGAGTTGCTGATTTACTGCACTGATGGAGGCTAAAAAGTCAAAAGCGCTTGCCGTTCAGCCTGAAGAAACTTGATCAGTGCTTGTAGCTCCGGCAATTATTCAAATCAAACCGTGCTCTCATCTCCTGTACTTCAAACATAATAAAAAATAATTACATCTAAGAAAAACTTTTGAATTTCAAACAAGATTATGACAGGTATTTGATTAAGGTTGAGCTGCCATGGCATACGCAAACGCAAAATCAACACGAAAAGAAATCCTTGTCACTTCTGCGACTGCTTGCGAGATTTCAATTTTCGTTGGTGTCTTCGCCGAAATTTAGCCGCTTTTGCAACAAGTGATCATACAAAATATTCTTTCGTCACTCTCTTGTGTTCCCGAAACTTTTTAGTAGATTTTTCTTCCATATTTTTCTGGCAGACGCTTTTTGAAAGACACGTTTTGGAGAGCATCAAAGCAATCAGAACTCAATTCATAACAGACTCCGCAATCACGCATTGCAACTTTTTTCGCAAAGAATTCCCACTTAAATTCATTTCATATTTCAAAACCTTGATTACCTACATACGTTTCGTCCAGTTTCTTGGGATTGACAAAAGGATCACTGACTTCCTTGTCGGAAGAATCTTCTGCTCAAGAGTCAAGCGGACTTTTAGAAAGCATCTGCTTTGAATTTGATCACCCTTAAAAACTGTAGGGTCTTTAAGGTCCTAACAATCTGCATAGTCCCGTTCACAATTTTGAAGAGCCCTACATCATCTAAGAAGGCCCCACGTCATCTTTATCGTTAAGCGTACCGGTCTCAATCCTATAGGCCCCTTACAATCTCAAGAGGTCTATTCCTATCTAAAAAGAGTTCTTCAAAAAAAAAACTAAAACAGTTGTCGTTAACAATCTCAAAGGGCTGCTTCACAAAAACTTATGGGTCGTTCAAAATCTAAATAAGGCCCCTTCACGATCTTAAAGGGCCGTTGAAATTCTCAATAGGACCTGTTCACAATCTCAAAAGGGCCCTCACGATCTTAAAGGAGCCCCTTCGCAGTCTCAAAAGGTCCTCATCACGATCTTAAAGAGCTTGTCTATAATCTCGAAAGGGTCCTCTCAACGACCAGGAACCTATACCGAATGGTCATGGAATCCTTTACAGGTGTGCTATAAAGGTAATGGGTGGCGGTAAACGTTTTACAAACTTAGTCTATGATTTCTCTAGGTTGTAAATCTCCAGTTTTCATAGAAAATGGCCTATTTCCTACAGGTTTACTAAATTTATGCACACTCAACGACATGGAACCTGCATCAAATGGTCATGGAATCCTTCACAGGTGTCCTATAAAGGTAATGGGTGGCGGTAAACGTTTTACAAACTTAGTCCATGATTACTCTAGGTTGTAAATCTCTAGTTTTCATAGGAAGTGGCCTATTTCTTACAGGTTTGCTAAATTTATGCGCACTCAACGACCACAGGTACCTACACAAAATGGTCATGGAATCCTTCACAGGTATCCTACGGAGGTAATGGGTAGCAGTAGACGTTTTGCAAACTTAGTCTATGATCAAACTAGGTTGTAAATCACTAGTTTTCTTAGAAGATGGCCTATTTCTTACAAGTTTACTAAATTCATGCACACTCAACGACATGGAACCTGCATCAAATGGTCATGGAATCCTTCACAGGTGTCCTATAAAGGTAATGGGTGGCGGTAAACGTTTTACAAACTTAGTCTATGATTTCTCTAGGTTGTAAATCTCTAGTTTTCATAGGAAGTAGCCTATTTCTTACAGGTTTGCTAAATTTATGCGCACTCAACGACCACAGGTACCTACACAAAATGGTCATGGAATCCTTCACAGGTGTCCTACGGAGGTAATGGGTAGCAGTAAACGTATTAAAAAATTAGTCTATGAATATACCGAATTAGAGTGCTTTTTATATTGCTATGATTTCCTCAATATTTCACTCCATTACTGACGGTCCTCGAAAACTTATGCTGCATTGACGTGCTAAGCTGTTGTTGAATTTATTCGTGGTTTAAGGAGTCCTTCCTTCCTAACTATTTTCGTTTGGTTGAAAAAATCGTCCTCCTATCTGTTCACTTAACTGATGAGGTGTTAAACCAGATAAAATGATGTGGATCAAGTTGTCTTTCAATCATGAGTCACAGAATCACAGAGTATGACATGGAACAGCTGTTCGAAACATCGGAAATTATAAAATAAAGTTGAACTAAAATGAATTGCTCACAAAAAATTGCTTCATTTTTGATTGGTTATTGGAATTTTCGGATTTACAAATTTACAAGTTTATGAAGTTTAAAAAGTTGCACACATAAAAAAACGTGTTTCGAATGAAACAGCTGTAATACAAGTTGCTTGAATATTACTGTCATTAAAACAAATCCTCGACAAAAATTGCCTTGTTGATCTTCAGAAGTAATCATCACCGAACAGTGTACCGAAACGCGAATTCATCAGTCATGGCAACGAATGACTTGGAGTTTTGAACCTGTTGCGCTTTTGAATTCCATTTATTGGCATAGAGAATTAGAGGGTTGACCAAGGACACTAGAACTTCGCAGATGACGGAAGAATTCCAGGTTGACCACATGATCGTGACTAACGCAATTTTCACGCGTGTCAGATGGTTGGGACATGTTTTGAGGAAAGAGGAAGATTATATCGGTGCACATGTGAAGGTGCTAAAAGGTGGGACGCAAATGGGAGGGTGGTCGATATGGGATGGAAGGATTGCAGTGGAAGATCTGATGAAATCATGAGTGAGAGATAATGATCATAGAGTAGGAGTACCTACATATCCTTTCTCTATGATAGTGATGCCCTGCATGTCTTGATGCTTTGAACCGTGTACTCAAAGCAGGTGCAGGTGGAGAAGGAAACACCTCACCAACCACCCAACAAGTAGAAATACAGGCGGGAGCCGAGGGAGATAATTGAACTTTAGTTGTTGAGAATGTGAATCTCACGCTCTTTCAATGGAAATTCATACGTTTTGAAGAACTGCCTCACGTTCGAATTGTTGATTGGTGCACGATTTCATGAAGTGGTTGTTTTAGCTAGCGAATATACAAACGGATTTTCTTTATTTATTTCCACCCTAGTTTTATTTAGTTAGTCGGCAGAATCTCCCGGACAATGCCTGTTGATATATTTTGCATTCATTGAATTTGCACGTAATTTTGTGATCTGTTTATTATTCTTTTTTATCTACTTCACTTGAAATTCTGTCAAATTGTGACAAAGTCGCTTGATTTTCATTTCTTGATTGATAGACTGAAGAAAGCTAGACAACGACTTAGGTGTCAAGTTAGTCAACGTTCGTATCTTCTAAGGAACACACTTCTCTTGACATTTTCGGTTTCTTCTTTTCAGTGACATGAAACAACTTTCAGGAAATTGATTGAAGGTTGTTGATAGATCTTACTACAGTTTCATTCATCAATAGTTCTGATTGTTTTCCGCAGGCACAACTCCCCTCACACGAAATTTTATGTCAATTCATTGCGACAAGCACTATGTTTCCTCAAGAAAAGGGAAGAAATTCCCACTTCATTTTTTCTCATGCACCGTACATTAGTGTCACGATGTTATGTCATGTGAGAAGTACACGAGTTTTGTCATTGATAACCAACTGTATCCAATGGGACACCTAAATGGATTCATGTATTTTTTTGTTCAACGTTGATCGACTTGAGAGGGTAAGGTATTTGATTAATAAAATTGGTGTTAAAGCTCCCCCTCGAAGTTTGTGCGACTTTCCGCATTTTTAATTTATGGTTCAGCGATTTTCAGTCTGTTTCAATTCATGGATGAGAATTTTCCATAGAATTTCATGGGATCCCAGAAAATGCTATGTTCAATGTCTTCATCCCTCCTGCTTGAGACCCTTGACAACATGAAATTCCGCCGGGACCCCGTTGTTCCATTCTTATCTCTGACACAGACGACCCAAACGTTCGCTTTTTCAGAAATATTCCTCATCTTTGGTTATTTTCGAATGACTTTCGCTTTTTATTCGTTATTGGGAAAATAAGAAAAAGTACTTGGTGTGTACTGGTACCAGGCCTGTGATTACTCCTCAAATTCCTCAAATATTGATTTTAGTCCTCAAATCCTCAAATATAGCTAAACTAAGAGAAATTCCTCAAATGTGACACATTTCAGACTAACTGTAGGATAATGCATTGTTATTTGGCGAATGGCGATGATATGTAAACTTCCAATCAAGAAGCTGAGATAGAATCCTAT
This sequence comes from Prostheceraeus crozeri, assembly GCA_907163375.1. Classification (NCBI taxonomy): domain Eukaryota; kingdom Metazoa; phylum Platyhelminthes; order Polycladida; family Euryleptidae; genus Prostheceraeus; species Prostheceraeus crozeri. The sequence continues at coordinate 230,296 of CAJQUW010008766.1, forward strand.
CCTGACTGCTAAGCATGAACAATTATGATTTATAACGTGTTCTTATTTCACGTCGTTTTCACTTCTGGAAACTACAGGGCTGCAGATGTTTGGGTTCGTCCGCTCCTATTTTGCCATGCAGAGAAGTCTGAAGTTATTGTCTGTCGAACTCCTTAATGCAACACTTTCACGTATTTGATGAGTGAAACACTGCGATCAGCCTACAGAAATTCTATACGCTATCTGAACACTGCAATCAATTTTTACTTCAAGCATCATAATGTTCCCTAGAATTCCAACAATAAAATGCTTTCAATAATTTTCATTAATTATCTTGACCTTTTTTACAGCCTTCATTATGTTTCTGCGACTATATGGTTGCCAAATGCATGCCTGTGCTTCTTAAAGAAATTTAGGACATCGATCTTATATATCCATTATATGATAAAGTACTGGTAGCCCAGCCCACTTGGATTTCAGTGCTCTTATCAACTGAAAATTTTGCTTTGCTCATTCTCTTCCATTTTATTTCCGCTGAATATGAACACATCCGATGGGGTAAAGCGTCCCTAAATTTATTGTATCTGCCTCCTGGTCACTAGCGTGTGGGGGTTGGAAGCTTATGAGGCTCTGCTATCCCGAGTCTGCATTCCAGGGTCTGCTGACCGACATCTGAACACAGTTTGGTGTGAAAGTAACGCACGAATCGTTTATCGTTGCATGCGAACTTAGATTAATTAAGACATTCAAACCACATATTACTGGGTTGGTAGATTTTCAACCTGGTCTACTGCAAGATGTGGATGTCAATATCTCAGCGGAACTTCATGGGAATAGAGGTGATGATCTTCCACCCTTTGCCTAGATGAGACCAACAACTTAACTGACAACATCACAGCGATATCAGCAGCTTGATCTGACAGCCTCTGTTCGACACATCCTGGGCATATAGTGCTTGAGGTCAACAAATAAAATTCGTAACAACGCGGGAAGTGATTATTAGCAGGCCAATATCCCTTTGTAACACACACAACTTCTAAAGGTGTGGTGTGGTCAACCCTGGGGTTACCTTAGTTATGACTTTCATGACTTGAAGTTTGGCCCAAAATCCATGCTAAAGTTTGGAGTTTTTTTGCAATTACCATATTAAGCTCCGTTTCCATTCCTCAAATTTTTCAAGGAAAATCCTCAATTTTTCTCATAGGCTAATCACAGGCCTGTGGTACTTATTTTTTTCTAGCAGTAAATCTGACGCCGTGTTATAGCTCTAAGACTTTGTATTGATGCATGTTGAAAGTGAAAACGGGGTACTTTGCCGGTCGTTGCACAGTCTGATTTGGTAACCTACTATCAAGAATTTTCGCGTGATCTCTATTTGTCCTCTGATTTCTCACTTCACATTACTTACTTACATCTCGGCATGGATGTTCCCGAAGTTAACCTTGTATTTGAGGAAAACTTTCAAAAACTTCGTGAGAAGATGATAGTGAAATTATTGAATTATGACATTGCTCTCTTCATTCAGTTCTTCCGGCGATTCGCACATAACTCAAAAAGTTGCCTTTTCCATTGAGTTGTTTTCTAACTCGTCTCAATTATTCCACCGTGCGGTCGGTCTTCCATCGCTGGCGTGGTGGTGGCTCCACATGATAGTAGTCTCCATCTCACCGTCTTCGGCAGTCCAACTGCGTGCATGTTCCTCTCCACCACTTGACTCAACGTCATCTTCAGCCTGCCTCTCCCTCGCACCATCCTATTAACTTGAGTTTTTTCCATGTTAATTTCTTCTAGTTGACATCAGGATTACAATAGCATTTCTTGACTGACGGAAGTTGTAGCGTCCTTCATCATAATGTACGGTGAAACTCGGCGGTTATTCTTGAAACATGTTGCTGTTCGAGCTCTCCAACAATACCAGAATTTAAAGAAATGGTTTCTTGAATTCCTGTGTAGTCAGACGGGTTTTCATCTGAAGAATGGATTCGGAAATGCTTCCCGCTGTGTCAGAATTTCAGATTTTTTGAAAGATCCCCCTTAATGAATTTTATATTTCTTTCAAGGTTTTCATTTCACACCATATCGAATCTTCGAAGATTTCAGTTCATCATCCCAGGTATTGTAGAACTTATTCGAGACCTTCAAAAAAAATTTTTGAAAAAGGAAATCTCGTGACTTTTCATCTGAACATAAAGAAAAACTACAAGCGGATATGAACTAATTCATATCAGTGCAAAGATAGTTCGCTTCGATCAAAGCTAATTATGATTTGAAAATGATATATGCCCATTGTTGTAGATCAATGAATGGAACTGCGATGAGTAAAAACGTTTTTAATGTAGGGGAGACTGAGTGACTTGACATGTTTCGTAAAAACGCTGCCACTGCTTAATGAATAAAAGCAAAGTGTTGGTATTGTGACCACTGTGTGCGTCATTATTACCAACACTTAAACATTCCTCAATGCCGCATTCACAAATGGTCAAAGGAGTCCATGCTTAAGATCTTTATAGTCGCAGTCAGATGGGGTGAGTTGGATACATGTAGGGCTATCAACCAATCTTTGAATGGTTAAAAAAGTAAAGGAATTGTGCTCATGCGAAGTTTAACTGCTTTCATATAGCCATCCCAATGATGACGTCAAAAATAGTTATGCAGTCACTAGCTTTGCTGGAACGCATAGGAAAGAAAAATGGCAGTCTGAATCAAAATAAATCAGTTGCTTCGACTGCAGATAACATTGAAGGTACAAATACTAAATGTGATGATTAAATGTGTGTATTTAATGTGATACTCAATTTAGCCAAAACATCATATGAAAGCAGACAACAGGTGCTGTAGATTTGATTTTTTTAAAAATCGATTCACATTTTTGCTTAATGGGCTTTATGCATCGTTGCCGATAATGATCATGACGAAATCTGATAACAAGAGTTTTCGTATGATGCATCATTCATAAGTCTTCTTTCAACAAGGAATTTATAAACAGATGCATAAAATTCCAATTTCTTTTCAGTTGACCTTGTGACCTCTTATTATGCCTACTGAAAGTTATTATATAGAATTCAAAAGTCCTAAGCATGTCTCCATTAATGTCTGGTCGGTCTGCCACTCAAGTGGAAGACAGGGAGCTCCATAAAAGTGTCTTAGATATTTAACGCAAGCATTTTTCAAGGTGTGCCAACTCACCACAGCCCCTACCCTGAATGAATTTTGACGTCTCAAATATATGTCATGTAGTCGTGCTATAATGCTACTTACATGAAGTCCTCGCTCTTGGATGAATTTAGATACAGTTTTTTCAACTATTCCGCGTGCAGCTTTCTTATAAAGCTAATATATATATATATCAAGCTCCTAAAAGGGCGATTTTTATCCTCGCTTGAGACATGAACGACTGAAGCAGGCATCACGACACTTTTCTGCCTGATGAAGGAGAGAGTTCTGCGAATAGCATTAGTTATTTCATTCTACCTATGCTTCTTCAGTCACCTAACTCAGTCTCCCCTACGTAGCCTACTTGCACCATGTAATATTCACAACTACTGTTCCGTGCTATGCGTGATGTTTGGTGTGATGGCATATTTTGTCGTTATAGGGTTATTTTATAATGATGTAAAAGTTGTTGATTCGCTTTTCTAAGTTACGTATTCGCTTTTTTCGTTTTTATTTAATTCAAATCGGCTGGGTGCTCTGCACATATAACTTTGACCATTCGCACATCTGACTCGTATAAAGCGCACCTCAAATGGGCGAATTTTATGTAGCATGCTTAGTTTCATTACATCTCGTCATGGGCTTAATGGATAGGAATGTAAAATCAATTTTCAAGGGCTGAATAGATGCCGTATATACAAAGGGAACACAATAATCACGCAACATTATTGTTACGGACCGAATTACTATACAACTCAACTAAACTCGCGTAATATCCCTCTAAGTAAGGCATGTCTTATCTCGTTTTTGTTTATATAATTTGGGTATTCCTTCATGTTGAACAAATCAAAACCAATTGCAGTTCGTCGATATTACAAAGGAATGAAGTGAGCGAAATTACAACCACTTGAAGTACCACAGATAATTCGATGACAAGTATCCCTCCAATCTTTCTAAACAAGCACTTTGTTTTTTTTTGTTTAAACCGACAAACAAAGGTGCTTCATACTCCAAAAATGGAACGAATGTACCGGTGGTTGCTGTACACAGTAACCAACTCACGAGTGTGTCGAGAAAAGGCTTCAATTGCCGCAGAACATAAAGACGTGAGGACACTTTTCGTTATAGCCGATACATGATCATCCCATGAGAAATGGTCAAAAAATCACACCCAGAATTTTTAGTGTTTGAAAAATCAATGTCAGCAATTTCAAAAGGCTTCAAATTTATCGGTCTACCTCGCCGATGTGCAAAACATTGATGACTTTTTTCTTTCTTGATGTACCAGTACATGTTATTTTTCTCGGTCCAATCAATAATTTCAGCAAAAGCTGATACAAGAAGATTTCTTGGTTATGTCAACTCGAGTAGGTTTAACTATCGAGTAATCTATCAATTAGTTGTTTGATTGTGTTTGATACTGTTGTGGCCTGTACATTAGTAACAAATAGTTTTGTTTTTGTAAAGATTATCCACGCCTGATTTTTCCTGCGAACAGGAGCCAGGTCGATTCAATTATAAATTATCAGTGATGGACGAGGATAAATTCCCGGGTCTTTGTTTCCTGACATCATTTATGTCCTAAATATGCGTGAAACGTAAATCATGTATAAATTGATTATGCAGACAGTAACTGTCAATGACATTTCTACTGCTAGAGTGTACCATGTGCTTCAGACCGCGGATTAAATGAAGGCACGCCTCAATCCCATCCATTATTGATTCAAATGAAGCGGAGGTGCGTTTAGTGATAGCAGTCGCTTGATATCTATGATCACTGTCTATCAGTTACTAGCGGGAAGAAGCATCATACGTACATCTATACAATATTGTGAAGCAATTTAATTAGGCCTACATGAGTAACTGAGGTATATGGTACATGATTCAGCAATGAAGGACATGCAAACAGGATGCAAGAAGTTGAAATATTGTGCGCGCAGAAATTAGAGAATCAGATAATGAAAAATCTTATAGTTGATCTTTGTTGTTGATGGATGGCACTTATTGACGCTGATATTTTGATCACTGGTCTGGCATATCTTGAAATGTTGATACACTGATGAGTCCCTAGATTTCTGATGTTCAGTGGTAGGGGAAGCTGGGCTGACATGGCAGTGGGGGTCTTGCAGTTAATAGGCTTCATAAATCAAAAATCCGAAATATACATTTCGAAGTAGCTCTAGAACAAAGATGCTGGAGCAATACCTGCGGATTATTTGCACTTGTACTTTTTTTAGGATCAAAAAACTTCTTTACCTGCAAAAATCGTAACTTTTGGAAATGCTCAACTTTTGGGACATTCTCGTCTTGTGATAGATTTGACATAAACCATTATTAAAGATATTTTACTTAGGTCATGGTGCATGGACACCTACAGTGTAAAAACATTCAGATCATATTAACATTGTGTTTGAGCTCATTTTCTTACCTTACTGGGGTTGGGGTGACTTGGCAGTATCATGTTGGGGTGACATGGCAATATGGATATTGCAAATAATATGCTTCACAAATCGAAAACCCTATTACTTACTAAAGTAGCTCTGAAATGAAAATACTGTAGAGAAAGATTGCTTCGGACTTTTACTTTTTCAGAGCAAAAAATCAGGCCTATTGGCCTACTTAAAATGTAAAAATGGAACTTTTGAAAATACGTAATTCGATGAGCCACCGCGCCTTGTGATAGATATCAGATAAATCTATGTTGAAGACATTATAATTAGGTCAGAATACATGAACCCTGATAGTGTAAAACATTCTAGCCGGAGCTGAGGATTTAACCGTAGGCCTACTTAGGTGGGGGTGACATGGCAGCATCATTTTTTGTGTCCTTAATAGTAACTTAACTTAATGTTAACTGATGGTAGTGATGTGTTAGTGACTCACACCTTTAATACAAGTTCACAACTAAACACCTAGCCTATCCATTGGAAAATGACTCAGAAACATCTACGTCAAACATTTTCTTATTTGTTGATTCGTCGTGTCTTCTGATTAGTTCATTTCAAGTTACAACATGCAGTGACAACACTTTTCCCTAATTCATTTTCAACTTCGCAGTACACTGCCAAGGACGTACGTACAAAGAGTGACGCGCTCTAACTACTCTCGTGATGACGTGCAAAATGCTCTTAACAAGATAGCATAATTGAAGATGCAGTTGCGAAAGTTTCATTTTGTTACGTCAATGTCCTCAATATTCTTTTTTATTTTTTCAAGAATATATTTGACGAGATTGCCTATGATACATGTAACTACGTTTTCTCTTCAGATAGTGACTCGGGAAAAGCATACCGGTAGCAAAAGTCACGGGATAAAGACGGAACCATTTTGCCATCAACGGATTTTAGGATGGATCAATAGGCCTATTCACTATAATGCTAAAATTTATATGAGCTGCCAAGATTGTGTTTTGCAACTAATTTGGAGATGTTTATAGTAGCAATTTTTAATGCAAGCTTAGATCAATATAATATGAAAAGTTTGTTGATGTTTTATGATACTGCCAACTCACCCCAACCCCACTGCCAAGTCACCCCAATAGTGGGGTGACTTGGCAGTTTTAGAACTTTTCTGTAATTGAATTTTCCGAGGTCAAGACAATGATTTGTGGCAAAACTGTCTCAAGCAAAAATGTTCCCAATACTCCTCTCCGTCAATCCGTACTAAAGGAATTCCGTAATATTTAGTCGTTTGGCCGGGATGGGCATTTGAAAAAAACACTGCCAAGTCACCCCAGCTTCCCCTACGCATTTTTCTTATTGTGTGTACTTTCGACATAGCTTTCCTTGCATATATCAGATGGGCATTTCCATTGATGTTGGATGTAAATGCAGATAAATTAAGCAATAAGGAATAGAAAAAATGGAATATGGGATGGCTGTGGAATGAGTCGCTGTTCTCAAAATATGATAGGCTATCTGACTATATTCGTTGTGATCCTAAAAATTTAAAAGTAGGATTATGGTATTGGACGTAATCGCAGGAATTCATTTTTTCTAATTCAGGTTTTGAAATTTAGTTTTCCGCGAATTGTCGGTGTTTAGGTTGTCGTATTTAATTTATTTCTGAAGCTGATGCGGTTGGTCATGTATACGTAAGAAGTGAAAGTTCAGAAACTTTGATAGTTACTGCATTCTATTTTGGACGGTGTCAGACGCAGCAATATTTTGTTTCGGACGTGACACGTACGAATCCACTTACAAATCACTCCTGAAAGGGAACCTCAAAATTGTGTTATGTTTTTTTGGCATATTACTGTCTTTTGATTGTTTTATCCATCTGGTACATCTTGTATCTTTTACTCCGGATGTTTTTTAACATGACCTCAATCGCATGTCCGTTGGAAGATAAGTCATCCGACATGTTTCTCGTCAGTGAAAGTTTCTCCGTTAAGTCGCCAGAACTAAATGAAATTATGTGACGCCATTGAACTGCACGTGAGGACAATGCCATGGGAGCAGGATGGAAGCGCGTTTAGGCAATCGTCGCATTACACACACTGATGAATTGCATTTTTATCACATGCAGTGACGAACTGCCATCAAAATGCAAGTGCATCGCTTCATCATTTTCATCTTAAGATTCATTTCAAGTTTGTTGTAAAAATGGTGCAGCTTTGTCTCTTCGGATGTATCAAAAGTGTCAATGCTGAATGCAAAAAATATTAGCTTCTACAGATTCCCAACAAAAATTTACTTGTTCAATAGATGGTGTCGAAACATAAGATAGAAAGACTTCACTCCTAATACGATTGGTTGTGTGCTTTCTGACAAGACAGAATCTGCGATATGCTATGTTGTCTTGTCAGTATCGAATAAATCAGCTTCCACTTCGTTCGCGACCTAACTTGATCCCATGTCTCAAGATGATTTCAATGATATGACTTGTAATGAAAATGAATTTCTGTCTCAAAATGATATCGATTCAATGATTTCGCATCAAAAAAATGTTAAAGACTTTGTTTAGAAATACCGCAAATTTAGACCATTGCGATGCATCGAAATATTCATATCATCTTTATTTCAGCCGAAATAATACCAAGTATGTGCTTACAGCCGGCAAATACATTTACTTTAATTGTTTGTCATAATATTGAATGGATAAATATATGGACGATAGAAGTTATCAACGGAGTATGATAGCATTTCTTCTATTGGAAGTAGAACCTTGTGCAAATAGAAGCACATCAATTGCGAAAAGTAATCTGCTGAATCTAGATGATTGCTATGTATGCAAATTGCGATTAATGTTTTCTCGAAAAACACGCCCTAGCACGAAAAAACGCTCGAACATCTTTCATGACTTCTTATTGATGTTTGTTGAAACTGAAGGTTCATCGCATAGCAGCTGTCGTGAGCGAGTCGTGGGAGGTTATTGTAAATTCATTCTCATTGGGAAGATCACCAATGACGTCATCAGGAACTTTTGCATCGCTTTGACGATTCGATTGGGTGACTTTGAGGGGACTGATTCATGCAGCTAGATTCGGACCTTCGATTGTATAGAATAAAATAAAGACCGTAAACCTCCGGAGAACTCCTTTAATGATGCTATATTAGGTCCCATGTGACAATTTCGTGACTGCAAAATGATAACATGTGACATTGGCCGGATTCTTTGACAATTCTATTTTTATACACACGTGACACAACTTGGGCGAAATGCTCTAGTTCGACATTCGAAATCAAATTCTAATATTCAAAGTACTAAAGCACTATGCGTTTCCAAATCTTTCCGTTTCCGTTTCTTCAATGATGAGCTGTCCACACTGATATCTTGACTTAATTTCGTTGATTCCTTCCGGGTGTCATTGGAGCTAGGAACGGCAGTCGATCTTTCAACACTTCCGTGGTATTTATAAATAGCATATCCATATGTTGACCAGGATTGCAGTCAGAAATTGAGAAGCCTGGAAGAAGGAAAGATCAAAGAAAGACATGTGATGTTTTTATATTAGGGCTCGGCCAAGCGGTAACGGAATCACATTTGAGCATTTACACATTTTCATGAGACTGGTACTCAGTAAAAAAACATCTGATAAACTAACGAAATGCGGGATGTTTGTGGGCATGATCGGTCCTCCAAGCAGGCATAGTATCAACTTTGAAAAATATATTGATATGTGTTTTACAGGCGCGAAAGTCAATAGTAACGGAATCACGTGATTTGGACATGACTTTTTCATAGGTTCAGTGAATGGATCTAAACATGCTGTTCCTCTGCAAAGATATTGGTTTCGATTATTTTATGCTATTTTAGGTTGCTTGGCCTAACTTTATTTCAAGTATTGGGATATTTGATACAATACTTCCATTATAAAATTGACCAAATATTTGACCAAACGTGGTAACGGAATCACAAGGTAGCGGAATCACAAATGTTGAAGAAAATTAGGTTAAGACGTGAAACATTTGCAACTTGTTTATCATATCTCTACAAGTACTGTATTAAGTATTTTCATGGTTTACTTTCAATGTTTTGAAAGCATGAAGGCTATTTACATTGCATGTAACGAATGCACCCGTATTTGCGTTTTATGTAAGGAGGTAGGATAGGTTCGTGGTTAGGATGGCGTGCTTTTAGGATTATTCTAACATATCGAGTCACAGTGGTGACTGTGCTCGCTGACAAGATACTTCATATCTATAAATACCGGGGTATTCTGGGACTCCCCGCTGTGTCAAGGATTCCTGGAAAACTCACGTAGTCACATCCTCAATTCTGGTTTGATTTCAACCTTATCGAATAACAATTGGCTCTTATCGGTTCACTGAAAAATTCCAAAATACTTCATATCTATAGATAGATTACCTGGGATTCCCAGCCTCAAGGATTCCTGGAATCCTTCAGTCTTCAATACATTTTGCTGGTGACTGAATGAATTAGTGCTACCGGGAAGATGCCACTTGCCGCAGCTGAGAAGCAACGTCGCTACCGGGAAAGGAAGAAAGCGAAGATGGGACCAGAAATATGGAAGCGGAGAGACTGTGAGCGAAAGCAGAGAGCTAGAGCTGCCAATCCTGATCTTTCTAAGAAGAAGCACAGAGAAAATATGCGAAGATGGCGTGCCACAAAGAAGGCTAGATCAGAAGGTGACAAAGAACCGTATCAGGCGAAATCTAGTCTCGCTCGCGCTGTGAATCGGGCTGGGGCAGCCTTGCCTCGGTCTCCTCGGAAGTTGAAGAAGATTATGCGGACATTGTGATACGGAAGAAATCCCGTCTCGTGATATCAAGACTCCAACGACTCCGCACAACAAGTTATCACGGGAAGTTGAGGCAAGAGTACAACAATTCTACCTTCGCAACGACATTTCCTGGATGGCACCGGGGAGAAAAGATTCAATCATAGTGATCCGTGACGGCATCAAAGTGAAGGAACAACGTCGGTACTTGTTGATGACAATCCGCGAGGTATTTGCATTGTATCGAGAAGATATCCTAACGACTCAGTGAAACTTTCTACATTCAAGACCTTACGTCCAGATGTGGTTCTTTACAAAGATAAGATGCCACATAATGTTTGTGTCTGCATTTATCACGCCAACGTCGATTTCCTTCTACAGGGCATGAAGTCCGTCTCGAGTGTTCCAACTACTAACATTGAACTTCTGCAAGCTATCGCGTGTGATCCCAATAGGGAAGATTACATGTTCGGACATTGTGAAAACTGTAAAGAGAAAGTTTCAGTCGATTGCTTGTTGACATCAGTTGATGATGCCGTGGCCGGGGAGCAGATCAAGTGGCTTCAATGGGTGCGGAATGCCGAAGGACAACCAGAAAAGACTGAACTGTGTGGTGCCGTATGGGATGCCATGTCTTCCCTGGCTGAGAAGCTTCCTGCTTTCAAGATCCATTGCTTCATTAAGAAACAGCAGTCGTCAGCGTTTCAGCGAATGCACACTACCCCTCATCAGCACCATGCTGTGTTGCATGTAGATTTCAGTAAAAATGCATCCATAATTGAACAATATGAGATCCAGAGTGGTCATTGGGTACACAAGCAGCTCGCTGTGTTCTCGGCCGTTGGATGGACTAAAGTAGGGACCACTTCTTTTGCTGTTGTCTCAGATCGGTTATCTCACGATAAATATACTGCTGCAGTAATGCTTGAAACAATCATCGACCATATCAAGACTGAGATGACTACTAATCTGACTCACATTGACATTTTCTCTGATGGAGCGGCACAGCATTGCAAGCAGAAATTTATGCTTACCCTTATCTCATGTATGAAGCAGACGAAGGGCTTGGTTGTCAACTGGCATTTCTTCGCTACGTCGCATGGAAAGGGAGCTGTCGACGGGGTTGGCGGCACTGTCAAAAGGGAGCTGTCACAAGGTCAGGAGATACCTTGTTAAGTCAGCTGCTGACTACGCTGCATGTGCCAAGCAATTGACCACTATCAAGATTCTTTATGTGCCAAATATGGAGATTGAGAGGCGAAGAACAGAACTTGATGCAATCTGGGGTAGTGCAATCGCCATTCCAGGCACGCATCGTGTTCATTGTTTGCGGACTGTCGATCCAGGTATCGTTACCTTATCAAATGACTCAATGCAGCCATTTCCAGAACTGCATGTGCTAGTTCAACAGGTTTCATCTGTCACCGGAATCTCCGAAGACCAGCCGGCATCTGTGAAGCCAGGAAGTTATGTCACAATTCCCATACCTACAGAAAGAGGTCGTTCCATTCTCTATGTTGCCGCAGTGTGCAGCACCAACAAAATGAAAATCAGGTACCTGCAAAGCACAGGAAGCTTCCGGATTTACCGAGATCCTGATGATGCCGACTCTAGCAGCGAGGATATTAAAAACGCGCTTTTTGTGTGTCCCGAACCACAAATCAGCACATTGGGAACCGCAAGGCTTCGATATTCGTTCAAGTTCAGTGATCAGCAACGTGCGATGATGCAAAAGTATGCCATGAAATGATCGGACAGTTTTCATCATAACTAGAGTGCTTATAGGCCTAGCATGAAATCTCTGTTTTTGTAATTTATCCTTTCAAATCACGGGCTCATACATGTCAAAAATGATTGTTTTTTAACTAAAACATTTGTTTTTCTTGATATTTGGTATTATTGACCATCCGCGGGCATAATTATTGCGACTTATATAACATTTATCGATAAACGGATGATGTGATTCCGTTACCGGTAACGGAATCACACAAAAGCACTGTCATTTTCAATGAGAAAATATATTAATTATGAAATCTCCATTATACCAGCAGTTGACTTTGATAAATATGCTTGCTTTGACATGATATCAGCATCTTTCTACAAGAGCCTTGAGAATAAGAAAAATAAAATGATGTTTTTTGGTAACGGAATCACAATGGCAAACTCAAATGTCACCTTTCTGTCTCAGCCATGAAATACTTATCAATGATTTCTAAATCAAATGAATAATGGTAAAGTCGCTTAACATTACCTAACAGTCGCTCATGAAGTGAATCATTTAAGTCCAATCAAACATTTAATAGAGATACGAGACAGAAAAAAAATCCAAAAAACGCTGAAAATATATTGCGTTGAAATAAAAAAAATCATCTAACTTGAATTTCAATTTTCTGTCTAAATATAGATGTCATGACAAAAACTCGATCTGTTACAAAAACTTCAGAATATTAGCTATAAGAAAACACACGTTAGAAATCTTAAATCGGAACTTTGTTTTTTGATGTTGCTGTTCATTTTCGCTTGGCCGAGCCCATTAGCGCAAAAGCCTTCTATATCAAGGCTGTGACTTCACTGCTAGAGAGCCTTCCAATCAAGAATCCTTTTCATCGGCACTTGCAAGTCTTACTCAATAGCCAGGCAAACAGATAGATCTTCTGATGCAATTCGCCGCAATTGAAGCTCAGAAAATGGCAATGAATAACGAAGGAGGCGGATTCCGAAAGTCCTAGAAAGCGAGGTATCTCAAATATGGAACTGGAATTTAGTAATGCCGAGAATTGTTAATGGAGCGGACGAAAATGCTCAGTGAAGGCGTGGAGAAGATAATTCCAACAAAATGTCTGCTGCGAATGCTGTTTTATCACGCAGCTAAACCCGTTGAAAGGAAACGCAAAGTTGAACGTGCTGCATCTAAAGCGATTGCCTCAAAGAAAGTGGATAAATGACAATCCACGAAGATTCGCAGATATACCAGTTGCTTTTTTGCTATTATCAAAGTAAATATTTGACTTTCTATTGTAACATGTCGTCAATTGGTGGTTTTCCAATTATCTTGATCAAAGTATATTCTAGTTCGTTAACGACTACCAAGGCAGTGAAGAACTACGGCATGGATATGAGTGATAAAATGGTAGATAGTTGAACGAGTGCGCGTGCGCACGATTTCTAAGCTATCATTGCATCGACTATAGCCATGCCGTAGTTGCATTGTTTACGACTTAAGATATCTGCTTTCAACCGTAGATAGTCACATGAAAGGTGGTACTTGACTACTATGTTGTAAGATCTATATTTTCCGTTAAGCAATGCCCCATTGTCATGCACGGTGGGGCATTGCAAAACGGCAAATCGCAGACGATGGAAACTTCTGTGGGGTAATCGTGCAGTGTGAATTTTATTAGATTGTGCATATTATGATTTGCATTATTATCAACCTCCTGGGAAAGTGTTCCATGTAAATATCTTATCTGATAATTTGCAATATATCAGTACGGAAATTGCTCAGATAGTATCGTACTTACATTTGTGGTGTTATCTGCTTTCTCCATTGAATTGGATCTTTCATGCATTCGGGGTACGGATATACATTTAGATCAATTTTTATGCCTTTTTTCTGTCGATTATCAAAATTGATATCACTAACTCAAACGGTTGATGTTGCTTGATGTCAACTGTTTCAGATACGTGATATCAAATTATGCAATGTCAGCTTCTTTGCTGTCTAGTGTCGGTTGATGATATCGTTAAAGCTGGCTTTTTAGGTATATACTGCTTTTTATTGACTAGCTATAGGAGACATAATTACAGTCTAGGTAGATAATTACAGTCTCAAGGTAGATACAATCCCCGCCTACGGCTCGGTTTATATCGCGCCATAGCTAGTCAATAAAAAGCAGTATAAATCTCAGAAGCTATCTATAACTACATAAAATAAAAATTTGAACTCATGACTTCTTTCACACATCGCAGTATACACGCAATGCAATATTTGATTTATTGATGATGTCAGGTTTGGTTTACGACATACACTGTAGATGTGATAGTTAAACTTATGTTTAGTTCGAAATACTGATATATTAGTCAAATGATAGTGAGCATTTTAGACGGCTTAAGTAATTAGTATAAAACAGCCTCACCGTCACATCCGTTTCGGTGTCGCTTGTCACATTGATGCCAGAAATATGGCAACTCATACAGAATTTTTTGCAAGTTTTCCGAATGTGACAAAAATGCCATGTCATCATACCCCGTGGACCATCCCTGCTTTTTCAGAATGCGGTCGGATTTTTAGTGTTGAGTATGCTAATAAATGAAGGTGTTTTATGTCATGCGATTTCTATTGAGCATAGCAATGTTCATAGGCGATATTGAGACATTACACTTGTACAATTCAGCATGAAATATACCAGAACAAATTTAGTTAGGAACCCAAGCATTTGTTAAATGTTTTTCTTTGTTGCAAGCCTTGAAGTACTTCGACCAGCTGTTTGGTCATCGTCGGAAGGATTTTTTGATGGAGATGTAATTCAAATTTCATGTATAGGGAATAGCATAGAGCATGATGTCCACAAAGTCCTAAATGTCTTTTAAAGAGTCAGAAACCCGAAAAACTGGTTTAAAAGTCCTAGAATTGGCATTGCGCTTCGTAAAATCTAAATGCAAGGAACTTCAGAATGCTTAATTTTTTTTCATCAAAATGATACATGTTTCATTTTCAAACCGATGAAGCCAATGAATGTTCAAAGAAGCGTTAGCTTAACTGTAATTTCGATGTGTGACATTTGTATGGTTGTCAAAATTATTATGTAAAAACTGCTAGACATATTTGGATATGCATCAGTTTAACATTTCAGCATTATGAAGGCATCGATATCTCATAAATTTGTTTTTCTCATTGATTCTTCATTTCAAAACTGATCGAGAGCAGGGGCTGCCTTATTTGGATTAGCACAAAATTTGACTATGAATTCTGCCAAGCTCCTTCGGTTAAGAGATTTGTTCGTCGTAGAATGGAATTTTTAGTACAGATATCCGTATTACTGATGCTTTTTCTTGTCACCTAACATAGCTAAGTTATTATATTGAAGACTCGGAAAAATGTTTTTGAACAAACATACTTTCTTTGTATTCAAATGTGAAATCGATAAAAATTAATTAAGAAACCAGAGTTTTTTAGTTGCCCTCTTCCTGCCTATGACACTTGCCTTTTTATCTGTTGCCATGTTATTAAGCGAAACCTTGATAATAAAAAACGAATGAAATTTCACTTTTTCCTTAACTGTTACACGCTCACTAGTCATGATAGCCAGTTTCACCGTTGTATTTTATTCAGGATCTACATTAGGAATCCTGTAAGGAATATTGGCTAGATTTTGAGTGTATGAAAATTGCGTATATGGATGTATTTTATGTGATAACATTATTTATTGCTCTTCAATTGAGTCATCTGCGAATTAGCATGAAATTCACCTTGCCACTTCTACAGCAATAATACACCCTAGAATTAGACCAGATGTTGGATCAAATTTTTGTTGCTTTTTGTGCTCACAAGCCGATGTTTCTACCGAAAGATGCCTAAATGAGTGAACAGCGCCATGTCTCATGAAATTGGGGACAGTAATTTACGTGAGATTAAAGTAAATCCGGCCTACATTTAATAGCCACCAAGGCACTTCTGAATCAATTTGTCGAGGATCACAAGTCAGAGGACCATTAGGGGTAAGGTCCAGCCCCGCTTTAGAAGCGCTGAGTGAAAAATGGACTAGTGGGAAGGTCCTCCACACCGATCTCGTCAAGTTTGGCTCTAAAATGTAGTCCTAGGATAGTCAAAAGTTTGACGCGCCTTGAACGTTTAATGTCTGCCGGTGGGAACGCACCACCTGTCCTCTTAAGGACAAACCTTAAGTCTTATTAACTATAAGTTTATTAAAATTATGAAACATGTAGACGTCGTTATGGGAATGTCCCAGCTTCAATGGGTATTATTGCTTTCCGTATTCGGTTCAGACATGGTACAACGGGAAAATGTAATCAAGGGATGAATGTTTACCGGCCATTACATGCGATTTTCAGGAAATCTCCCTGTCAAGGCAGATTATTATGATTATAAAACATTTATTGTTAAATTGTTCTCTGATGTTTATCAATTACTTATTCGCTTTAGCCATATTCATATTTAACATATTTCTAGAATGATAGGGTGCAGAAATGAGTTTTTTCCAAAAGTATTAATTGACTTGCAAAAATTGTTATACGTTTAATCAAAATATTGTGATATAAATTTCACGACACACAGCAATGCAGCTGATAAAATAAAAAGGAAAGAATGTAAAGATGGATTACCTAGTAATTCAAAAGTAATCCGGTAGTAAAATCAATGAAAGTGTCGGATGAAAAGCCCTTAATGTTGTTCTCAAAAAAGTCCTAAAATTGAGTCTCAGATTTTTGCAGACACCCTGGGGTGACTGCACAGAAACAGTGTTAGATAGAGAGTTGTCAGTGACAAGTTAATTTCATTGGGTGAATCTTACTGTTAGAGATTTGTTAGTCTAACAGAGTTTCTTTACGGTCGCCCCTGATAGAGGGATAAACGAAGTGATATCTCTATGCAAATGATGGAAATCATAGAGAATAACCATATATGAATTTTGTCTCACCGTAAAATCCTTTCTGACGATGACCAAAGAGTTTACTATTGAGGATAAGCAACAATTAACAGGTTTAATGCTCACTCATTCTGGGGATGGAATTTTTATTTATACAGCATATGGATAAATTAATGCAGCTTGCCGTTTATGGGACCGCAACTGTCCTACATTGTATTATAGCAATCACGAGTATCTGACTCTAGAGTTTTCTGCGCTCGAAAATTTGTCAAATTTCGCTCTTTTTCGCGATAAGAATTAGGAGCATGCTTCATAATGCGATGTACTGTGTGTGAAAGCAATGTTTCGAGGCGAGCGGAGCACAATGAAGAGTCGGGTACACGGGGAAGAGGAAGACCTAGAATCAAAAGGAGCGATTGCGTGAGAAGAGACCTTTAGAGAGCGGAGGAGGATTGGAGAAGATGTAGAAGAGGATTGGCTAGTTACGGTTGCTGGGGAAGCTACGTTTGCATGGCTACCACTGATGTATGATAGATAGGGCGTGCCCTAGGTCCAAGCCTTTAGGAGCATATAGAAATAGCTGAATTTATGTATGGTTTGATCTTTTGACGTTCTATTCGACGGCAAATCTATTTAAGTTGCTACTAATCAAATTTAGGTCCCCTAGCAGCCGTTAATTGGTCATAATATGAACATGCAATTTAAGTAGAGTAGGTGAAGACGATACGCAGCATGATGTATCTGTCAATGTTAGCTGCTTGCTATGCGACTACAGGTTCGCATTCGACCTAAAGTCTTTTAAAGCCAATTTTTATCCGCACTGAAAACATCGAAGAGGTGAGGAAGTCTACCTATTTTAT
The DNA here is from genome assembly GCA_907163375.1 of Prostheceraeus crozeri. Taxonomy (NCBI): domain Eukaryota; kingdom Metazoa; phylum Platyhelminthes; order Polycladida; family Euryleptidae; genus Prostheceraeus; species Prostheceraeus crozeri. Next base: position 248,076 of record CAJQUW010008766.1, read on the forward strand.
GCATGGAAGGATCTACTTTAACATTGAAGCCAATCCTTTCACATCAAAGCATCTGCCAGATGGGTGAACTTAACATCAGCTACGCTACGTCACTTCGAAGAGAGCCAATTCATCTTTTGAGTGTAAGCTATATGATTAACTAACACGTTTTCCAAATGGATAATACTGACCATTCATCTGTACTCATCATTTGTAGATTCAGTTTCCAGTTTCTGTAATGCGAAGGCACTACCATCACTGATTTGTTTTACCGAAGATTTTACCGGCAAATATTGTTAATATATCAAATATTGCCGGCAAATGGAACAGGAAACGATAAATTTCAATTATTGAAATCGATGCTTGAAAAAAAAGAAATTGAATAATATTTGCTTAATTGAAGGTGACCGTATTAGCCCCATGAGTGGCCGACTTAGCCCCACGTTAGGGCTAAGTCGGCCACCTTAAACATATTGACCTAGATACAAGAAGCATGTTTTCTAAAAGTCCTCTTTCTACTAGAAGTGGAACATTATCGCCTTTAGTGGTGTTCTGATTTGAAAATTCGCTTTCATCTAACTACGTGGTGCGTTCGAAAACCTCGTGGACTCAAAAAGAAAACAATAAGATATCAAGTCTCGCTTTTCTTTGTTACAGTATGAGAGTCTAGACACAGATAAACCTAGTTTCAGTCAGATGTTTTGACCTCAAAGACTCTACGATCGATTTCAGTGTAATGCATCCAAATTTGGACATTGATGAGTCACCTCCAGTCTTGTTGTTCATTCATTTGGCCTCAAGAGGTTGAATTCTGAGCAATAGTGCGATTCTTAAGAAGGAAGGGACGAACTGACGCTGAGATTGTTGGTGAGCTACGTGATGTGTATGGAGAAAGCCCATCCAAGAGTTTCGTTTTGCGAGAATTTGCTGGAGGCCGAACATCAGTTTTCGATGAAAAATGCGGAGGGCGACCAATGGAGATCGCAGACAACAAGGAACAAGAGATTTCTACGATCATTCGAGACAACAGAAGAATAACTATTCGAGAATTATCGACACGTGTCAACATCAGCTTGGATTCGTGTAATCGAATCCTCAAGTCATATGGCGTTCGGAAACTGTCTTCAAACTGTCTTCAATGCTAGTATGACCATTGCTTGTAAATTGACATGAAACATTCACTAGAATAAAAAAATTTCTATTCGAGTCCACGAGGTTTTCGAACGCACCACGTACAATAAAAGAAACGTCAAAAGAGTGGCCTAATTAACCCGCTCTACCCTTTAAGATCTGGTTCATTTGTTGCTCCGTTCTGTGTGCTATAAGTTTTTGTCACACCATGACATTTGAGGCTATTTTGTGCAACGTATAATCATGTTTCCGTTGCCTTTCAGCTATCATGCAACGTTCATTGGGGGTTTCTCGTCGTGATCCATATCTCAAAGACCCTACTGTTTCGAGTAGTGGAAGCTCAGGGTATGATGGTTTGAAATTATCGACTCGAACAGATTTATTATCAAATGACAAATTGGATTCGAAATTGGATCGTGGTGGAGCTGGAGATTCTGATAATACGAGTTCGATTACATCTAAATTAGCAGCTAGTGGTCCTATGTCAGTTGAAGGTTTCGTTGGATTTGCCAATTTACCTAACCAAGTTTACCGAAAATCCGTGAAGAGAGGCTTTGAATTTAACTTAATGGTAGTTGGCCAATCTGGTTTAGGAAAATCGACATTAACAAACTCCTTATTTTTGACCGAAGTTTATAATGGTGAGCATGTTGGACCTTCCAAACGAATCAAGAAAACCGTTTATGTTGAAACGAACACAGCAATTTTAAAAGAAAATGGTGTGAACTTGAAATTATCTATTGTTGATACACCTGGATTTGGTGACGCTGTCGATAACAGCAATTGTTGGAGCCCAGTCGTGGATTACATCGATTCCAAATTTGAAGAATACTTGTCTAATGAAAGTCGTGTTAATCGAGGTTCATTTCCTGATCCTCGAATACATTGTTGTATATATTTTATTGCCCCAACTGGACACTCTCTACGGCCTTTAGATGTAGAATTTATGAAACGCATCCACGATAAAGTAAATATCATACCAGTGATCGCCAAAGCAGATACTATGACTCCTGAAGAATGTAGAGATTTCAAAAAGACGATTTTGAATGAAATAACTCAACATAAGATTCGTATATATGAATTTCCTGAAGTTGACGACGATGAAGATCAGAAATATAAGCGATTGAAAGATCGCGTTCCATTTGCAATCGTAGGAAGCAATGTGTTAACTGACAGTAAGCTTGGTGGTAGTGGTAAAGTGCGCTCACGTGTATATCCTTGGGGCGTTGTCGAAGTGGAGAACCTGGAACACAACGACTTTCTGGCATTACGGAATCTTATTCTTCGAACGCATATGCAGGTAAGTGCTCATCACACTCCAATTTTATCAAAATCGATCATTTACTTCATGAATGCCGTTAAATATGCGAAGTTTTACTGATTTTGCAGAATTCTGCGTCTGATTTTCTAATGTACACGCGATTATTATCCGCTAATGTTTTACCGATTTCTTGGGATGCGCTTGATAGACGGGTGTTAATTCTTGCAGCGGAGAAAATCAGCATTTTTGTGCAATGAAAGTATTCTCATGAATCACAATTGCTTTTTATTCTTTCAGAAGATTCAATTTAAAAGTAGAAATTATTCATTTGCAGTCGGATCTTAGGTTCGCAATCCGTACACTTTCAAGTGAAGTCCTACGCAAAATGTAATACTGAGTAGAAATGCATTTACGCTGTTTTAGATACCCATTAATTTAAAGCCCATCTGGTGATATGTGGCATTAAGAATATGTTGTTTGTAAAGAAGAGGAATGGTACTCCGTGTGATTTGTACCGTGTGTGGCCAAGTCTGTGAGCGTGATGGCGTTGTGGTGTTTTCTAAGTTTGTGAACAGATTTATGGAGACAAGAAATACAATTCCTCGGTGATAACTTAAAATCCGATTTCGATTTATCAGCAATCTGATATTGAGTTGAGAGAGTGTGCATGCTGTGTAAGCAGTGGAATGCCTTAAATAGTCAGCCACTTTAGCTGTCTCTGAATATTTACTAGATTTGAGGAAAGTATTATTGTTGTTTAAAATGATAGTTACCATAGCAGCTGCTTTATTGGTACTGGCAGAAATATCAGCCTGTTGTGATTGTCAGTAGAGTAGATTTTTTGTAAGTATATCCTATGAAGAACTTGTTGAAGGACTTCCATCAATCAATAGGGGATCATATTTGATGGAATATTCTCGATCCGCTTCGCCCACCACTCGAAAACAGCTTGGAGAGGAAGCTGGAAATGATGTCCGTATGGACGATTATTACCTTATCCCTTATATCCAAGATCAAGTCAAGCTGTTTCGAAAAGAAATGAAGAAGAATGATGAATTGATTCATCAACTTTCTACAATGGAAGAAAGTAGACCTAAGTGCCAAGTACAGAGTTAATGCAGACTCTCGAATTGTTGTGAAAATCTCTGTGAAGGTGGCTGATAATTGAACTTGTAAGACCGGTAAAATCTAAAAATGCGAGTGCATAACTGCTTTTTCAAGTCAATCTATTTTTAATATCTTACTGGACTAATTACGAAATTGACAAATGGGGATTTTTAGCTGAAGCGTTGTTTGTAATTATTGAATTGTAGGATAGACACTTTCAAGGTGGCCGCACATACTCTAATTTTGAAAATGTCGATAAATATACCCGAGTTTTGAAATTTTTTCGTGAAATATGCCCGGATTTTGATATGTCATGTTTTACGTATCTTGTATTTATCGTTTCTATTTTTAATCAATAGATTTATTTCAGTTTTTTTACTGTGATTTGATAATGATTTTCATGATTTGAGAAAATGTGTTATCATGAAATTTTCGTTATTTAACTGTTATTTCTGTTTGCGAGAGAACATATTGACCTATTAGAGTCTCATTTTCAAGCATGGTACAGTCTCCTTTCTCAAGCAGCATAAAGCTTGTCTGAATTTGCACTGTTCCTTCAACATAATGTATATTGGCTTTTCTACTTTGTCTATTTCTTTGAAACGTTCATGCAACACTGACTTGTCAGTTTAAAGTGAACTCGTCCAATGCTATTTGCTACACGACATTTTTTCAGTCTTTCTGAATGCTGTAGAGGAAAGCGCTTTAGGATAGTCAGCTTTCTTTGTACACTTGTATTCGCAGCATTGGCGACTTAGTGTACGTTCAGAGAACAAACAAGTGGCTTCCTTTTTATTCTCTCCTTGTGCGCTGATTGTCCTACGGATAGCTGATTCGTCACGAAGCATGCTATCAGATCACTGGCAGATCTGACGTCATCACGTCTTGATTGCGGTTAAGTGAGGCATCAGATGTGGGTCTAAGTTAGCAAGATTGACTAGGCATACAATAAAGCAGCCATTGAGACAAGGTTGATAATTAGATCGAACTACACCTTTTAGCAAAAAATTGAATTGAAGTAAGCAAGTCTTGTTTGAAGTTGTAAAATAGATTATCATTTTAGATATTACAAATAAAACGCCTGAATTGTGAAGTCCGATTTGATTTCCTACTTTGATGATGATGGTGCTTTTATCTGTTTAGATATGGGAACGGCACGAGTTGTTGAAAGAAAATTTTCTGACCTAAGAATGTAAAACACTTGCTGTATGAGATCGTTTTGCTTCGTTAGGTATATTAATCAAGCATGACATCGTAATCCTATGTTGTTGTGTTGCAGTAGTATGCAGATACACGTAACATTTGCGCCCATAGCATAGTCCTATTCATCACTACCATAAATTCATGCATCGTTAGATTGAGTGAAGAAGTAAATTTTGTGTCGCAGATCTGCACTTTCAAGATCAAGAATTCACAAGACTTTCTAATCTAATGAAGGACACTCATACGATTCTGATCGGAAAATTTCGACAACATGCATGATAGAACATAGTTGCGACTGAAAGTTTTATTGGAACGCAAAACTATTTTCAGAATTTATAATCCAAATATTGATTAGGTGGATTTTGAATTTTAGTGGCTTTCATGAGTAATTCAGTGCAATTTGAGAATCTTTGATGCGTGTAGTCGTAAGTTTCTTTCAGTAAACTAATCTAACATTTCAATCTTGATAGTACCGTATACATCCCTTTTCAGATGAACTGTCATACTTGTGAGTTTTGCTTTGCTGAATTTTCGCAAGTGTGCAACGCTGTATGCTGCATACGTACTGTTGTGAAAATTAATTATCAGTCTGATGTTGAACTAAAATTGCCAATCAAATGATAGATGTTAACACCTCTAGTCCGACTCAGTAAAGACTAGAACTATTTTCGCATTTTAGCACATTTAACATAGTTTCCTAATTACTGTCTGCCACTTGAATTATATTGTACAAGCACATTTTTTACCACATTGAAAACATGCGCCATACCTAATGTGTTTCGAGGGTAAATATAGCTTTTTCTTTCTTTCTTTACCAAGAAAAGTAGTGATTTTTTTTTCAAATTTCCTGATTTCAAAGGTAAAGTGATAACTTAGACACATCGTTTTAATTTAAAGTTCCTGAAATTACAATGATTTTCTTTCGACTTGCAAAAGTAATTCCGTGACCCAATGCAAAATCCGTTACGCCGGTTCTGGTTCTATCAGCTGAGTTCGTTTTTTATCACCGTGATGTACCGTATTTCCTCAAACATGCAACAAGAATGACAATGCTTAATGATGAGCTATTACACTGTTTTAATCTAAATTATGATGGAGGAAGTCACATAATAAAAGCGTCACAGTCAACCTAACCCTCTAATCGATTAATCTAATTTAACATCATGGACATAAGCCTATGCTGAATTACAGTCAGATTCGGTAACTTAAGTTTGATGTATCGACGAGTGATGTCATGACTCATCGCTCGTCTGATTTTGGGTTAGCACCGTCCTCCTAGGTGACCATGGGAAAGAAACTACAAATACTAGTACCGGTATTTCCAAGAAATTGGTCCCACACTGATCTGTCAGCATCGAGACCACCACGCTTTGTCGGCAATCAATAAATCGGTAACGTAGTTAGAATAATGATAGATGAGTTTTCAGCTCATATTAATGCTCTTCCGTAAAGACCACAAGCTTGCAGTGGTGTTAGATACAATTATTCAATTTTGAAAAATTTCGTAAGTGGAAAATCTTTTTAATCAACGCCGCACGCAAAACTAGGTGATTTTTTATAAACGCCGTGGCTTTTATTAGAGGAAATGCGGTATTTATATTTCTCGGCGAAACTATCAATGATCAAACCAATCCAACGCGTATTTTGTGTTCCTGTGGATGCAGATGAATAACAGTAAATCGATGTCCTCGGGAGGGAATACTATAGCACACAAGTGTGTATTCCTTTGTCTTGCTCTATTGTACTGTCAGTTTTGTTCATCTCAGTGTGCACGTTTCACAGTGTCGCGTCTCTTTTAATTTATGATCTCTATACCTGAAATTGAGCGGACCGAATGGTCTGGTCAAGAAAATATCGCAGATAATCCCTAATTTGGGCCGATCAAATGAAATAGACATTGAAATTTTTGGTCGATAAGTTAAACTTTGATAAATTGATAGCAGTTAGAACTTGCTTTTGGATGGAACAGCTTTTAATAATTTGGAGCGAGAAAATTTTGACCAAGGTCAGTGGTTACCTTGCATTTATTTGATTCACTTCATATGCTTCCTAAATGAATATTTTTGAAAGCCGTCGAATGTGTAATTTAATTGATTTAGCTACAAGCACTCATCCAAGAAATGAAAACTTCCCATCTATTTCTGTCGTTATTGCAAATTAGTTGAGAACTTTTGTGTTCGATTGTAAAAAACACTTCCAATTTCTTTTCCTGCCAAGTGAAATGAGATACCGAAATTAAAATGCTTCAATTTAGGCATTGTTGAGTAGCAAGAAAGCAAGTTTTTGTTATTAGACAGAAAAGTTTCTAGCTTGTAATCCTCACACTAGTTGCTAAACTACATGCATTCCAGAAAGATGTAAATACTTTAACCAGGGGACCTAATCTAGTATTTTTTTCGTGAGTGATATGTTTTTCGTAACTTCTAACTTGATGAATAACGGAATGCAATTAATTCATTTTTATTATTTCTTAATGTGTGCTTTTAGAAAGATTTCCATAGATTGTAATGCTTGTCTAAACCTTACAAGTTTTGTGATAAATCAGGAATACACTCAAAGCCATTTTTAATTCTTTATAGGATTTGAAGGATGTAACAAACAATGTCCATTATGAAAATTACCGGTTCGCCAAGCTGTCTGGTATTGCTCAAGAGGGTAAATTTCAGACGAAGGATGGAAAGGATCCAATGGCTCAAATGGAGGCCGAAAAGAAGGAAAATGAAAAGAAGATGAAAAAGATGGAAGCCGAAATGAAACAAGTATTCGAGCAAAAGGTAATTTCTCAGATGTGATCATAAAAGCCGAACTCAGGCCTTTTCATATCTGTGGTTTGACATCTATTATGCAGTACTATGCTTCATATCTGTGCCGTGATTTGTTTTTCCTTTCACTTTAAAACGCCAAGTGTTAGTGTAGGAGTGGATTGCTCCTCAGAATTTCCCCAAAGTTAGTGCGTTCCTGAGTTCAGGATTCTCGCTTGAAAGTCAGGTTATGACAGCAGTGGGTCAAGGTCACCGTTGAATTAGTGTTGACTGTCCTTTCGTGCTTTTCCCTAGCATAATGTTCATAGATGATAAAAAACGTGGTATCTGTTTATTGAGTTTGTAGATGAGAGCGCATAATTGCAACATAACTTAAGCTAATGGGTTTACCAAGATAATAATAGGAAGAATCAATCGAGAATTAAGTGATGCGTTGCTGATCTAACGGTCAACCATGTGTTATTTGTTTTAAAAATTGTTAATTTAAACTGAAGATCAAGAAGAAATCAATAGTGCGTAGACGTTGTATCTATTTGTTGTCTTTCACATCGTAGTGTATTCATGTGAATTTCTACAAGAGTGGAACAATTTGAGTTGGTAGCGGGAGACGCTGCGTTTCGTTCTGTACAAGAACTCAAGAGTGCGACTCTGAATGGCCCAATCTAATTTATGACATCCAGAATGGTTGTGCAAGCTGAAACAGAGCACAATAGACAGCTGTGTGTTTCTTATCATGAAACATTGCTGTGCCAGTTCACCTGGTAATAGAATGGAAGGCAAATTAAAAGTTTCACTGTTTAATATTTCACAACAGTAGTGAAGAACCCTGCGAACTAGGGACCTGGGAATCGGCAAATTTTGAGTCAAATCGAATCAAGTCGTGAATCGTATCGAATCATTGAAAACTTGCATGGCTATAGTATGATATTGAATATCATACTTGCAGAAGCATTAAGGACTATAGAAGATTTCGACCACTATTATGTAGACTAATTCTTGCATAGGCTCGGACCAGGGCTCTTTAGTGATCGGTCTCTAAAGCTCTCTATTTCGTCACTAAAATATTGCAGGTCACCACTACTTTCAGTGACCTAAATCGTTTTATCTACCGACCACTATCTACATGCATGCGAAGTGCTGCTATAAAAATATCCTAGATTCGGTTCGGGGCAAGGGTTGCATACGAGCTATTCAAAAGTTATTGATAGCCCATCAAAATTTCTTGTACCCTACATTCAGATTTTCACGAGTTCTAACGATGGTGACTGAGAGTCCCGTGAAATAGTCATCAAAATCGAGTTTTTGGGCCTGTTAGACAGCTATCATTGATGTTCAGGGCCCTTCTGAGATTTGATTAGAAGGGCCATTATGACCGAAATTCGGTTTCCTGTTTTCACATCCGTGTAGCATGTTTTAGGTCAGATCTTTGGGATTGAATGATTGACACCTAAGGCCAGAAGCATATTCAGCATTTACTCCTATAGCCCTACCCAATTTCTTGACATACACAGAGACATGGAAAATATTTTTTTGTGCATCGTAAGCCACCTCAAATTTGATTCCTAGATTTCAAGGGACCGGTTTTAGTGCCGAATATTCAGTGCTGTTGAACTGCCTGTTCATAATGGAGACGATGACCCAGTTAATCTGATGTGAAAGAACATATCCATCTTCTATCCCCAGACACATTGTCATGTTGAACAAAGTTTACATTAAACTTATTAATCTGATATGAAGCTAATTGCTTCAAGTCGTGTGGATATACCTACAACCAGGAACTTCATGAAAGATTTTTAAAACTATTTCAACCGTTTTTGAAGTCACCAATAACGTGTGGGTATTTCACATGTTTTCTCAACTAAAGGATGTCACGAAATCTAGCAATAAAAAAATTTGATGACAGTTGTTGAGTCTTAGAAGTTAGTCGCGACCCATAACACGAACATGGAACGTGGATGAATATTTCTGTGATGAAGACGTCTGAAAGCGAAAGTCAACGCTAAATGAGATGAATTTTGTATGACTCGGTGCGTTTTGTCCGAGATCGTTTCGGTTGTCAAAATTTTGAATCTTGCGATCTACCACAAGCATTACTGAATAAACTAGAAACTGCTGGTACTGAGAACGAGTACTGGGAACCAAAAGTTCCGAATCAAAATGGTTCTGAAACTGAGTTATGATAAAATTGTCCAAGGGAGCGCCACAAACTGGAATTTAAGCTGAAACGATATCAGCAACATCATAGGTCTAGGTTTCTGTTGAAATTTGAGCCAGAAAGTCAATGGTCTCTAACAGTTCGTGGAAGTATGCCTGCTATCAAAAATGCGCTTTTTTTGTTGTGCTCATGTTTTTTTTGTAAAATACCCAAAGGGAATCGTGTGTCCTTGCTATATTTACTGAAGAAATGAAAGATATGATAAGGAATGAATGATTTCATATCACTGCAGTAGCTCATATTAGATAAATTCTCGATGATCGATTCCATTGCATGATGCATCATTGGAGCATTCTCATGACGAAATTAGTGGTCACTATTTTGACAGAAAAAATTTGGAAGCCCTGGCTTTGGACTAGACCGGGCCTGGAAGCTGAAAATCATTCATATCACTGCTTGAGCTGAAAGATTTTCAGGAACCCGAGCTTGCAACCACATATGGCAAGAACTATCAAGAACAACGTGTGGCACTCACTGTGCAGCATGCACGTAGCTGCTTTGACTAACTCTTTATTCAGCAACTGACGTCTTCAATCGCTTTCAGTGAGAATCTAACATCACACAAAAGCTTGCGTTAAAGTCTGTCGAAAGATAAGAGGCCAGTAATTAAAAGAAAACAATAGGAGTAATTTTTGGCCGACCGTGGACAGATTCGAATTTTTCTCGAAACACAATTTCGGATCGAATCGAATCTCGAAGCTTCGCATGACCCTACCGTAATCATGAGTAATGAAGCATGCTTTTTCACTATTTGCGTGCTATCGGGACTGTAATTGCTTAAAACGAGGTACGGCATGGAAACATTTTTTACATTATTACATGCATCGGATATCACCGTGTCCTCAAATGACCACATTGCAGGCGACAGTATCCTACTGAATTTCGAGTTAAATGTTAGTGTAATTGATTCCTTTTTGGAAGGGTGACACCTTGCCTGCAGATCTGACAGCAAGATAACTGGGGTTAAACTGGACTGTCTTGCCATACTAATGACGATCCTGTCTGCGCAGTTCAATTACTAATTGATGTCTGCTAGCTCATGGCATCTGCCAGGACTTCTGTAAGTCACAGTTATGACGCATTGTAATTAAAACTTTATCTGACACGTTTGTGGTGGTGATAATGTGGGAATGGTAAAGATAAACAAGCACGCACAAAATGTGTTGATGATTTGTATTTGTCCTTTAAGTCGACGTGCAGTTGCTCTGATAATCCTTATCTGTGGCAAGAAGGATACGTATGAAGTATTTATTGCAAATAATAGTTGTCAAGAAAGCATATTTACAAATGCATTGGATAAGCAATATTGAGATAAGATGATCGCAATGTTAGATGTTATTGCTAGATTATTTCACTGTGAAATATCAGAGCTTTAGCATAGCTTATATCATATATTTCTTACTGAATTTGACTAGGCATATCACATAAGGTCAAATGGAGCGATGCTATTTTAATACAATTTCAAGAAAAAGTGAAAATCAAGACGAATGTGAAACGCAGTCTCTTCATCAATTTGTCCGATGAAACATCTTCCACATAGCTACACAAATGATGGTTTAATTGATCACACTTATCACACATCACATGCATCAGTTTGATATTTGTTGCGTATAATGCACATACATGTATCACTTGCTTTACCTGGTGTAGATGACGTTGAACACTGGGATTGTCACAGTCGATAGCAGATTGCAAGCGGCAATTCATGACCATGACTGGAATGACGCTGGTCAGAAGAAGAAAAACATTGACACATGAATCTCAATCATTGTCATGGTTTAATGATATTTTTATTGATTTGCCAATGTTTCAGAATGCAGAAAGTCAATTTGCGGTTTAATATTGATGACCTTAGAGTGCTCAAGCCGCCCTTTTCTCATTGGCCTGTTTGAGCTCTTGAACATGTTTCTGTCTAAGAAGATGAGCTTCTATCGTTGCTTTGTGTATGCAAATTATTTACAAATGCATATTCCATTGATATTTCCATCCATATTTAAGAAACTGAATACGATATTCGAATACGAAATCGTAATGACGGTTGTATGATAATTGTCAATCAACATTCAGATATTTTATACTTCGATACTGAATGATAATCACGCCATACGAAACATTTCTTAACGTTACAGGTGAAAGAGAAAATGCAGAAATTAAAGGATTCTGAGTTAGATTTAACTCGTCGGGCGGATCAGATGAAGAAGCAAATTGAACAACAAGAGAAAGAACTGGAGGAAAGGCGAAGAACGTTCCAAGCGGAGATGAAGCAGTGGGAGGAGCAAAATCGGGATTACGAGCAGCGTCGGAGATCTCTGGAGAATATGGCGTCTCAGGAAAAGGTGATCGATTTGAAGGAAAAATCGAAGACGAAAAAGAAAGGACTGTTCTAATGGATGGGGCATGGACTGATCTGAATGCCAAATTGTGAGCCGCAACACCGATGACTTATTCCGTGGACAGGTCGATGACAGTCTGAGCTTCCCATGATGGGGTTATCTGCGACAGTCGTATTAATATTTGAATTGAAGGCATTAGCCTGAAGGATATTGAAGGTTCCGAGAATGTTTGTTTGTGTGTTTGTGTATAATCAGGCATGCATGTTTCTTAAATGTGCGGTGGTCTCATGTACAAATGAGAAAGAGATTCGGAGAGAAATATTCTTGGATTTCACGGGTAATATTACTGATGATATCAAAAATCAGGGAACACATGCACATTAATCGCTGACAGATATTGAGTGGTAGATGTTTTCATATCAGTAAATTATGAATCAGACAATTTCCATCGGCTGAAATCAACCAATCTTTCTCTCCTAAATCTAGTATTTTCACCGCACTTTTTCTCTTTTTTATATGACTCTGTCAACTGAAAATTAAAACTTACACGATTTCGTTACCGCCATCGCTGCATTTACATTTGTTGACGAATCTTCTACCTGTGAAGAAGTATCTCTTTTGCATGTATGCAATATTAGAAATGAATAAATCTTACAACTTACAATCAATCTCCCACTTGTACCTGAATTATTCGAAAACCGGTTTGCGATTGTGCAACCTGGCGCCGTATTCTAATAATTTTGTCGTTTTCCTCCTGATGCTGGCTCTTGGACAACTTTCGGTCCTCCTGCTGTGACTTCTGATACCTTTCGGATGAGCTGGCGATGTCACTTTGTGACAGCTTTTAACTTTTCTTTTTTGATTGTTACGCATTGTGTTAAAAGTAAAACATTCTTTTGATGTCTCGCCAAGCTCTCCCTGTATACAGTATTCATTTAGGACTCATCATGGAATTTAGTCATTTCATATTGGGAAATTTCCAGATCCATAAATGGATATCGTTATATTTGCCACGTAGCATATAGCCTTTTAGTGCTTCTCTCTAAGAAAACGTTCTTTTTTTAAGGATTTTAACTTTTCGTTACATTGATTTTTGAATACTCATTTAATGTGTCTGAGAAATTTCCGGTTACAAAGTTATGCACGCCTGGCGTTGTTATATTGATACTAAGGAAAGCGTTGTAACTGATCTGTAATTTATCACTTATTCATCAGAAGAATATATTTCCATGCATGCATTTTTACCTTCAATTCGCCTTGCTGCAGCCCTTGCTATGATAACTTGTTACATTGTTATTATGTTGACGGCTATTGCTGTTTTCATTTATTATCCATGTGCCCTCTTACACTGACGGGAATGTCAATGTAGTCATTGTACTGGGAGTCGTGGTTTCATTTGTAAATATAGTGTCCAATTATTTTGATCGACTTTGCTGTTGTTTTTTTTTACCTCGTGCTGAGAATCCGGGCGTACATTTCAAAATTGCATGCATGTGCTCGATTGTTGGCAGATTCAAAAAGGGTGCCATTGATCCATAGATAAAATCCGTCTGACCTTACGAAGCATGGATTTAAGGTGAGTGAGTCGACTGACGTTGGCTGCAAAATGATCAATGGACTGCGGCTATTGGCTGTTCTGGTCATGTATATATTGTACAAGTTTTATCTAAGTCCATTATCGGCAGTATCTGATCGCTTATTCAGAAATTGACTCATATTTGTCATGAACTAAGGAAGCTTACTTCACTCGTTAAAAGCAATATGCCATAGCTGAAATTTTCCTTGGAACTACGAGGGGAATTTAAAATTCATCTGAAAAAATCGGAAACAAGACCAGACAAATAATTTTTCCAGTGTTCTCAACAAGACTAACTCTCGAGAGCAATGTCTTAATGTTAATTACTTCTAAAATTCTTTTTGTTGTCATTTCGAGACGCACTGACGAGCAGGGCAAAGCCCCATATCTATATGGTAGCCAAGAATTAAGTTCGTCTATCAGGTTCAACTGATTAAGGCATCAGATAGCGTGATGCATCTAGTTCATCATTTCATCCATCGTTATTAATGCAATTTTATAAGGTCTAATTGCTCGTTGCCACTTTATAAAACAAGAATTGCATTATGTCTGCTCTATGATAAACGGTTTAATTACGCCCTAGACAAGTAGGCCTACGAGCGAAGATTTAATGTGGTGGTGCCAGCTGACTTAAAACGGTATCAACTTTCTCCTGCGAGTTTTCACTTTATCATTCCTAAGATCTATTACTGGTGTTTATGCAATATAAACATTCCCAGCTCGTTTGACACGCGCGCGCACCAAGAAGATAACGAAAAAATGCATAAATTTGATCGCGCTGAAGTAGCGACAATGAAATCAGACGCTTTTTTGGCTAAGCCTCCTATTCTATGTAGATTGATTGTTCGAGGCAAACGAAAACTGTCCATTGTAATATTGCATGCAGATTAATTATTTAACTCCCGTTTCGGCCCACGACTGATAGTACCCGGGTAATTTGAGTCTGTAGGTGAAGTACCCGTATATAGCCCCACTCCTAAAAAGTCACGGGTAAAATGGGCAATGCGTTTTTTATCATCACCACTATTATTTGTGGCATGCTTGTGTTCCAGAGAAATGCTGAGAATCTAGGAAAGATTTATAGAAAGACATAGTTTAATGGAACCATGAACCGCAATGCAAGAAGTTTTTGAAAGAATTTGATGGAAAGAGTCTAAAAAAACCCTTAGGGTGCCCATATTAGTCCCGCCTCCCATACCTGTATTAGATTTCGAATGCCTACAATTGGTTCAATTATCGATATGGTCTTTCGAAGCTGTATGGCTCGATTTGCACGCATCAATATTGAATTCGTTTGGGAAAACCTGTATTTAAGCCTATTCAGCTCCAGGATAATTGTTCCTATAAACTTTATATTTTCCTAAAAAACTGAGTTGAAGTTATTTTATGATTTATGACACTTTTGTTACCAAAGTGATACAGCAAATGTTTTTGGTGTGTTCGAAGAAGTAAAGGATGATTAATATATCTCACAACTCGAAAATCGACATGCGTAACTTTCTTAATAATTAGCTATATTCATCCCTAAGCCGGTTTCTCAAGTGACTTCTGGAATGCACTGCGATGTGTTACACTGGTTTAAGTATGGGGAATGTGCCAAGAACCCCAACCTACCAGCTTACAGTGATGTAAATGCTCAGTGCCGATGTGCATCTATGTACGAGTGCGTCGTTGACCATAATTCTTGCAATGTAATCCATAGGTTTACATTTGAAAACAAGCATGTGTTCCATAAAACAATAATTGTATGTGAAGCAATGCGTGTACACATTCGCAGATAGGATCACAATAAAGATCTGAAATGCTAGAAAATACCTTCGCGTCATTTACAACTCAAAATGAGGATTTACCAGACAAAAAGAACATCACAGTTTAAACAATGGAGGAATAGCATTTTAGCTATAACCAGTATGAATTTCCTAAATACTGTTTCATTAAGGCTATCTATGCCCTCTGCGACCACCCCTACCTCGACCCCTTCCGCCTCCTCCACCTCCACGGTGATAGTTACTCTGATCGTACTGATTATACTGGGATTGGGGCTGAAATTGATAGCCTCCGGCTTGTACAGGAAGTCCACCTTGTGGAGTAAATATTATTCCACCACCTGTCATGCCCATCGCATCGTAAGGCGCCGACTGTTGTTGCCATCCACCGTTGGCACCTTGATAATTGTAATCTTGATAACCAGAATGTGGTCGATTGTGGTGATAATCCTGTTGATGATATCCGCCTCTATCACCACCACCTCGTCCACCTCGGAAGTCACCACCACCTCGACCGCCTCGGAAATCACCTCTTCCGCCACCCCGGCCACCACGATTATCGCCGCCGGCATCCCGCTTTTGAAATGAAGGCATTTCGGGCGGGGGAGGCTCAAGTTCCCATGCTCGCCCACCACGATCCGGAACTCGTCCCATCAGCACTTTATTTAAACGACATGAAGATCGTGCTCGTATATCTCCACTAGCAGTCTTGGTGAGACGAAGAAGATCATCGCGAGCAGCTAGCAGACTGCATGTATTCAAACTCTTCTGAAGCCGAATTAGTTCACGGAATTGCAGCGTTGCTGCGGTTATCTTGTCTTCGAGTTTCTGGAATAAAATAATTCAGAGTTACACATTCACTACAGTCTTCGGTTTGATTGCTAATTATAACAAAGTGTAAGTACATACACATGCATGCATTATACAGTTATGAAATGTATTGAGATTATACTTGCTTTTATCAGAAAATTCGATCTTGGTTTCTAATATGCCGAATTTAAATATGCCTCTAATTTTGTTCTTCATTAACCAGGGATGTGGAGCAGTAGTCTGAAGTATTTTTTACCAGCAGTCAAACTTCGACTAGATGCTTTTTCAATATTGATCTATATTTTTTCTTAGGTAGCACGACTTGCTGATTCTGGAAGGTCTTTATGATCATTACCGGTATTCTTTAACAAATGTTGATAAAGAGCAAAGACTTCTTATATCAACTTTCCTCGATCGTTGTTTGATTATCCATCCGAGGGTGTGTGGCAGTGTTTTTGAGTGTGAAGTGCTTCGTACGTTGAAGACCTCATCAACACTGCGGTGCGCCACTCACTCAGAAGCGCTCATGTGCGGTTAAAAGGAGCAACGGACGTGTTGAGGAACAAAGTCATCTTTTAAACCAGCGGGATAACAATGGAAATGATTTGGAAAGGAATAGCACTCCCAAATATGGGCTGACGGCAGTTGTCATCTAGGATATTTAATTACTGATATTTATGTGCACTAGATTTAATCCAGGCGCACATTTTAGCGGAAATATACATCCCAACTTTCAAGACATCGCGTCGCAAGGAAGTGCAAAAAGATGACATACAATGAACGTATTTTGTAGCCTGCTGTTCACCAAAGTTGGCTTCAGCGATAAGTTCCCCTGAGAAAGAGCGAAGATTCGAAGGCGCTGCAACAATTTTTCTAACATTTTTTTTGAGGCCAATGAATGTGCTTTGAGGAGAGACGACTTTAGCAACATGTCAATCAATGACAAAGTAACACCTGTTGGCAACTATTTTCCTTATGTTTGTTTGCTCTATATATCAAAACAACACCAAGTGCGTCTACTACAGTACATTGTCTACTGCGTGTGATGTGTGAATCTCGGTAAACATGCTAGAATGAAAGGCAAGTAAATCCTGCGCTCGCTCGCTCGCTCTCTCTCTCTCTCGCTCTCTCTCTCCCTCTCTCGCTCTCCCTCTCTCGCTCTCGCTCTCTCTGGCTTAGTTCCTCTTCATGCCAAGCCACAAACGATAAATAATATTAATAGATTAATTCTTAATGGCTTGACGGGAAAAATGCAGAGGACAAATGAACATAGAAACAGGATTAACCATAATGTTAATACGCATTGTGCTTCAAACAAGAATTTGAGAGCACCTTGTAAAATTGCTTCAGTTCTCCTTAAATTTTCAACCACCTAAGACACGAAGCCATAATGGCAAGTTAGAGGTGAGATAGCATCCGCACCATGTTTCGTATCTTGGCAACCGTCACCAGAATAGGGTTAGTAGTAGAGTTAGGAGATAATGTAACAATGTGAATCAGGGAATTTTTTTGAAGCATTTGCTGGGTAACCATTCACTCGAGAGGGCACTTTCGTACTATACGCTGAAGACAGCATTTCCTTAAGAGCACTATCATTCACATTGATGTTCTCTTTGACGACCTTAGTCCTATGTATCCCAGGGTAAGTCTCAAAGAGCACTCAAGGGTTTCAGCTTTTAAAAGTCTAAGGTTGTACTAAGTAACTAAGTAAATATGTAATTATTACTAATTAACATTGTGTAGCAGGAGTGTATGTCTATAAGCCTGCTCTTATATTCTTGTTTATCTAGCATGTATGTCATTTTTATGAATATGTTATTAATTACGGCATACATTTGGCTGCACGTAAAATGGCGAACTTGGGTATTCATGTGACCGTGCTTCTAAAGTTAATTTCTTTAATATTTTGCTGCAGATCCTCCTGTAATAATTTGATAATTTGTTTAGAGGAAATATTTTTTTGATGAAGAATGAGCTCAAATACTCAACCAAGTTCACGTGAATTAGTCTGACGCATCGAGGATCATTAGTCGACCCTCCTTAAAACGCTTCGACAACAGTTGATGAAGATGGAGGGTGCTCCATTCCTGCTTCGAGCAATTAATGGAAATTTTCGGTTGCTGCTTGACCAAACTTGAATTTGAGTAAGCTCAAAGATGTTTATTGGACAGGACCATTGTGAAAGTGAATGCAAGCAGACTAAGCAGTTTCAAATTCATAAGCCGCACGACCGATCATTGCCTACCTACGAGCTCACAATGTGCAGTATTTCAGATTTCAAAATTTAAAAGCGCACCAATAACGATAGGCGATAGCCCAGATTTGAAATTTGGCATAAAGATAAAAAATTTCTGGCGTCTTTGCTGCGCTTAAATGTAAGCCATCCCCATTCATAGTTAATTCGATTTTACGTGCCAGGGCTTGAAACTGATGAATATCAAAAAGTCGGAAAATTTGACCTCATCCAAATTCTGGAATTCTAACGTCAAAATGTCCTCTAAAGTAAACAAAACACAGTATGGAGTCAAATGTATGCTTTTAACGCCAAGTGCTCAAGTAAAATAGTGTAGTTCTTGATTACTGGCTGAAAGCAATAAAAAACTGGACCTTCATCCATGATTAGCAACACATTTATGATATCTATGTATCTAATGAAACAAAATAAATGCGCTTGTAATAATTTAGGACAGACGTCGTCTTCAGTCTCTAAGGGTTCGGAAATCTAAATTTAGGACTTTTCTGTCGATTACATGAGTTGAACGGTACATACCGAAGTGCTCGATAAGACTTCCACGGTTCTAGTTCTAGTGAGCAGATAAAGTGAAAGATGACATATTGATAGCTGTAAAACTGGATGTACGTGTATTTTACGAAACGGAAAAGCTTACATACAATAAATAAACAATGAAATAAGGATTTCTTGATCACTTGACAGTAAACCAATACATGTCATTTTCTTCGCATGAAATCCATTTCAGGAGAGCTAAGGGTGTGCTGTCACACCTACGGTGAACGCTCAGGCTGTGAAGGCAAGGAGCGCCTTATACCGTCCTTCATGAATTCTTCATATTCATGCCACTAACCAAAGAATTACAGTTATGCTCGTATATTATATCACGTCATGCTACATTCAACATTTCACATGTATTGCAAAGGAAAGATTGTGGGTGCATTTCAATAAAATAAGGAATAACGCAGCAAAATCACAAGTTCTGGTCTTAAAATGTTTTTTGTGAGCGAGATATACAGTAATGTGAAAATTCGTCAACGAGGAGTCGAAAATACATCTTTAAATATTGAGCCAAATTTCAGAAGAGAAAGATTTTCAAGTGATTGTGCGACAATGTCAGATACTTTATGAAGTGAAGATTGACAATGCATGCAGCGTCTAACCTCCCTCCCCTAACCCTATGATTTTGTTGCATATCTTTTCGAATCTCGAGACCCAATGATCAAGACCACAAAAATTTTAAAAAAATGGGGAAAAATCGAAAAAGTCGGTAAAGTAGGAAAATTTCGAGCCCTGTTACGTGCTCAGACATGCATATTATTAATGAATTCTCGTGTCTACACTTTACTTATATAGCTTTTAGTCACTTTTGCTTGAGATGTTGCACCAGTCCGGGAACTTATTAGCCAGACAATGTATCTATAATGTTGCACCGTTTTCATAATTCTAGATTTAGAACTTTATATCTTCCAATGTGATGGTGGTTCATCTCTTTTCCCAAGCAATTTCAGCAAAAAGTAGACATTTGATCCACTCGCTATGTTGCTTCATAAAGTGGCAAGCTGCTATGAATGAATTCTTTTGGATTCATTCTATGCATTCTCTTGGATGCATCAGCTTCCGTGATTTCAGTATTGTGTCGCTGTATTCAAACGTTCGTTGAGAAATGTTTCAGCTTCTGAAATGATCACTTTACAGTATATATTAGTTGCTTCCATTGTTTTACGTTTTTTCATTCCCCTCTTGTCCACCAAAAGATGCATTATTGTCTCTCATATCAGACAGCTTTCGAAGAGCAACACCGTGTTGAGTCAATGCATCTGACATGATGAGATCTGATCGATCACTGCAGCTCCTTTTGAAATGCCTTAAAGAAACAAAAATGTGTCGTAAACAAGTGCAGTCAGATTACTTGAAAAACGCTTTTTTGCTAGATAGTCAATATTTGTTTCGAATCTTTCCGTTCTCAAACATTTTCTCCATGTAGGTATGAATGACATTGTATAAGACTCACGTGTGATCATGGACTGACGTTTATTTACCCAGTCATATTTTTAGATGTTTTATTTCCCTCGAAATAGTTCAGTTTAATTCTATAATATAGATATGAAAGCGTGGTTACCTCGTCTTCAATTTCCTACAGAGCAACGTGACCACTTTGAGGGGGAAAGTAACCATTTGGCTATCTAGTAAGTATGTAGAAAAATACTCTGAGTGAGCCCATTCTGCAGTATTGGTTGCTCAACTCTAAACCAAGAAATTACACATCAGCTTGAGAAAGTGACAAACTGATTCAAGTGTTTTGCCCCCAGTGTTTTGAGTTCGTGCAGATCAGACTGGTTCAATGCCTTTAATATTGCTATCACATTGGAAAGGCTTTAGCAGTTATAATTGATGTGGAGGAAGCGGAATTTTCGGTTTTTGTTGCTGTCCTGAAAATCATTACAGAATATCGTTAATTCAGTAAAGTTATCTAGTCAAATCTGAAAGATCACGCAATCTTTGAAATTCACGATACAGCTAGATGATGATTGATGAGTTTACACTCTTTACTATCATTCTGCAAGAATTACAAGCATGTGCTGTATTGAGTAATATAAGCTTAAAAATTCATTCAATTACTCTATAAACTCTACTGAAGTTTGACAAAGCTACAAAGAAAACAAACATAAAATCCACATTATATAATACTTATGATATAGATAAAACATATTTAAAGTGCTAATAACAAAAACTTTTTTACATTCCAAACCGAATGCACTTTTTAAAGCTGAGAGTATCTCCATCTTCGACTTTGAACAAGAGTGCCTTTGCTTCGAGAGGTGGCTACTGCTTATGTTCAAAATAATTATGAAATTAAAAATAAGAGGATGATGGATTAAACATATTAACTTATAATTCATCGATCGTAACTTAGAACGTAGCTATGATTGCAATTGAAAATCAACGCATTAATATTAACTGGACAAACGCAGCTACATCTTATGATAATTTAACATTTTCACAACTGCTTATCATTGCTAAGTTACTTACTTCCTGCGTAAAACTAGGGTATCCGATTATTTATGCCTGGGAGAGAGATAATCAACATCAAAATTAGAAAATATGAGAAGCTGTTTCTGTTGTTCTAATGTGAACGAAGTTACTTATTTGATACACGCAGTAAATCGACCTACAATATGGAGACACAACAGTGTTGAATCACGTTATTGACATTACCATGAACTGATATCACGTAGGCTATAAAGTGAAACTAAATTACGCGATATGCTAGGACTGCGGACTGTAAAAATGCTATAAACCGAGCTGTAATATCGAAAAATTGCGTAATTTCTTAGACACAAATTATATCTTTGTAGGAGATCAGATCTTTATGATCTTTAAAATACAAGAACAGTTATTGATGAATTTTACTAAATAATAATCTTGCTAGAATGTCAGATTGTGTAATATTGAATTATCTGAATAAGCGGATCTACGAAGTTTCCATTCTTTCACAATGAGAAGCTACAAGATGACTGAGCAATTCCCCTGAAAATTGCCAAGAAGATGGATTCTTCTGAGGCAAGTAATCGCATATCATAATTAAAACGCGTTTGTGAGTTTTGGCTCTATGTCAAAGTAAAAGTGTCTAATTTAAACTTTATGGCAAATATTTTTTTCAGCGTAACTATCACATATGCTGACGCTGGAAGATGAGTCAGCAAGATGAACAATAATTCAGTCTCAAAGACATTTTAACAAATAATTACATGAACATCTTAAACTTATTATACCCTCCGATGAAAATATGGTAGCTATTCTACCCATTGCTAATGCATGCTGACACATGAGAGCTGACAGCTGGCAGTTGATCTCCGTTTATCTTGATAGTTGAACCCAGTCACACTTGAGAGCTGATGGTTGAAGCAACTACTGACCCTCATTCTCATGAACCACTCCAAAAATTTTCCATCGCAGGTAGAAGTGGCCTAAGAGCTACATTTATAACTGCTCACAGAACGCGGTCGTGCTATAATCGTCTGTCAGAAAGTAATTTTAAGATTGTTTCAATTTTTGGTTCAATTGTGCTAGCGCTTCGATGTGTGGTCACACTTAAGAGCTGATTATCAGGCATTTGATCAGCGGTTGCGATGAATAACAGGCGAACCGCCACAACCATCATCCTTCTCCAACAAAGAAGGGCAAAGAACAGAAGTTGTTGGTATGCCAATGGATCGCCCTGCTGATACCACGGAGATACCAATCTGATCTAAAATGAGTTTAATAAAATGTCTGATCGAAGCGGCTAAGCGGCTTCCATCACTTTTTACGAATGAATATTTTTCAGACTTGGGGCCGTATGCACTGTCTAATCGCGATTTGTTCTAGCTTTTTGGACAGTTTCATGGCGCAGATAGGATTGTGAATGACTCATAGCTAGTCGTGACTAGGATTTCCATGCATAGCTTGGTCGGGACTAGATGGAATATCGTCTTTTTTCAAGTCTGGTGTAGAGCTGCTCGTGCCGCACTAACATGTGTTCAAAGATGCCTAATTCAGCGCTGTTCATCGAAAAATAGTAGCAAAATGAATTCCTTATAAGACAAACAGATGACAATTCCAAATCCACTTGCTTTGTTAACGGTTATTTTGAACTGAACTAAAGCCATTAGTGATTCTTTAATGCAATTTCAGAGCAAGGACAATGTAATGCCTTATCCATCATTATTTTGAAAATGCTTATCTAAAAATCAGTTAAAGTTAAATCTACCGTATGTTATTCTGCTATGTTCATATTTCTTACATAAGTGTAGAAACGTAAATGACGCTTATTGTGATCGTTGAGACCATAATACAAGTGTATATCAGCGAGCGGATTCGTTCGTAGTTTTCCTTCATCTCTCAAAGTTCTTGTTTCACCCTCGAAATCATCGGACTCGGATATCTGTTCATCTTCATTAGATGCGTTTTCTGCTCTCCAATCTAGTTCACAATACAAACTATGCCATATTGGTAAGGTATACAGGATCATAAGATATTCTCAAAATATGCTTTAGGCAGGCAAAGTGAAATTTTACTTCAATTCCATAACTATCGCTATTTTGATTCAACTAATACACTTCTTATAACTTAATTTTTATTAACTGCATTTACAAATACCATAGTTGCTAGACGAGGAATTAAAATGCAGGAAAATGACTATTGTATGAACAGCATAGCCTATATCAAACAATTTACAAGATACTACATATACATAAAGCATGGATTAACAGAAGCAAGAAAAATATAGAAATGAAAACAATGGTGGGCAGACAAGTTGGGATAGAGCGCCACAGCTAGTGACCCGCGAGAGGGCTCTATTGAGTACCTCTGAGCGCAATTTTAGTGACTGTTGTACTGTACATATTGGCAGTGCATGACATACATATTGTATTTGTAAATGTATGCATCAACACTGTATCCAGCTAGGCTGTTGCATTTTAATGAGCTGCATTTTGCATTTAAAAATCTATATGAATAATGAAATGTGATTAGGCGAAACTAATTGTGGAGGCTTTTTTGTGTCTTTAAATGATGGTATTATGATGATATTACCTTATTTCATCGAAAAATGAAGGTCCGCATACAATGCCACGCAAATGTAAACTGACATATATAGAAGCTGGTTAAACTACATGCACCTAAGTGTACATAGGCCTACGTCACCCAAACATAAACGGCTTTCGAAAACCACGAATAGGCTCCTAACGATACTGCCATTCTAGTAAAAAAAATGGGTGCAGCATACAAATAAAATCCAGAAAGAATGCTTGAAAGAAAAGTTGACTTATGTAAGTCACTTATCTTCATACGGTTGGATTCCTTCACCTATTTTATGTATTTATAGGCTAATTTCAACTCTGTTTATTACGTGGTGAAACATGCTTAACAAGGCATCGAACACCAAGTGACTTAGCACTCACGCAGTTGAAGGCTATGTCACTTGCCTTCATACTGAAAAGATATTCATTGCGAACGGAACGTAATCTGAACATTCGAATGAATATTTCTTTGCCATCATATTCAATTGATGGTCAGGAACAGGAGGTTGTTACTAATGGTCATGGTGAAAAATTCACTTTCTCTCCTTTATATTTATTGACCGATGGTAAGTTAAAATAAATATAAGCAATAAAATGCCAACGCTTCGTGCCACTGACAAGTCGGCCCATCGAAGTGTCAGTGGCACGAAGCGTTGGCATTTTATTGCTTATACTTATTTTAACTTACAGTCGGTCAATAAATATAAAGGAGAGAAAGTGAATTTTTCACCATGACCATTAGCCATCATATTGCTCAATACGTCACAAGCTAATGCTTTTGCAAATTCTGAAGATGATCAAACTGAAGCTTAGAAATACCTTTTAATGGTCAAACTGATCAAACTGAAGCTTAGAAATACCTTTTAATGGTCAAAGTCGGAATGGGCCATTTTCACATCACCGATTCAAATAATGTCAGCGGACTACTTTGGATGAGAATAAGTGGCGGGCCCTGCGTTGCCCACCACTGGTTTAATGCAAGGTAACCAGATTATTTTAAGCCAAAACCGGGACCGGGGAGAAAGGACCAATAGGTGCTCTTCTTATCTACATATTGCTTTACAAAAAAGTTGTCATTGTTAACACAAGCAACTTTATTGAAATTATTTTCAATTGTTTGCTTTCCTCGACCTAGAGAATATGATTACATTATGTGCATCGTTTTTCTCAAGTGCATTTCCGTGTGCATGAGCCCTACCAAATTATACTGCAGTTTCCCGATAATACCGCTGTCCTGCACGGAAAGATAATACACCGCACTAAATATTTGACGAAAGAACTGAAACTGAAATTTACGCAGAGATGCTGCAAAAGCGACACTTTCGGGACGCCGGACAAACAGGCATTAACTCGGACGTCTGATTGTACAGTGATAAAAAATGTAGACTTTTAAGTCACTTAATCAACACCGTATTCATTATATAAGAGTAATGACTAGAGGGCAAAAAGCCTCACCCTCGCGCACACAGTCACTGACTCTTTATACAGAGCAGTAGAGCACCCTTGCAAGAGTCATCAAAACAGTATTGACCGATTACATGATTCCCTTCATGCAAATGTGGATGAATTCCTGCATTCGACGGTGCATTGTGGATGTGAAAATTGTCTTTGAAGAAAAATCAAGTCGATAGATCCATATTTTCGAACCACGTTCAGCAACGCAGATTTGACCATCAAATAATCTCTTAACAACTAATTACAAAGCTGATTCACTTCTATCAGATTTTATGTGATTGTTTTAAGCAGAATTCATGGCAGATGATGCAGACGCTGAGTTGATGTGACTCATGCATTGGCTAGCGCGTTTTCCCAATCACGTGACTTCTCTTTACACTATATACTAGGAATTGGCTGACTGCCGTTCCCTGTCATCCTTTCAATATAGATTCATCAAAGGAATTCGTCTCCTCAATTCAAAATAGGAAATTCGACCAATTCTCGATCAGGAGTAGAAGCCGTGCTGCAAGTTAGGCTGTTCGGCATGAAGCCACACATGCATTGCGTACCCTTGCATTGCGTACAATATATCATTAGAAATACCAGAACTCGAGTCACTTGTAAGTTAACATTCTCTACAAGTATGTACCCTCTTTGAAATTCTTGTGATACTCAGCATACGAATATATTTTCTTACAGTATCTCTTAAGATTTCACAACTCAACCCTAGCAAAAATCGCTTCAAAATGAACCGAATCAACTCTGATACAGTATTGAGATACTAAGAATGACTCGAAACTTAGAAGGCTGCTTGACTATCCAGCTCAGCGTTTATTGATGAAATTGCTTTATGTCAATAATCATGGACACCAACTGCCTTGTTGAACATATTTATTTAATCAGGAACGACGAAATTGTGATGTCATTGATCGACGAAAAACAGCATCGGAAAATATTAGACAGTACACATGTATCCGGTTTCCTTCTAATCATACGCGGATGAACTAAATGTGTGCGCAAAATAGGTGCGCGGTCGAACATACGTTCATAATCATCTTGAATGTCAAAATTGTAAAGTGACTAAAGTAAATGATTCATTTTCAAATTGATGCGTAGGTTCATTCGATTGAATTAACACGAGGATGTGAGAATTACCTCAACGGGTGTTAGTGTGAATGAGATGAATAACCGTCTACCAGAATTGCGATGTCGCCACAAAGCGATATTTCTCTCACCGTGAACCGAGATAGGAGAACATGACCCTATCTCCATGCAAATATTGCGGTCACCGTGGCACAGTGGTTAAATACTCGGCCTAGCGATCTGTTGGTACAGCGTTCGAGCCCCGAAAGTGTCATTGGAAGTCGGCAGGAATGGCATCCGGACTCAAGTAGCACAAGTGCACAACGTTTCAGATAAAAGTCTGACTGTGTCAGCACCATCCAAACTCTCAACATGAGGGAGTAGTGACGTTAAATCTTCATCATGCATAAATGTAGGTTGGGGCAGCTTTGATCGACATTTTTCAACGGTAGCAAGATATCATGGAATCGTAATTTTGTTCGACATTGATTATTAGATTTGCAACATGCCATCTAAATGTGAATCTGACATTAGCTTTATTATAATTGTTATCTTTTTTAAAATTCCGTTTTATAATCATATCATTTATGTATTGTCTGATCTAAATTTGTTATAACCGAATGTTATTACGATACCTTGAACAAGTGCTCGCGTCACTTTTGTGGCACAAGGTAATTGATTAAGCTAGACAGCGGTAG
Organism: Prostheceraeus crozeri; assembly: GCA_907163375.1. Lineage (NCBI taxonomy): Eukaryota > Metazoa > Platyhelminthes > Polycladida > Euryleptidae > Prostheceraeus > Prostheceraeus crozeri. The sequence goes on from CAJQUW010008766.1 coordinate 275,231, forward strand.
AAAATTGGTGATAGTGGCAAAAAAATGCATAGAATTATCATTTTATCCATGCTTGACTTCTGCTTATGATGGATAAGTTAGATCTGCATACTAGGCCAGGTGTGCATAAGTATAAAGAGTAATTATGATACATAATAGATTAAGACTAAGTTTTCAGAAACTATGACTTATTTAGGGCATGCATGTAATTCCCTTTGTTGCAGCTGATGCGAGTTTCCCGTACTTTCTCTACAGATTTTCCAGTAAGCAACAGAAAATACGCACATTCTACATTTGGGGTGGTACGAGCTTCCTTCTAGATACATGTGTGTTATTTTCTTTGACAGATGCCAAATCATTGATGCATCATGTTTACTAAAACTTAATAAAAATTCATGTAAGTAGTATTACGCATACAAAGTTCATTATTAATTAATCAATACTTGTTCAATCAAATAACGCTGAAATGATAACAAAACAATTTTGTCTCAGGAATGTTCTGCAAAAAAGTATTTAGAGTATCTTATAACGTGGTAGAAAAGACGATGAGGGGTGATTTTCCGGAATGACATTTACAAGAGAAAGACTTGAAAGCAACCAAACGTTCTTCATGGAAATTAGAAGAAAAGTTTCTACAATGACATTGAAATGGACATATCAGTTTGCGAGTTCGCATGAACAGTAGGTCAATAATTTTCAAAGATTCGTGATCCAATATACCAAATGAACATGAGCAAACAATACAATAGTAGGCCTACTCTTTGGATTATACTGCGAAACACAAACCACAGGTCGCTATGGTTGAGTAGGCTATACTGCGAAGAATCTTTAACATACACTCTTCTAAAGCAAACCTTGAAATTATTGCGAAAATGGTCAACCTATGTCAGATAATCATTCTAAGTGACAACCAAGCTCTTCAATTTGTTTACAGAAAGGAAAGGAAGCGGAAAATAAATCTCAAAATTTCGCTTCGTGATTCACAATGCCTTCGTTTTCGATTCATTTAGCTTCAAATTTTTTAATATGATTGAAAGCATTAGTTCAATGAATTCACAAGCGGTCACTTTAGAACTACGGAAGATTTCACAAATATGGTCAGCGCAAATAGAAATAATTGTTTTACTTGACAAATGATTCAAGTCCTTACAGTAATGTAAACAGGAGTAGGCATAGTAGTGAACTTTGCGTCGCACCGCTGGTAACTTTGATAGGATGACTCAAAACGCTGCACAACTTAACAAAACTGCTGACAATCTCTTAAACATGAAAACAGCCATTTGACAAAACCATGAGGATAATTCGAATTGCAAAATTTTCGATTAGAATTCTGTCACAAATGCCATCTATCGCTTTCGGAAAATGGGTCGTTTAACAATATACAAGCCGTAGTTTAACAATAAAAATTTCAGTGACAGTATCATGCATATTAATGAGACAACAAGTAGTATCAGAACCTCTTTTGCGCACAAATTGAACTTGGGAAAATCTTGTAGAAAACGTTCTTTTTAACGACTCAACACATGAGACTAAGAATTTGGCTGCTTACATAGCAAATTAAAAGGATGCAGTTCCTCAATAGCAGCTGGAGTGGACTTTTGTGCAGGTGAGATATTGCAGCTTTTAAATAGCGATGGTACTTCACGTTGAACGATAAAGTGATAAATCAAGTGACATAATGACTCTGATATATCGGGAGCAGCAACTTTATAGAAAATATTAGGTGCACCATCTGGCCCAGTGTCTTTTGAAATTGACAAATATTCTGCAAAATCAAAAGTATCTTGCAGATTTGACAAAGGAAAACAGTTGTCATCATCAAGTTGCTGTCATCAATCTAATCAGCTATTCCTGAAAATAGAATGATACCAAATACATGCTCGTTGAAGGCCATAGACCAACAAGGCGGCAGAAAAATCCAAAACTATCGCGAGACACAAATGCGACTACAGTTCCGTCAGACAGAGAGGCATCACATGAATTACACCAACAAGGGCTTCTAAGAGTGTTGCATGTATACGCGGTGATTCAAAAGTCGCTGCATAAAGGGGGAAATGTCGATATCTCAGTAAGCATCATCGATATCGACTCGTTTTCTTTTGATTTAAGGATCCAAGGGAATGGGGTTTCAGAATATAATCGCATTATCATCATAACAATGCTTTTTCTACGAAAATTTCCGATTGTAGTGGACAACCTTAACCGATGCTCATTATGAAACTTGCTGAATTTTGCCATTATGTCAATCGATCACTATGAGATAGTAAAGCTATGTTTCTCCCCTTCTGACATTGCCCAAAACTATGACCGATTCATGTCACAATATTTAAGATGAAAAAGCGTTTAACAAATCATGTTTGGCGCTTATGCTGATTCACAGGCTCATAGACATCTAAGATTTAAGTGTCTTTAAAAAGAACCACTGCTTTCAACAAGAATGACCACTCAATATGGATTTTGAAACTCGTGAAAAGTTTTTACTATCTTTTCAAAAACGAATGCATGATCTCAGCTATGAAAGCCTATAATCATCTCTATAATCTCAATAACACCCAATTGTCTCATAACATCGTCAGTAATTTGATACCATTATTAGATGAAACTGGCTCGCCAACTTCAGAAACTGAAGGAATCAAGAATGGAATTCTCAGTTATTGTGAAACCCTCGTGAGGGAGTTTGGTACTGTTAAATCGACCGGCTACGTGGTACGGTACTCAGTAGATTAGTTTTCAACAACCGTATCATGTTGGAATCAGAGAAGCCTCATACAGATTTGAAAAGTTTCTATGTCAAGCAGGTCACTGTTTGATTTGGTTTCTCTATGGACTTGAGGCTGACTCCTCTTGACGCAATGGCAGTTTTATGCTATAGAGACAAGTTATTCCTCAAATTCAATATTCGGGGAAGTTTATGGAAATCATGATCCAGCAGCATGGCGCACACCCACATTATACCCCCAAAATTGACCACTTTAATAAATACGCTTTGGTGATCGCAGCGTTATTGTTCATGGATTTGCAATAAAATGACTCCCTTGAACACCGGATCTGTCTCCTTTTAGACTTTTACTTTTAAGGTACGATTGAGAAGCGTGTCATCTAAGGTTGCCGAATTCTTTGGCGGATCAAGTGCGACGAACTGAACACTGAAAATTGTATCCAAGCATCATTCAAAATATTAAGTGAAAATCTTGCAAGATTGGATGATAAAATCTCAGAAAATGTAATTACCGAAAATTTTCATGAAAAGTATATTCGATATTATGATTATGTGAACATGTTGTAATTTCCCATAGTCTGCGTATCTCAAACCACAAGGAAGCAGGTTGATATCATTCAGACTTACTGGGACATCAACATTTACTTTTTGCAGTGACTTTCGAATCACCCTGTAGATCGACTGTGATCATGCAATATGTGATAAATGTATGACAAATCATGATGCATAATGAACTTATATTATCGAAAGCACTGAACTGAAAACCGTGCAACTGCTGACGAACCGGTAATGTAACGTATGCGTAGCCTACACGCAAGCAATAAGCTAAAATTGTAGGCAGGAAACCTATTCCAGTGGAAAATAACGTCGGTTGAATTTTAACTTCTGATATTACATTTTGACAAAAAATCCTAATATATATATATATATATATATATATATATATATATATATAATCCAGCAATGGAGTGCTATATTACCCATCATTATGATTGAACAATTCACATTCATAGCCATAAACTAAAACGATGATGAATTAGCCAATTAGCCCCTTTTGCAAAAATATGGCTCTGCAATATTACATGCTGCTTTTCACAAATTCGATACATAAAAATATAAAATATCTTACCTTAGCCTTGTCTGACCATTTGAAGCTTTGGATTGTGACATCTAATCGCTTTTGTAACAGCTCTCGTCTTACTTTGTATTCTTCATTTAAGTTGGAAATCATGTTTTCAACGACAGACCATTGCTTGTCGGTCAATTGGTTTTTTAGAAGAGGCTTTCCAAGGTGGTCAAGCGGTGACTGCTTCAGCTTTTCTGAAATCTGAATAAAAATGATGTTATCAATAAATATCCATTAACGATCCATGACGAAACTTACTTTCGGTTCTAATTTAGAAAAAAACTGCGCGGCGGTAATTGTGTCAGGAGGCTTATTCATTTCCAAAGCTTTGATCATGAATCGCATCTTTCGAGCAAGTTCACTCTCCTTTATTTCAACCGTTGCTGCCTTACTAGCCTGTAATGCTTGTGGCTTCTTCTTCGATAAAATTCGTGCAGCTTGGATTTCACTGGTGAGATAATCTAAATAGAAACGGATCAAATCAAATTCTGAATTCTCATTTCCCGAACACAAAACTGAATGGATGTAAATAGAAAAATTATATGCACATTGAGAACATCTTGAATGGTTGCCATTTCAAACAGTATCACGAATCATCAGCAGGCCAAGTTCACATCTCTCAACATCGACATAACTTTCTACTTAAACTTTTAGCCATTACGAGGAGTAAATTTGGAGTAGTCGCTCCAAGTGCGTCGATGACAGTGTGTGCGACTTCTTCCTTGGTATTCCACAATTTTTGTATTCAATCCAAAGATCTGAATATTTTCAATCTTTTCTGTCTCTCTGTTACTTATGTTTCTATCTTCAGAGATTGATATGTCTATTAGTTTCACTTCTTTCATCTCTTTATCTATCAATGTGTTGTCCGGCATATTTGCATTCATTCTTCTGTCTGTTTGGATTCCAAAATCCCAAAGGATCTTAACTCTTTTATTTTCTGTAACTGCCTCTGGATTATGATTCCCATATTCCTTTTCTGTCCTTCTATTGCAATAGTGACACATGCTTTGATGAACTATCCTTGCTACGTCGTTGTGCCTTGTCGTATTTTCGGTTGAGGCTAATTGACTGCATGTGGCTATGATATGGGCCAGTTTCCTCTTTGACGTGGCACCGCCTGCATTTCGCAAATACTATTTTCAACATTTATCTAATTAAGTAAATTATAATTGAATATCTATCAGATTTTATCATTCAATTATTTCCCAACAAAGTTTATGCACAATATCCCTCTGATGTGTGATATTTCAAGGCTGTTGCTTCGACTTAAGAAGAAATGAATTTGTATAACAAGTGCTCTGAAATTTCGTGACTTAATTTAATGACATGAGAGCAACAGGATAGCCTACGATCAGACATTGTGAAGGATAATGCTAAGGAACACGACTGATTAAACCCAGCCAATGCGTAGATAAGGAGGGCGGCTTAGATACCTGAATATTTGCATACTGTATAACAGAAGAATCACGCAAATGACTTCTGGAAATTTTGGCAGTTTCAACGGATGGCAAGATGACTTGCTACTCAGCTTCTGGCTAATGAAATAAGCCGGACTAGAACACAAGTGAACAGTTGTGAACGCCATTTTCTGTGATGCATGAAATTATACCATGATATAATGGCTAAATGCAATGATAGAGTGCACTACATCAGCTGATGATGTACCAATGCAGACCAGCAGTACCGATGACACATCATTCCTCCATCTAGCTCTATTAAATTCCCTCAACAACATGCTCTTCCACGTAGTTAGTCTTCCTCTTTCTCGTCTTGCCTCCTTTTCAAAGTTCCATGCTTCTTAAGTGGATTGGTATCATCTCTTCTCAAGATATGACCCATCCATCTTAGGCTGCTCCTTTTCCACCACCTTTTCAACGGTCTCAACAATGTTCTTTCCGTCAGTAGGTTTTAATCCGCACTTTTTTTATCATGAATCGCTCTGTTATTTGAGGACACCCTCTTCTGTAGATGATTCATCTCATTTCAAAATATTATGATAAAAAGAGTGCATCTTCGGGACAATTGAAAAATATTAACAAAACGAATTCACTTTTGCAAAAAACAGCATTTCATGTATCACCAATGTAGTAGCTTGTTATGACTATAAATATGACACAGCGAATTGTTGCAAAAGCAGAACAAGCTGCTTTGAGATGCGCAATTAGCATTTTACGCTGGTTTCCTAATGTATCCATTTGGTAGGGTCTACTAATATACTTCTTAAAGGTGTAGTTCGGTCAATTTCAGAAACGAATTTTATTCCTGAGTATTTAAGTATTCAATCACTACGACGATTTCCCATCACTGTCATACTCATCTGCTCGTTAGATTGCCTGCAAATTCATGTCAAAAATTCATTATGACATCACAGCGGCCGATTTCTGCCTACCGAGAAGCAGAGTGCTGTGCACCAGACAGGAGGTTCGATGTGGTTGGTTGATAGAGGAACCCTGTAGTATGCAAGCAAGCAAATCTCTGAATGGACCTAAGGTAACTAGATTATTCTTGAATGAGATGGGATGTATCCGATGATAACAAAATGAAGCACTTGTGGCTGATCACGACTCAACACACTCACGCCTACGAGAGGCAAAATACGACAGATAATCGTTCGCCGTATATTTGCTGTCAGATTCTGAAATGCACATTTGCTGTATCAGAAATATAGGATGACTACAAGAAATATGCCGGTACTGCATATCAACACAAAAAATAATTATTTGGAGCATCAAACGTTGACTCTCTTATCTGGAACATCAAACGTCAAGAGCAGCTTGACTCTATTCACTTTCTGAAGAGTCATGCATCACATGGTAACTATCGAAATCCATATCCATTTCATCTCAAGAAATCAGAACTTCGTCTGGAGAATTAGTTGATAGCACCATCTCGAATTTGGCCCGACTTTCATTCAGTATTTGTAGAACATGTACATCTTTTAGCGAGAGAAAAATGCAACTAATTGCGTCCCATTTTCAAGCATGGTACAGCCTCCTTACTCAAGTGGATTAAAGGCTGTCTTGCAATATTCCATCAACATCACACTTTGTATATCTTAGATATTCTATTTTATCATTTTATTTGAAGCGTTCAGAAAATGCAACATTGCCTTGTCGGTTTTGAGCTCGTGCAATGCTACAACACATTCAATTTTTCTGTCTCTCGGATTGTTGTAGAAGTCAAGTTTCTTAGGATCGTCCGTTTTGTTTGCGCTCATGTATGCACAGTATTGTGCCATTTTATACATTTTGTATTGTGTTCGGGAGCATAAACAAGTGACTTCTGTCAATGACTTTATATCTCGCATTTCCTACTGTTCATTTTCTCCCTGTGCGCTGATCCTCTTGCGCTTAGCTGATTCGTCACCTAGCATGCTAACAGTAGCGCATCAGATCACTGGCACGTGTGACGTCATCAAGTCTCCTTAAGTTTATGATTGCTTCTAATTGAGGAATCAGAAGTGCGTCAAAGTTCGCTAGATTGACTACTATGCAAAGAAGCCATTGAGACAAAGTTGAAAATTTGACCGAACTAAGAAATGACTTCTTTATATATTCTTAATGCGATCGATGAACGCAAGCATCTTATCTGCGTTAACTTCCACGACCACATTACCGCATAAGCATGCCATCTCGCAAGGTTGACGGTAAGGAAATGAGTGAACTGACTTTTTTCTAGTAACTAAACGGCTTACCGTAAAATTAAAATGAACGGTGAACTGAGAGAACGAAGAAAAACGTCAGATGAACAAGGAACTGAGTGAATTGAAAAAAATGGCTCTTTCGAATCTACTGCTTTCACCTGTTTCAGATGAACATTGGGAAGAATACGTATAATTCTCTCATTGTTCAGCAAATCGTATTTATCCACAGATAATACGCAATCTTCTGGATGAAAACCTTCAAAGGACCAGGCAACGAACTTGCTGTTCAATTCACCAAGTTCTTGTGTAAAATTCAGCTACCTACTTGTGTAAATGATGACTCAGTTCCCTGGTTGAAATATTATGATAAAAAGAATTGCCATCTTTGTCCGACTTTGACTTATCAAATGGGAAAAGATGTCTGAAACTAGTGTTTGAGCTTGCTAAAAGCTTTCATTAAAATGACTGATCGGCTTGATCGCATCACAATCACATTTTTTGTTGTGATTCTTTCTAATCTCAATATTTTCTACAGGTTTCTATTCCATTACTTAATCGGACATCTGGATAATCGTTGTAGTGCTCAAACTTCAAGCATCGCGACTATTGGATATTTTATGATTAAATAAAATTAGGCTTCAATTTATATTCCGCTAACTCAAAATAGGCCTACACTCACCTACTTCTCTACTTAAAAAAATTACTCAGTGCAGATGAATTTATGGTGGTTGAAAAATGTGCAATTGAACCTAATGAAGTTAAACAATGTGCAAATGAACCTACTAAGGTTGAAAAGCACAGCTCTACAATACTATGAGCATGACAAACACAGAATTAGATTCATCTGCGCGCGCTTCAGTTTCCTAGAAAGGAAGAATTGTATGTAACCTTAATATTGAAATGGCACATCACATCACACAACTTGCTCCTTCTCGAATGGATAATTCGTGTACCGCTTGCTATTGGAAATGGCAAATAGTCCGGGAGCCAGCGTGAAGTTGTGCAGGGAACGAGGTAGTACACAAAACTTTCACATAGCATAGTACACCTCCAACCTACTGCAAAACTTCGCGTCTGCCGGATCAGATCATTTGCTTTTCAGAAATAGAGAGGATAACACAATCCTATGTATTTCCAATGGTAAAATTGTGACATTTAAGGTGTTGAGTCCATTTTTTCGAATTTTTGCTCATAAAAGTTACACAAACTGGTATTTTGTTGAGCTGGTTATTATAGAAATCATCTACAGATCATGATCTTTCAAATGAGTGATCATTCAGTGACAGAGAATGAAGTAAAGTGTACAAACAGACACTTTTCGTTAGTGTAACTGCAAATTTTAACATAGAAATTTCAGGAAAATTGTTGATATACTTTAACGAAAAGTGTCTGTTTGTACACTTTACTTCATTCTCTGTCACTGAATGATAACTCATTTGAAAGATCATTGAAGAATCTGTAGATGATTTCTATAATAACCAGCTCAACAAAATACCAATTTGTGTAACTTTTATGAGCAAAAATTCGAAAAAATGGAGTCAAATCCTTAAATGTCACAATTTTACCATTGGAAATACATAGGATTGTGTTATCCTCTCTATTTCTGAAAAGCAAATGATCTGATCCGGCAGACGCGAAGTTTTGCAGTAGGTTGGAGGTGTACTATGCTACGTGAAAGTTTTGTGTACTACCTCGTTCCCTGCACAACTTCACGCTGGCTCCCGGACTAAAACAATAAACTGTCAGCAGAGGACACCAGAGCCAGTGAGAGATGCGTGCGTGCTGTGATATCACGTCGCACACACCAAAACACACATCGATGCGTGGATTCGATTCAATGTATGCACTATACAGTGAGCAATGCCGAGGAGAGGATCATCAAGTGAACTAATTTTCGTACGCCTGCTACTTTCTTTAATAATGATCGGAAGGGTCAACATTATGGAGAAAACTTGTGGGCAATGATCTGAATTCTTCGAATCTGAAGGAATTTTGCCAATCGCAGCACTTTGCTGGAACTCACATTAATCCGCAAGCGACGCACGACTTTTTTCCTATCTCTGTAAGGTATTAGGAATTCCTTTTTGCCCACCTAATAGGTTCCTCAATGTGCCGTCCATTTCGTATTAATCACACTTCTAGCAAACCGAAGCAGATAAACAAAATATTTAATTCTGTGATGACAAATGAATCCGGCTGCACAAATTAATCTGCAAATCTAGTTTATATTTTGCTGCTGCTGCAAATGTAAATGAGCTTAATATATTACTGATTAATTCCTCTATGACCTTCATAGTAGTACGATTAAATACTCATAATTGGATCATAGCTCCACTTGATGCAGGCATGTTCAGTCATCAACACGAGCCTTTTATCCGCAGACGCAATCGAACGCAATTTTCTTATGAAAAAGAAATACATTTAAAAGAAAATATGCACAAAATGCGTAAATACTGAAGACAAAACGAAAATAATGATGGAGAATGACGTTTGTGCTACAACTATAAATTCAGAAAACATACTTACGAAGAAGAAGTAACTTCTTTTCACTTGAATTTAGTCGTTCGGTAAGACCTCCGGTGCTGATCGAGCTATGGGGGCATCCTGAAAGTAACAACAAATTTAAAGATTCAAATAATTTTCTAAAAGCCAGCCAGTTCAGTAAAGCTGGGATTCGATGTGGGATTTTTGGACGACACCAACAACAGTAATATACTACCAATTACTAAAATTTACTTGCCTGCCATTACAATAGCATGATAAACAATAATATTAAATGAACCATGTGAATTCAAAAATAAAGTCGCTTATTCCTATTTTGGTGATTGGGACAACAATGCGTGCCAAGACAGAAGAGAACAGTGCATACAGCTCCCCAGGACATGAAATAGAATGTCCACCGACTTGATCAATTCAAACAGTGGATTTCTCTCCTAGGCAGTCGTGGACACAGAGTTTCATAAAAAAAACGGACTCGTCAGTACGACTAGGAAATACTAAAAAGGTTGAAGAAACTGCAGTCACAATGAACAAACTCAGAGCAGCCATAGGACATTTACACATATAATCACAATGATAATTTGAAATAATTGATGCTGCAGTTGCATGAAGAAAGATGATGAACATCTGTTTATTGGGCAACTGATTAAAAATTTTGAAAGATGTTTAATGATGATCATTTCTTCAGCCAAAGAAGAGAGCATTAATAGCACGAGGTTAGCAATACTCGAGTGTCATGCTATAAATTCATCGATTTCCTTGACTGCATCTTTCACACTTAACAATGACATATCTTGAACCCAAATACAAATTTAATCATTCTCAATTCATAATTAGGAAAGTGGAAATAATGGAGATTATAAAGCTTCATTAGCATTGTAGAAATCAGAGTCTGATACTTAGTATTAGAATTCAAGTTAGTACTGAAACTTAGAAATTAGTATTGAGATAAAACATACCAGATGTCTTTATTTTGATAATTAATTTGGTAAATTTAATTTGCCATGAAAGCACAAAAATGAAAAATGACAAATTATTAACGGCAGTAGAAATCAAAAGCTCGGTTTGAAAAATTCATGAAAACATGCTCAACAGAAATATGCTAAACAATGCGTAAGTCAATTTCCTTGTATTTCAACTTCGTGCAACATGATAATTATATTCAAAAAGTTAAGTTTGCTTCAAGGAATAAAACATGCGACTGAATGCTGTATGAAGTAAAATGGATTGAAGACATTTTGGTTCACAGTGTCAAAAAAAAGAACAGTCAATCCATCCAGGAAAAAGACATTCCGTTTCCTGTGTTTTCGAATTGAATGACTTGATTAACTCAGATCAGTATGGACCTATATAAATGTGTACTCGATCAGAAAATAATGGATAGTTTACTTACCGTATTCACGAATAAATCCGCTTAACTCCAAAAGAAATGTTGCCGCTTCATCAGAACCTAAAATGTAAGCTCAAGTGTAAAGAATGCGATCAAAAAACCGACAACTATCAATTTACTTGAAATAGCGTTCACCGAAGACTCCTCCAGTCCATAAAATGCATTTAACTCAGCAACCATTGTAGAGATAAGGTGCGAGTAACCGGCACTTATTTGTTCACCACTCGTCATTTCATTGAACGAAGATTCATCGACAACCTTTCCTATATACCTGAAATGTATGGAAACATAAATTAAGCATGTCTGAAAGATGCACTCCGGAGGTTTTCGGTTTCCACCTTATTGTAACAATTAAAGGTCTGACTACAACTGCTTGAATCAGTCCACTCAAAGCAGGGATGCGGACTCCTATCATTCTGATAGGACTCCGACTCCGGGAGTTGATAGGACTCCGACTCCGGATGGTAAGTATATACAGGCCTGTGATTAGCCTATGAAAAAAATTGAGGATTTTTTGTGAAAAATTTGAGGAATGGAAACGGAGCCCAATATGATAATTGCAAGAAAAACTGCAAATTTTAGCACGGATTTTGGGCCAAACTTCTAATCATGAAAGTCACAACGAAGGTAACCCAATGGTTGACCACACTACACTTTTTGAAGTTGTGTATATTGCAAAGGAATACTGACTTGGTCATAATCACTTCCCGCGTTGTTACGAATTTAATTTATTGACCTCAAGTTCATTCCGCCTAGAATATGTCGAACAGAGGATGTCAGATCAAGCTGCTGATCTCGCTCTGCTTCACGCTATCGTCTCCAATTCAATGATGTTTGTCAGATTTGTACACTGTAATTTTTTGAATGTAGGATATATCCTCAACTACATGCATCTGGGACTTTGCAACGATTAGTTTTTGCGGACTTTAGACAAATTTGGGAGGAGAGTAACCCGATAAGTATAGAAAGCTTAAAATCGTTGACGGAATGCTTGTGATTTAAAAAAAGTCAGTAATTTATTATGAAGGATGCGCCACATTACACACTAATTTATTAATATTACTTTATGCTACATAAGTTTGGTGGGTTTTGTTTACTTGTTAGCGCTAGATCATATCGCTCTGATCTACATTCAAATGAACATGAATTCTCTCATATCACAAAACAAGTGTTGGGAACAGGCTTGCCAGTTGAGTTGTTGGTCTCATACAGGCAAAGAGTGAAAGATTATCACCTCTATTCGCATGAAGTTGCGCAGAAATATTGACGTCCTCATCTTGCAGTAGATCCAGGTTGAAAATCCACCAACCCAGTACTATGTGGTTCAATGTTTTAATTAATCTAAGTTCACATACAACGATAAGCAATGTGTGCACTAGTTTCACACCAACCTGTGTTCAGTAAATTATGAAAACGATCTAAAAGTGAATGATTCATCCAGGATAAATGTCGGTCGGCAGACCCTGGAAAATGTAGCTGCAAAAGGACTCATGAGATAGCAGAGCTTCATACGCTTCCAACCCCCGCACGCTACTGACCAGGAGGCAGATAGACACTGAATTTAGGGACCATCCGCTTTACCCCGTCGGATGTGTTCATGTTCAGCGGAAATAAAATGGAAGAGAGTGAGCGAAACAAACGCTTCAGTTGATAAGAGCACTGAAATCCAAGTGGGCTGGGCTACCTACAGTGGCGTCGCGTGCTCCCTGACCATAGGCCTTCACTCGGCATTGGAATACCATTTCTATACAAAGCAATTTTATGTTACAACATTAATTTTCATAAAAGCTGAATTTTTAATAACAATTTTCCGGACATTTGCTAAGGTCAAGTGAAAGTGCACATAAGAAGTGATTGTTCATGTTGCTTAACCACCTTACTCAAGGAGCTGAGATCACTATATCCCCTCTCTGTCCAGACCACATTTTCTCGAGAAAAAAGAAGGCAAGGCCAACAGTTTCTTGTGTTTCTCACGGCCGGTCAGCCACTCACATGTTTGAAATTTTGATGCATTAAAATGTCTTGTGTATTTATTATTTCTTTCTTTGTGAGTACTTTCAATTTTATATCATGTGTTGGCCTACCTTGCTTCAAGCACGTGCTGCAAAATTATTCACTCTTGAGGTTGAGCGTCTGATTTTGAGACGGAAAGCTGTACACAGCTATCACGAGAAGCTATCGAATTTAAATGAATGATGACACTTTTCATTTTTATAAATGTTGGTAAATAATTTTTGTGGATGCGCCGAAGGCCTCGCCACTGGCTACCTATATGTTATCATATAATGGATATGGAACATCGATATCGTTAAGTTCTTTAAGAAGTGCAAGCATGCATTTAGCAGCCATATAGTCGCAGAAACATATAAAGAAGGTTGTGAAAAAGGTCAAGATAATTAATGAAAATAATTGAATGTGCATTTTATTGTTGGAATTCTAAGCAATATTATGAAGTTAGAAGTAAAAAATTGCAGTGTTCAAACATACATTTCTGTAGGTTGATAGCAGTGTTTCACTCATTAAATACGTGAACGCATTTAATGAGTGAGTTCGACAGCCAATAACTTAGGACAACTTCTCTGCTTAGCAAAATAAGTCCGGACGAACCGGAACATCTGCAGCCCTGTATCTTGAAGAAACGTAAACGACATTCATCGTATTCAACGTAACAAAATTAAAAAAACAAGCGAACGACTGGTTAATTTTTGATTCACTAAATATGATATGGCTAAAAGAAAATCATTATATCCTAAAATGTCTAGAAATTTAAAAATACTTACTAGAAGGACAAGCAACGGTTCTCCTCTCATGTGGAATGAATTGGTGAGTAAATCGCTCTTTTCAAAATTATGTTTATCAGTTATATATTGAAAAGATTCCATTTAACAGTCTGCCCATTCAGATGATAAAAGGACAGGTCTGTTTCCAATCAAAATATCAGATCTAGCTAGCACAGCGGGATTACGCTATCTAAAATCCTACCTGTGTGTGAGAAAAATTATTAAGTTATAAATCATGAGAGAAGAAAAAGAAAAGTAATAAATCGTGAGTGATTCATGATTAGCAGCATGAATGTAGGGTATATGTTACAGGGTTATATCTTAGCTTCTTGTTTGGAAGTTTACATATCATCTCCATTCGCCAAAAAAAACAATACATTATCCGACATTTAGTCTGTAGTGTGTCGTATTTGAGGAATTGCTCATAGTTAAGCTATATTTGAGGAATTTTTGAGGATTTGAGGAGTAATTAACAAATTTGAGGAATCTGAGGAATTTGAGGAGTAATCACAGGCCTGTATATATATACAGCCTAGTTTTTTGAAAATAACTGGTAACCTACATCATAGATCATGATGGGCTTACCTGAACCTATCTTTAATGATCATTACTACATCAATTATCAATAATTTTCGATGAAATTTTGTCAAATGTCGCTTTAAGTTGGATGCAAGCGAATCGGCTCATCCCATCTTGTTGATGTGTGCTTCACACGGTTTTTCTCCAGTCTCTACCAGACAGGAAAATCCCCATCCTTCTTCAAAAAATGTGTACACTTACGATTTTAATATGCGCTTTGGAGGCGACATCACACACGATTAACGTGAGGGCAAGAGGTAATGTTCTCAAACAAACCAGTATTTCATTTTCGTCTCTGATGTGACCTTTGGTGAGTATGTGTGATCGAGGATAGGAAGGCTTGTCTTTTCTACTAAATCAGGAATGAAAAGACAATCCTTTTTTTAGTATCACGGTTCATTCTCTCAACTACTACAAGCTTTGCATGCACTGTTGTCTCTGTACTTTTGTTTGACGAAGAAAGTTGACATCAAGACAGTGACAGCTATGCACGAGGTTAAATAATTTGCTTGTATTATATTTCGGGTCTAGCTATAGGCCGGAGTCCGGAGTCTCCGACTTCGACTCCAGCAAAAATGATAGGACTCCGACTCCGCATCCCTGACTTAAAGTCGCTCAAACCGATTCGTCAAAGCGTAAAAGAGACGCGAAAGTTCCTGAGTCATTGGTGATCTTCCCAATGAGAGTAAATTAACAATAACCTTTCTACGGCCGCTACGAGTCGCTGACTAAAGCTGCTATGCTATGAACCGGTATGCTATGCTACGCTCAAACCGATTCGTCAAAGCGTAAAAGCGACGCAAAAGTTCCTGAGTCATTGGTGATCTTCCCAATGAGAATGAATTAACAAGAACCTTTCTACGGCCGCTACGAGTCGCTGACTAAAGCTGCTATGCTATGAACCGGCAGTTTCAACAATCGTCAATAAAAAGTTATGGAAAGTAATTGAGCGCTTTCTCGTGTTAGCGCATGCTTTTCGAGAAAAAAATTAATGTGAGTTCAACAGATTACTTTTTACAATTGGAGCACTTCTTTTTATGCCAGACGAAAAAATAAGTTTTTGATGTCGCGTTTGTCACTTATCAAGCCTTTTATTCAAGTTCTCGATTTTCAACAATGTTCATGTGTGGGAATCTATTTCGCTGTGGCTATGCAATCAATTGGTAATGCCTAGTAATTATATGACAGGTGATATAGTCATAAAATCGTTGAACCCCATTTTTCTGGGTGAATTAAATATTTGAAGTTGAAATTCCGTTAACAAAAATTTACTATGTTTTTGTCGTCACTCAAAATCATTTTTGCATAAGAAATTTAATTTCATCAGAAAGAAAGCATATTGATGCATGTTAACACATTGTATATTCTACTATCGAAATTTTGATAATTTTCTTTCTTAAATGAGGCAACATTTTTATGAAATTCCGTTACCGGTAACGGAATTTCAAATGTTCATCAAGTCATACAATCATATAAAAGCTTCTCTTGCGCATGGTTTCGAACCCGAAAAGAATACCCATTTGCCATGCTATCTTTCTACTAGTATTTTCTTTTATTATCAGAACTTACAATTTTATTCTTGGTTGAGATTGCAAAACAATAGCTATCACCTAGATGTAGGCCTGCTGAGTCATTACTCTTGTAAATTTAAGAAAGCAAAATGATACAATTATTGAAGGCAAAAATAAAACAAGTAAATGATATAACACTAAGATTTAGGATGTATTGCTGTCGGTGCAACTACACGTAACGTAAGTACAAGCCTACTACTGAATAATGTCTGACGTTAGTCATCAGTGGATATATATGATTTGTAGATTGTCAAGATAAATTGAAAATATGAAAGAATACCTTCTTCTTCGGGTACGGTATATTAAATAAAAATTACAAATTTTCCTGACGTTTCGCCGTCCGGCTTGGTCGCAGGAATCGAAGAAACTTTTTTAAAGATGAGAACTTACAACCACAATCTTATCACTGATTCAGTCGATTCTGTCTGATATGGTCTTCAAGTAGGGGCTTGGCAAGATATCATATTTTCAATCATAGCGACCCGGGTACGTGGAACCTCACATTTTCATCATGTCAAGATAAAAATAATAATTCGCACGGTATATGTGGGACTCTTTTCAGCTCTCCCTCACATTTTTCATGAATGTCAATTAATCCCATCAAATTACCTACTAGCTCATTGTCACACTTATCTTGGCAAGTATTGATGGTTGTGTAGGCCTATCTGCTCCTTGGTCCAACATTAAATGCACAGAACGGTGAATATATGTCTTGAAGTCAAGTTAAAACTTTCAGCTGCTGTCTCTATTCCTACTGCCTACATTCTTTCCTCATCTGCGCCCTCCCTGTCACTTAATATGAGGACCAAAGGGATGTCCATTTTCACAGAATCGTTTACTGTGAAGCAGACCACCTTTTTGCATGAATGCTCTCCTCATCACGGAGTCTCCCAATGTACGATGCATGAGCATTCAAACAGAGCACTTGTAAAAGGAATGCTTCTCGCAGTCCAGTTGTTTGTCATCCATAATTCCATGCTAGCAGATATGAATTATCTTGATATAATTTAGTTAGGTATTATAGCCCAGTTTGCGGCTTCCCTCTGGCAAAATTAGGAATTTCACTGGGTAAGAATTCGTGCATTCTCATACATAAAATTCGTGCATCCATCTGAAATTTCGTGCATTCGTGCATACTTCCTAAAATTCGTGCATGAATCCAACCACTGTGGTGGAGTGTAATGAAAAATATAGCGTTGGCCTCGTTGAGGTCAACACATGCCGTCACTCTGTCCAAAACTCGCTTGTTGCGGTGAAAATAAACTGCGTGTTGAGTTGCACCAAATGTATTTCGGCAAAAGCCTTCGTTATTAGGTACGCATATCAAAAGCCATCCATACTTGCTTGATGAAATTTGCGTCAGCTTCTTGACCTTCAACTCTACATTATAACAGACAGATAACCAGACCTATTAGTGGATCCTGTCTTGATGCGGTTTTAGCCCCTGATGGTGAGGGTTGTGAAGTTGTCGTGGATGATCCCGATCTCTCAGATCATGAAATGTTAATTTCATCATTACTCGGCAATCGTCCACCGCCAACAAAGACAACTTTCACGTGTAGATCGTTCACAAATTTTGACTCAAGGAAATTTCTTAATGGGGAGGGTTTTTCCAGTTTTCGGTGTTTGCACAATTTTTGACAGAATAGATGAGGTGTATTCATATTTGAGAAAGTTGTACACGGATATTCTCGACATGCATGCTCCTTGGAAAGAAGTGACAGTTAAATCAAACAGCCATCAGTATAATGCAGAAATTGATTATGCTCAACGTCAAAAACACATGTGGCTCAATCGTACACCTACAGATCAGAAAACAGGTAAACGAATTAAGGATTCCTACGCTCGGGAACAAAAGCTTTTCTGGCAGAAAACGGAGAAGAAACTAAACAGTAACTTTGCGATGTCATACTTCAGACCGGAAAACCCATAAGATTTCCACAAGACATATGGCATTTATTTTCAAAGCATGAAAACATAAGAGCAGAATAAAATTCTTTCGGTGGATGACGAGAAGCAAGAGCATCATATTGACAATGACAACGTGGATGAGCAATTTGAAATACATGGAGAAAATAAGCAGTTGGGGAGAATGGTGTGACATGGCAGCATTTTTGACAATCATCCATTATTCTAAATAATGAAAAAAATAAAATATAATATTTTACCCGCATTATATAGCGTACTTCCCAACTTTTCTGTTCTAGACGAAATCCTGTCGGAGGCGCTCTTTACCTTCTAATTTGAATCTTAAAAAACTTCTAAAGCTGCCTTGCAACCCATTGATGGGGCGACATGGCAGCATTCAGTTTAACTTCGTATGTCTGTCCACTATCATTAAAAATATCAACCAGAACTTAACTAACTCAATTTTACCACAACCAGCTCATATTTGCCAGTAGGTGGTCTACATATGTAATTCCCTAGTTTCTTGAGACTTGAAGTCACGCAAAACATATTTTAAAATAAAATGTCTTTCAGCCTACAGTAATGCATCAAAGCGAATTGAAGATGCGATCAGAGCCTACGCGCTTTCCTGAGACATAAGCATACGATTAAGAACCTACTGATAAGAAATCAAGGCACATCACTAGCATCTAGGCGTGGGGGTTTACCGTGCTCGACACCCCGAAAACAAGTAAATCTAATTTCATGCAATTTTTAGAAAACTTTTGTTACACTTGTATTTTTAAGTGAATTTCTAGCAGATAACCCCCGAGAAGGCAAGAGTCCCTCCCTCGAAAAAATTCTGTGAGGACGCTACTGAGGCACATTCTCCTATAGGCATGAATAAGAAATATATGCCTCATAAATTGTTATGGTCCACTTAGATAATAATAGTAGTCAATACAATTTTTATGGATCCTAATATTTACTGAATGACCCTAAAGGATTGAGCTGCTTTCATCATTGTGACCAGGAATCGCTATAACGCAAAAATTGAAAGGCTGCCATGTCACCCAATCCGACTTTTTCAAATACATTAGCTATCATCTGAAAGTAATATTAATTGACATCAACAAATCCATGCAATCCATTAAGTCATTCAGTTGTCTTCCTGCAAATGTGTCGACGTGTTTGATATTGATGAAAGGCTAGGAAAAATACAATAATTTTCATATTATTTGAAATGCAAAAAGTTCATCGATCTCTACCGAGCAGGAGGAGCGAGTTGAGAGAGGTTTTCCTACATCCCATATTTGCAGTTTGTAGTCTAATAGACCTTCATTTCGAATAATTCGGATATTCTTTCTAATGGACAAATTCCGTGGTAGAGGATCGCTTCCATATCACCCCATTCTCCTCTACAGTCAGGCAAATTAAACAACTTTCTTTCTATTTCATCATACATTCGTCTATTGTGTTCGAATGTGAGTGATTGATGTTTGTGTGACATGCTGAAGATGCTAAGATGAAACCATCAGAATCATTTAATATGGCGATTCTCTCTATAATTTCTGATTAAGCCTAGTCAATGCGAGTAGTTCGCTAGTTATTAAAGTTTATCATATCACTCCTACACTAGAAAATTTGTCGCTTTTTAGTAGTGACATGTATTTGGTACAAGTGCGTTCATGGCGCTTTAGTGTTCCCCTATGTTGTTCACTATTTCAAGGGAGTGAATTTTCTGGACGTCAAATCCAATTGAACGTCATAGACGAGTACATTAATGCCAGTGATCTATTGTCAGTTAGATACAATTTCTAGTCGGGAATATTTAAAGGGATTCAATGCAGAACGTGAAAAGCGCCGTTTGAAAAATTGTCGATTATCCTCAGAAAAAGTACTTTGAGGTAGATGGATGGTCTGGGTAAAATGCCAAATCGAAAGATACAGCACTTTAGATTTCATAGTAGAATTGAATCATCGGTTTTGGTGCAAAACGCAATAACCGTCATGTTCTTATGCAAAAACGCGATATGCGCCAAGTTTTCTATGCAAATCGCAATAGACGATAATATGCTCTTTTTCTAGGTGCTCCGAAAGTAGTACATAGGCCGTTTCAAAAATAATTGCACAAAAAGGTTAACCCATTTCAAATGTTATTTTCGCCCTGTTACAATTTTAATAAACGTTATATCATATGAAATCTTATGCTCCATTGATTATTTAGGCATATATTTCACTTCCACAAGTGGTCAGTTGTGATCATTAAAGCCCCATGAAAAAAAAATTGGACGTACTGTTTGATGCACGATTTCACCATGACGACTGAAATTTTTCATGAAAGTTTACAGACTATGAGCTATCAGTCAGCTTATACGGTTACTTATGATTTGCCTTACGTTGAGTATACAAAAAGATACAATACTAAAAAAATTACTGAAAGATTGTTGCCAAAAAAAGTCTGACACGATTTCTCACTGATGAAGATGCTCAATTTCACCTTTGCACCACGTGAAGCGTTGTGTTAAGCACTTTAATTTGGCAGAGTTCTTAGGTTGTGTCTGGTCAGATGTGGTCAGCAGACTTAGATGCATGAATTTTTGGTCAAATTATTCACCGACACCTACATGCGAAATTTCTCAGAATAGAAAATTAAGATTATCACCATTGAATCCCGCTTATGATGAGCCTTCATTTTTCTTCGAATTCCGACAAAATTGGGTGTAATTTCACTCAGTTTACACTTTTGTTTAATTATTAGCTTTTGATGGACAAAACAATTTTTTAACGATCAACTGCACACAGCTTAATAACTTCTGTTTCGCTAATGCTGGAGTTTTCAAGCTTGGATTTAAAAGAATGCTGGTGTTATCAGCCCGAAGAGCAAGTTTTATCAAAATTTGATAATCCGTTCAATAGCAAAGTTCAAATTTGTACTATTCCCATAGCCAGTAATTGGGCGTCATAATTTCCTCACCTGAGGTCAATCTCAGAAGATTTCGAATCTCGGATCATAAGCGAGGGCTTGTTTGTCTCGTTTCTGCACCAGTTCACAACAAACAATAGCATTTCCTTCACACCGTAGGAATGCTGACGCTTGCGTCCGATAAATGGAGAAGCTCATCAATGATGACAAAAACAGAGTTACACGAGATATACATATCGAGATAAACATTATATATACATATAAAAACCAAAAAAGCACTAAGGAAAAGTCAGAGGTACCAAAATTCCCGACCGGTTTCGTCCTGATCTAAGCAGACTAGTCAGCTGCTTAGATCAGGATGAAACCGGTCGGGAATTTTGGTACTTCTGACTTTCCTTGAGTGCTTTATTGGTTTTTATATTATTTAACATTTTGATTTATTCTATTTGATCTTATATATATGTATATATATATATGCATCTGAAATAACAAAATGGAAGTAACAAAGCAGACAATCACTTATTGGGCACTTCATTAATTTATTTAGACAAGGCACAATGTCTCGTAAACCATGTGTCTCGGCTTAATAAGTGAATACATTTAGTAATCGATCATCAGCTTGCGACTATATTTGATCAGAATATACAAAAGATGTAAGAACTTTTTAGGCTGTGCAAAGATTTAGGATGTTGGCCTAATATCACCTCTTCCATTCCTCAAATTGACCCTAGATCAATCTTCCCTATTTACCCCGCTTTCGAATGTGTAATGATCTTTGTTATGTACTATGTTCAATTACTCACTCATTGGTGCTGGTAGGACATTTTCATTCTTCTTTGATTGTTTATGTCAAGTCATTATCATGAGGTGCGGTAACTGAAACCTCAAAATGTAGCTATAACACTGAAATCTTCCGCATCATTCTCAAACGTCACCACAATTGCAGCAATCGCAAGCTTCATCACGTGTGAAGGATGGCGATCACCGCTTTCAGCAAAAACTAGTAAATTTTTGATTGTGCTGACCATCTGACCACTTCAAATTACAATACAAATCTATCAATTACAAACCAAATATTCAGCAAGAATCGAAAAATTGCTTGATAGTTACATATTTTTGATACAGAAAAAATCGCGGTTTTTTCAAAACCACCACTATGGAATCCCGATTGTGATAAGTCTCGTTTCTATTCTTACTCATTTGTTGGGCCACACTAAAACCGAATGAGCATTTTTAAGGGACTATGCGATTGCCGCCTGCAAATGCAGCATAGTGACATCAAAAACATAACATGCAAAATAGTGCCTCACCCCAAATCTTCCAATCCATCAAGAATTTCCGCGTCCATTGCTAGAATAACTCAATACACGTGAACAACGGCAAATTATCAAACAAATTTTAGGAATATATTGAAATATATTTTATGGGTTTTATGCAGTAGTACGATATTATAATATACTGTTTGTAAATGAGAGATCTTAAAATGTAGACGAAAATTCTGAACCCGATGAAAGCGGAAACATGAAACCTATTTGAACTTATTATTTGTCACATGAGCCAAAAAATGATTGATAATTCACAAATAATGAAATCAAATGCGCTATGCACATACAGCCACTGGCAATGATTGATGACTGCAATTCTTTTTTGCATTGCCAATATATCGTTTATGCAATTCGCGAGCGCTAAATTTAGCAAGTATTGCACTAAAAAATTGCTGTTTCTGAGCGCATTTCAAAAAATAATGATCCTCATTCAAAATATTCAACTTTTCAGCCGCAACTTTTTAATGACTAGTTCCTTGTGTCCACTAGGTAGTTCATGATGCAGTCGAGCATTTAGTGCCGAAATTTTCCCTGTCATAAATGATGTTGTCACTGTCACATACATTGTCAGACAGGAATAAGCGCAGCCAAGAGAAACAAATGGAGAGGCTGCTATACATTTGAGGATAATAATGAGACTGTAGATTGTGGAAGGAAGGGAACTCCAATGTGAAACAACGGCTCATCTGCTGACTACACTGCTTCTGACAATGAAAACCAAGTCAATTACGTGGTACCATAATAGCACGTACAAAACACCTTTTTTAACACTTCAGTCATGCTGAGCTAGAGCAATTTTAAATAGAGATAGTGAATGTTTTCGAATATATTTTAAGTGCAGAAAGGAAATTTTCTGAACTGGTGCAACTAATACCAGTAGGCATAGTTCATAAAGAGCAACGCTCAGCACTTCTTCCCCATTTATTTTATGTTTAGCACTCGCCTCATGTATTTCATGTGTCAATGTATGTTTTCTTCATGATGATTTTGATGAAAATATATATGCTGCGCTTTTTTCAAAAACTGCAACAAATTTCTCCATTTCGAAATTATTTAGTTAATTCGAATATTTTCGAATCCACTGAAAGGCAGTTGAACATTACATACTTTCGGAAATAAATTACAAAGCTCCTTTAATATTGATATAAAATTTAAACAACATTTCAAAACATGCATTGAAGCAGAACCTGTTTCATATGCCCTTTTCTTTCCGTCATTTCGCAGCTAAATTGCAACAAGGAAACGATTGACATTGACATTGTTACCAAAAGATGGAAAACAAATGATTTTGCACATTCTGTTCTATTAGTTCTGTTGGTTTGGAACTAAAAATTATTGAAATTCTTACAAAATGATCTCATTTCAGTGAGGTGATCGAGCACGAATGAGAACCTAATCGGCATATATATATATAGACACTGTCCTTGAGTCAAGAGTTTATAGCATAGAGTAGGTGTGTTAGATAGAGTGGTTTTATTAAATGAACTCAAGGGAGATACAGGTGCCATCATAGAGGAAGTATATTAGGTAGAGTGATAAGTCCGCATTGATTGAATCTCCAATGTGTATACACTTTCGATTTTATTAAATGAACTCAAAGGACGTACAGTCAGAATTGTTTCCAAATATGAGATATGCGCTGTTAAGTCGTAGTACATGAGAGCGAAAGAAGAAGAACTACTCTTTCACGAGGTAACACTTGTTCTGAACCACTGGTTTCAAACACTCATTCATATAAACAAATATAAACATACATATTAACATCTCTCCCTCCTTGGCTTTTTTTTTATGAAGAGTAGGAAACCAAGGTTTACAATTTATTTGGGGAGGAAACCGTTTCACGTCTGATCGATAGTTGCTTTCACATTTTGTCTGTTCAGTTCCATTGTCTATTTCACGATTGTTCAGTCGTCATCCTCTCCTGGATGCGATTATCATCCTCTCCTGGATGTCGTCTCGTATGTCGCGGGCGCACCACCATTTTGCCCCTCGATTATGTAGTAATTTGGATATGTGCTTGTTCATGTCTCTGATCCTACCTTTCCACCACCCCTTCCTATCTGGGTTTTGGTAATAAACAGGCTCTCCCACGGTCAACACAGGCAGCTTCTTGGTTGTTTTGTCGAATTGTTGTTTGCTACTCTTATGACTGGCCCTACGTCTCTCTATCACTGTGGAGGAATCTAGCTCTCTATGCGGATGGACGCTTGGAAGTCGTGTTCTAATGTTCCTGCCAAAAACTATTTCTGCTGGGCTTTTCTTAAGGGTTTGCAGTGGGGTATTCCTCAACTCTATTAATGCCTCGAAGTGGTCAGTGCTTGTGAGTTGGCATTTAAGGATCATAGATTTCGCGATCTTTACGGCTGATTCGGCCTTTCCGTTCGCCTGGTGATGACCCGGTGACGATTTGGTGTGAACAAATCCCCACCCAGACGCAAAATCTTTGAACATAGAAGAAGTGAATTGCGTTCCGCAGTCGGTGACTAGCTCCTTCGGGATTCCATACCTGGCGAAGACTTGTTTAATATCGTTGTTACTGTCCGTAGGTCCCGTAGTCGTTCTATCTCGATGAAGTTGCTGAAGTAGTCGGCCACTACCAGATAATGCTTTCCCGTCTGCGGCAGATGTCTGCGGCAGCCCTCTCCCAGGGGTAACTTTCCCACCTCTCTGAGGCTAGCGGCTCCTTGCGGTTTCTTGGTTTTATCTGTTGACACGCTTCACACTGGTCGGCCAATTGCCTTATTTCCGATGTCATGCCTGGCCAAAAAATTACTTCCCTAGCTCTCCTGAGCATACTCTCGCACCCCATGTGAGCCGCATGGAGTCGGTCCTTCATTTCTTGTCTCATACTCGCGGGTATGAGGACGCGAGATCCCTTTACAATTATCTCTCCTTCCACCGACAATGTTTCTCTAAACCCGTGGTACGGTCGCAATTCTGGGTCCACGCCGTGCTTGGTTTCAGGCCATCCGGTCGCTATTAATTGTTTTAGCTTTTCACATGTAGGATCTTTGCTGGTGCAGTCTCCGACCTTCTTTAGCGTTGCGTCGGAGATACCGGGGGAATGTTCGACACATCTGGGTGCCCCCTAGCTGGAGTGCTACTGCTTCCCGTCCATCTACATCTGGACAAATAGTCAGCGATATGTAACCTTGCCCCATTGATCCATCTGAATTCGAAATCGTAACGGTTGGCTCTAAGTAATAATCTTTGCAATCTCTGTGGTGCCATGCTCAGTGGCCGCTTTAGTATTACTTCTAGAGGTTTGTGGTCATTGGTAATGATCACTTTCCTTCCATAACTGTATTGGTCAAAACGCTCTAGACCAAACGTGACGGCTAGCATCTCTTTCTCGATTTGGGCCCACCTGGCCTCCGTTTCAGTTAGGGCTCGGGAAGCGTATTCGACTGGTTGTCCATCTTGGAGAAGCACACATCCCATGGTAGTGAGGCTACTGTCGACTTGAATCTCCAACTCCTTATCAGGCTCGTAGTGCTTTAAAACTGGAGTTGCGGTGATCTTTTTCTTTATTTCTTGGAACGCTTTCGCACATCTGCTGTCCCACACGAAATCACTATTCTTTCTTGTGAGATTCCTCATTGGCTCTAAATCTGCTGACAAATTTCCTAGGAACTTGGCTAGGTATTGGGTCATTCCGCAGAATCGTCGCACTTCCGAAACGTCTCTAGGGGGGTCGGCGTCCAATATAGCTTTGATTTTCGTTGGATCTGAAGTTATTCCATCTTCGCTGATTCTGTGGCCCATGAAAGTTATCTCGTTCTTTTTCACCACTGCTTTCTCATCGTTAAGGCGAATATGTCTCTCTATACATCTTTTCTTCAGGGCGGCAAGATTTTTGTCATGATCTTTCGCTGCTTCTTCTGACGTTTGGCCACGACCAATTAATACTATATCATCGGCAACGTTGACAACTCCCTGTAGTCCTTCCAGTGCTTGGATTAACTTTCTCTGGAATATCTTACTACTAACACTCAATCCGAAAGGCAAACGGGTCCATCGAAATCGACCTAGTGGAGTTATCATCGTCGTAAGGAAACTGGAATCCTCGTCTAGCTTGATGTGCCAAAATGCGTTTTTCATATCTAGTTTTGAGAAAATCTTCGCTTGGGCAAACTCGGGCCGCACGTCTTCAAATGTTGGGAGGCGGAAATGTTCTCGTTTCAGAAATTTGTTGAGGGTTGTGGATCAATGCAGATTCTGATCTGCTTGTTGGCCTTTTCAACAACTGCCATTTGGTTCACCCATTCGGTGGGTTGCTCGACGGGAATTAAAATTCCTTTTTCAACTAATTGGTGAATTTCTGCTTTCACGCGGTCTTTCATGTCAAACGGGACTTTTCTGCATGGAAGAGCGCTTGGAGTGGCGTTTTGGGCGATTCTTAATCTGGCTTCACCTAACTCCCCAAGACAGGCTCCTTCCACCTTTGACTCGCTGTTTATCGCTGATATGAACCTCTCAGTATTCACTGATATGAATCCAAACTTCTCGCTAACAGTGCGCCCGATCAGTGGGGTGTAGTTCCCTTCAAAGACGGAGAACTTTACCCACTGGGTCTCCTTATTCCGTGGATTGGTCATCTTCAGCTTCGCAATACCTATGACTGGGTTTATTTTTGTCTTATTCCACATGGTTATAAGCTTTGCTTGCATCTTGTGAGTTGGTGCTTCTTGACAAACTTGCACGAAATGGTGTTGACATCGGCACCTGTGTCGATGTGAAATCTTACATTTTGGCCGTTTACAATCACTTGAGCTTTTATCCGTTCATTATCCCTGGAAACTGAAAAGATCTGGTTATCCTGGTCCTCACTACCGCTACAACTATCATTTCCATCAAGCATGTTGACTTTCTTGCACTTTGCTCGAAAATGGTTTCTACCTCCGCAGTTTCCACATCTTTTACCCCATGCGGGACAAGCCTCTTTCCTACGAGGATGACTCTGGGCGCAGAAATTGCAATTTGTCACAACCTGTGGCTTCTCTCTTTCATTTGGTTGTGGAACCCTTCTGCGAGGTTGCTGACTGTGTCTGCTAAATCCAATCTTATCTACAGCGGCTTCTGGAGTTTCACAAGGTTTCTTTAGTTCGTCAAGTTGCGCAGTGGTAGCCATGAATGCTCTGCAAATATCTAATGCTCTCTCTAAAGTCAATTTCTTCTCACTAATCAGCTTCTCTTGAAGTCTGGGTTCGACACTGAAAACTATCTTATCTCGGATTAATCGATCCTGCATACTCGCAAAATTACATCCCTGGGCTTTCTCTTTCAGCTGAGTCACAAACGTGTCAAAGGGTGCCTTATATTGCATGTTCCAAAAACGGAATGATTCTAACACTTCGCTCTCTTTCGGGCAACAGTATTCCTTAAATTTCCTGACGATTGTGTCCGGATCATCGGGATCCTCCTTTTTATCAAACGAGAATTGATCAAAAACCTTGATGGCATCGGGGCCTGCGCAGTGTAATATGATTGCGATCTGCTGCTTGGCGGGTTTGTCAGAAGCGCCTGACGCTAGCATGTAAACTTCTAACTGCCGTTTCCATGTCTTAAAGCTCTCAGCTGCCTTATTTTCACTCATATCAAGAGGTGGTGGCGGTGTAAAATTAGTGACCATGCTTCTATCTCGCAGGTAGCAACTTCACTAACTTAACTGCTGTCGGATGGGTTAGTAAGTTAAATAGATTTATAAGGATTGATCGTATATTTTGTTCTTTAGTAAATCATCACCGCTGCTACCATGTTAAGTCGTAGTACATGAGAGCGAAAGAAGAACAACTACTCTTTCACGAGGTAACACTTGTTCTGAACCACTGGTTTCAAACACACATTCATATAAACAAATATAAACATACATATTAACATGCGCATTTATGCAGTTTTGAAGAAATTACAACGGAATCTCGAATGATCATGATAGCGTAAAGCAGAAGGAATGATACCATTTTACAGATAGTCCGTGTCTGACAGCCTTGGTGAGGTAATGTTTGTTAAATTGGCAACTCGATAACCTGCGCTATTGCTTTCCTGCTGAACCTCAAGAGAATCTTCTTAAGCGTGATCAAGCAACAGCTGCCACTGGCATGGCAAAATCACAGATTCAAAGACATGATTTAAATTAACTTTGGAAGATGTAAATGGGTCCACTTCACTATTTAGATTCAAGAATTGAAACATGAATTAACCCTTTCGATCCTGTTTCTCATCCATGACTCCCCTATGTGGCTGTAAAAATCCGAAATTTCATGATTTTTTAATTAGTGTGTATTCGCTTAAAAATTGCTGTCAACACTAAATAACACAAATTGTGATGATTAATATGTCAAATATTACTCTGACTTCACAAAAACAAACGAAAACAATTGTAATTATCCAAAATACTCTATATTCTCTACCATATACACACAGTGTATTCGTGACTTCCCTCATGGTGGGATTAGTTATGATTGAACTTAGTAAAGCACTCACGCAAGCAAAGGCCAGGCTTTTCTGGACACGAGCTGCAACAGTATCTTGA
Source organism: Prostheceraeus crozeri (assembly GCA_907163375.1). Lineage (NCBI taxonomy): Eukaryota > Metazoa > Platyhelminthes > Polycladida > Euryleptidae > Prostheceraeus > Prostheceraeus crozeri. Next base: position 304,190 of record CAJQUW010008766.1, read on the forward strand.
TTCACGTCTTATTCCGCCACTAAAGCAAACACGACAGCGCTGCATTGGATTTCTCTTACCATCAGTAGAGGGTATCCTTTCTTGAACATGTGTATTCGTGCGTTTTACATATATATATATATATATATATAAATAAGAAATGTGCTCTCCTGCCCCACCGAGAATTGTACTCTCCTGCCCCACTTGTACATGAAGGGACCAGGGCCTACAGCAATCGTCGGACCAGGCATTTGGAGGTGCTCTGACTGTCATATATCTTCATTCATATCAGTACATATCACAGCACAATCATATTCCGCAAAAGCTAACTCTAAATACGAAAATTGAGGGCCTACAGCAATCGTCGGACCAGGCATTTGGAGGTTCTCTGACAGCCATAGCACTTCTTTCACATCAGTACATATCAATGCACAATCATATTCCGCAAAAGCTAACTCTAAGTACGAAAATTGAGGGCCTACAGCAATGGACGGACCATGCATTTGGAGGTGCTCTGACTGTCATATATCTTCATTCATATCAGTACATATCACAGCACGATCATATTCCGCAAAAGCTAACTCTAAATACGAAAATTGAAGGGACCAGGGCCTACAGCAATCGTCGGACCAGGCATTTGGAGGCGCTGACAGCCTTAGAACTTCTTTCACAACAGTACATATCAATGCACAATCATATTCCGCGAAAGTTCATACGTGGGGCAGGAGTGCACATGGGGGCAGGAGCGTACAGTTGTGGGGCAGGGGCGTACATTTCATATTCGTCCGTGGGGCAGGAGAGTACAAGTGGGGCAGGAGAGTACAATTCAGTGGGGCAGGAGCGCACATTTCTTATATATATATATATATATATATATATATATATATATATATATATATATATATATATATAGCGCTAAAAGCAATTAATGACACAATTCAATCTACCGGAATAACTCAAGGTTACATATAGGGCAATATGGTAAATGACGACGCCTTGTCGTCATAGCGCATATGACGTGACGACAACGTGTCGTCATTAGGATCGAAAGGGTTAAGTGAATCATAAAATCAAGCCGGTGAAGATTGAATTAAAAACTTGAAATTTCAGCCAAGAAAGCACGAATAATATCGCGACTTTTCATGAATAAATTCATGAAATTCCCTTGATAATCAACTTGATTTCCGCTTAGTTGGGATGATTATTAGCAAATATTCAATTTTTTATATCCAACTTGTTTCATACTACTTATATAAGAGAGTCATCTCGGTAGTATATAAATTTACAAATTTTGACTTTTTCAAAAGTGCTCAAATAATTTTTAAAATTATTAAAATAATAATTTAATAATAATTTTTGGACCACGGGAATGTAATCTCCGCAAAAAAACTGAATCTTTTGATGTTCACTGTATACAGACACTTTCGACACATATCCCTACTCTATGCACATTGGGGATTTAATAGATGCTGAGTTACCACCTACCTGACATACTTACTTCTATGTCCATTATAATGCCGTTCATTAGATTTCCTTGGTCATTAACATAATTTCCGCTTAGTTGCGATGCTTGTTGGCGAATGTTTATTTCTTTTGATATCCAACTTGCTTCATCCCAGGCGGCAAAATCAACCGGTTTTTGACCTGTTTTCGTTACGCCTCTGTTCGACCAAAAGGCGCAACAATTGTGTGTCAATATGGTCGAAAAGGTCAATCAGAGGTTCTTAAGAGGCCAATTACAGGTCTATTGAAGGTTCATCTGGTCCAGCAGAGGTTGAAACGGTCGAAATGGTGTTGAAACGAGGTTAATCTTGGTCAAAAAATTCTCTTTGGGTCAAAAGCAGGTTAAAAGATAGGCCTAAATGAGGTCTAATTGGGTTAATCGGTTCAAATAAGGTTAAAAGCAGGATACCGGAATGATACTGTGGCTATATGAGGTGTAATTGATGACTAAAACCGGTTAAAATCAGGTCATTGAATAGAAATTCCTCTAATCATTCGAAATAACATTATATATGACCACAAAATCATGATTGCATTGTCTATCACATTATTGACAATATTTAACAGAAAACTTAAATGCATACATATTGTGTGTCACACAGCTACGTTTGAAATACCCTTAAACATAACAGCTTCCAAAGCTGCAGCTTTAACATGCTTTATGGAGAACACAGTAAATATACATGTATAACAAATCACATTATGAATCAGTTGAATAGTATATAATAAAGAGGAGACTTCTTCACTGGTTCTCAAAAGAAGTTAAAATGTCTCTGAACAATTCATATTCTGTTCCTTTCAAATACAACTCATCAAGTGATTCATCATCGTCAATTCCCATGGAAGCGATAACCTTACTATACTATAACAATCGTTAATCTAGTATGAAGTAGACTTAATGACTTTCAAGGAGCGTACAATGTCCAATGAAAAAGTACTCCGAAGTATTTATACGACAAAAATCGAAAGCACAAGTTAAAATATCACCAAAACCAGAGGAATTAAAATTGAATGATAACAGCTGACCAAATGTTGAGAGCTTCTCGACTAAGTAAATTCGGTAGTCTTCCAGTTTCATGTACCAAGTTAGGATGAGCAAGATGTTGACCCAGTTACAGCAGGCTCCATCAAATTATCTGCACACAGATCCCTTGTTCTTTCTCATTGGATGGTAACGCTCACCATATAAAACCAGAAGTCTGTAAGAAAATATGATCATAATGTTCGAATCATTCGACGATTGATTCTGATAAAGAAGTGTGAAATACAGGAACAATGCGCGCGTTCACTACATTAAACATGCTATAGTTCACTTCACGATAAAGATTCATATACGTTATTCTGTGATGTTTATGATGTCAGAGGGGTCTTGGGAGAGATGGATTTTCGAGGGGCTCTAGATAGAAGAAATCAACATTAACATTACACTGACATTAACGGGGACCGGTAGAATTCTGCGAATCTGCGGAAGATTCTCAATTTAAAACCAAGTACATGTATCTCGGTATAGCAAGTAAATTAACCACGGGAGGTGGGACTACGTACATTTAGATGGATATTGTCGACTTGATTGAAAGAATTGAAATACATGTAGTTATGTTTGTTCATAACAGAAATGCTTTTAATTTTTCATGGTTAATCCAGTATCACTTGTTTACTATGCTTTTTATGTTCATTCAAAATTCAAATATACATACAATCCCCAATCTCTCTCTTTTACTTTTCTATGAAAGTTTTATGGGCGAGCAGAAACTTTGTAAGTTCCATTTTTTTGCTTAAGCGTAATTACGTTTAAATGAAAAGCTGTAACCGGCTGCTGATCCAATTACCGTACAATATAGGCCTACCAACCACATGATACGTTAGAAACATTGATCTGTTTTTAAGTGAGTATACTATAGTCTTTTCCGGACACAACCTGTTGTATTTCCAATATGATGTGATATGATATCAATTTTTGCCCTATGGACAGCTTCAATTTCACAAAAATATGTCTTATCTATTAATAAAGCTAACTCAAAGGACCGTTTAGTTTGAATGTTCATCACCTTTATTTCGTTGCTGTAATTTTTCAATCCATGAGACACAGAATAGCTATAGACTAAATCATTAATTTAAAAGGAAAGGTTAATCGTCACTGGTATGCTGTAAGGTACGGATAATGAAAGTCATCAGAAATTTTGACAAGCATAACACTGTTCCCTTGTTAAACATGTAAATGCTTGTAAGCATAAAAACAAAATCATTCACTAAATGATCACATTATACTCTATGTGTATACAACTTACTAAAATATTTCCAAGTGGGAAGTTTGTTCCGTCAAGTTAATCTAAAAATTCTTGTTACGTGTGATGAAAGTAGTATCTCCAAAAGCAGCAGTGCTCTTTCTGAAAGAAGATGATCATTTAAGCATAATGTTATACTAGTAAAAGGGAAAATACTTACTATTGAAATTCAGATCATTCAAATGTATAATATTCTCAGTCCTCGTAATTTTCATTAAACGACGTTTTTTTGCGACGACATTAAGTGACGATAACGTTTGGATCCGGCGTTCAACCAAACAAGCTGACTTTTCGCATTACTTGACGTGATTTTTTCGGATGATATGATCTGAAAAGTTATAGATTGCACTAATTGAACTGTTTCACATGTTGGTATTCCGGAACAAGGCTTTATGATTTAGAGCCAACACTCTAAAGGCGGTACCAGTAACTAGCGGTAACTCACTTAGACATGTGCAGTTGTCTGATTTTTCACTCTTTCGTACGTGTCACTAATACGGTGATGTGATGTGTATACATAACAACTTTGTAATTAAATAAATGTACCCGTAGTAATATCGCATATTTATTGACAGCTATGAAACTTTCTGATAGGTTTTATTATTCAATTATGTTCGACAGTTTAGGAATTATGTGTAAAGGAGAATTACTCATAACCGCGTTATTTTTGGATTATCAGTTAGATATCGTATGGCTAAGTACGAAAATATATGCTTATTTGCCATAACTAGACTATAGCCATAACTAGACTACCTATAGGTATATTTTATACTGCATATTGATTATAATTATCGACACGTTGAAGAAATACTCTTTAGTTCAAAAAACAAATTTCAGGGCCTTTATAATACTGATAATTCGCTTATCAATGGCTTATATTTCCTGATTTTTAAACAGTTGTAGCACCACACATAAGGCACAAGGCCAAACACTTATACGCCGGCAAACATGAAACAATATAACGCAGGGGCATCCCTCCAACTTCATAACAATTTAACGATCACAAACAATAAACACATTAACAATCAACCCTTTCCTCCGCGTAATTAACTGAACGAGATACCTACATGCAATTACTTTATAGCCAACTTTAACTGTAGTAGGAAAGTGTAAAACTGTTGAACATAGATCGAAATATAAATGTCAACCTCTGTTGCAAAAATTCATAAAATCATGATAAATACTACAAATATTTATAGTAAAACATCTTTTCGGCTTAATTTTATTTTTACAATAATTACTAATACATCAATAATAGTTGAACTTACCAAATTTCAATTTACAACTTTTCTATCTAATATGTTAAAGGAAGATAAAACAATTGAATTGTTATCCAAAATTGTTATTCAAAATTACTGTCAAAACGAACGTTACGAATAAACCGATAAATCGACTTTGTAAGTTCAGTATATGATTTATATGTTAGATTTATGTCGAGTGAAGTCCTTCACTGCTTTCTTTGTGTCTGATGGACTCGCTCCATCAAAGCGACTTTTCACCACACCTGAAATAGAAATATTTAGATACATATAACATGCCTTAGAGCCGCTGTCACTGATAGAAAAGTCATGGGGTAATAGCTATTCTAGTAAGGCATATAAGCTTATAGTTTATATGTGAGGAAACTCCAGGTACTAGATGTATAGATTAAGATGTATGCCTAAAATTCGAAATTCCTAATCATTCATGTGACTCGAAAGCCATTCATCGCAACCTTATTATGACAGCGTCAGATAATCTATTATAATAATTTATAAATTTATTTTAAACAAATAAACCCCAAATGGGATTCATAGGGGTAAAAGTTACATAGAAAATAATGGGCGTTCTGACAAGACATTATTCACTACTTGCCTTTCATGTGAGAACATCCATTATTTTGTAAGTAACTTTTACCCTACGACTCCCATTTATGGTCTATTTGTTTGAAATATAATATACGTTTACTTACTTACTTATCATTCATTATAACTAAACACAGAATGCCATGTAAAAGCGACAGATAAAGTAGGGAATTTTATACACTCAGGTCATTTCTGAGTACTTTCTCTGGCCTACAGCAAGATTCCGGCACCGGATGCAGTTTCACTAGGTTTCAGTTTCCCACAGTTATCATACTAGCCTATAAAAGAAAGTGCAAGGAAAAATGTTTCCTTGAAAAAACAGAAGAGAACCTAGTTGCATTGATAAATCAGCTAATCCAATTGGAAATTGAAACAGGGAGAGAAAGAACTATGACACCGACGTCACCGTATTTACTGGGTATGTACGTTAGTAATGGAATCATCACAGAAAACTACAATCAGATGCGATGTTAACCGTACAAAAATGAAATGGTAAGTATTGATAGCTGAGAAAGTAACTTACGGTTTATCACTTCGTTTATTACGGTATTTTTTATACCGATGGTTTTTTTTGCCACTCTATGAGATTTGTTTTATCAACTCCACTCCGAATATTCGTCGGATTATATTGTTCGTCAATGTATTGATCGTCAGACCATCAGTATCTGACAGAAGGGTAACCTGCAAAAGTAGGGTAATGTTATTAATATAATGTATATATGCATTATATATTTCGAAATTTCATTTCAAAGATTCACGCCATTACATGAGTAACAGTAGAAACTCAGGACGTAGGCGGGAGAATGTTTCATTAGCATGTTATACAATCTTTATATGAAGAAATTTATCTAAATATTGTTAAAGATCTTTATTCTAAATATGCTTAAATATCACATAGTTATAGATCATGCAATAGTTATGATTTAGTTATTCGTCAATACAAAAGCGAAAAGTGACAAGATTCGTGAAGTACACCAGACATCGAAATTAAGAAAAGTATGAGTAGTCAGACAATGGCCTATACTTACTGTGGCTTCAAAATTTGCTGAATGTATGCTTGTCATATCTGCTTTCTCCGTTAAAGGAAATAGTGGTGCGCTACAAGAGTTTGTTTTTCCAAATCTTATTTCTTTTCGTAGATAATTTACTTCTTTTCTCAACTGCACCAGTTCGGTCATTATTCTTTTATGATTAGCTGTAAATTAATCAAAGTCATTAACATTCAGGGCGATGAAAACATACAGAAACGTTAAAAAAACTAACAGAATTACACATCCACATATCTTTTAGCTTAACGCCTGATATGTGAAGCAGCTATTACCTTCAATTACAGCATCCAGGTCAGGTTTCATAAGCCTTGCCTTCTTAACTGGAGGCGGCTTGGGCAGCTCATCTACATCTTCATCTGACGAAATTATCTGTAAAATATTAATAACTCTATACGATTCTTTAAGAAATCAATATCTACATGTACTTACTTCTGACTGTTTCTTCCAAAGGCCAGCTATCTTCTTAACGATAGGTGTTTCTTCATTTGTATCCAGCTGAAAATTTAAACATCGCGTGAAGCTACATGGTTTGGAAGCACTCTTAGTTGATGTTATTATGTATAAACAATTGATATCATAAAGTAGTCACAGTAAATCGACTTACGGTTACAGCCGATTGTTTTCCCCGAAGATCAGCTATTTTTCTACTCACACTTGGTTCTTCAGATGTTTCCTGGAGAAAAAGTAAAGTTTGTTCGGATAAATATAAATATTATACGAGTATACCACCCACTTACTGATTTTTCCAAAAGTTCATCCTCAGTTTCGGTGAATATCTTCTGAAAGACATGAAATTCCATGATCATGAGAAAAGCGGAGGAGTATCATTTTTATTTCTACTGAAAGTCTGCACATGTTTTTAATACAAAGGAGTGAAACACTGACGACTTTTGGTCTGATGACGATTATCAATACACTCATGTTTTTAACAATCGTTTGAAGAGAATGAATTGTTAATGACAGCTTCGAAGATTTTGCCTACTACAAAAAAAGACTAATGGTAGCTGGACGGAATGGAAGAGTTACAACCTTTCTTCAGAACTGGGACAACATAGGCTACCTTCCAACAACGAGGAAACTCATATCGAAAACCTACCTCTATTGCTATCTATGGACTGGAGGTTCCAAGTATCATCTCAACTGCCTTGAGCTGCTAAACGTGCTGAAAATATTTATTGGCAGAAACTCACTATCAAGTTGCAGTCACTGTCCATCACACGAGCCGTGGCTTCGTTAAGTCTTTCCTGTCGATACTATTTCGGCAAATACAGCTCTTAGTGAAAGTGTTTAAGTGCTAGTCCTTTAACATGCTATAGGTCTGTATCATGTTCAAAAGGCTCGCAATTGTACTGAAAGTCGTTCTAGTAGTTTCTTTGTTTACACTTCGTTGTGGAATACGTTACCGTTACCTTGCATTCAATGTATGCATGTGTGGCTACACGTGTTTGAAGCATTTCAACCACTGCAGACACATAACACAGGTTTCATCAGTGATGAACCCTGTGGTTAACTAACTGTAGTTTGTTAGACTGATGAGATTTTCAAGTTGATACTTAATACTTATCTTCAGTCTCACTAAGATTCAACGGACAACACTGGATTAGTCATGAAAGTACGTTTGGCTTCTAGGATTGAACACATGTAGTCGTTGAATAGTCTGTAATAATTATTTATCATTCATCCCAACACCGATTTCAACAGACATTAAGGGCTGTTGAGATCGGTAATAGCACTACGAACTTGTTAATTTATAAACTTACTTCAGAAGGTGGGAATGATTGCCGTCGGTTGTCGCGAATGGGTTGGAAATGGTGTCGAATCCATTCTAGCGCCTTGTTTTTTCGTTTCATAGTGATGCAAAAAGACAAGTGTCATTTAATAGATTTTTAGTTTCAGCCATTTGCAAAAGTACGAAGGTAGTTTCCTCAAAATCTAAATAAATTCGCTCTACATCCCGAAAACTTTCAAATATCTTGTATGTCAAGCTGGTGATATCTTTCACTTCGCATATTTCGAATCTCCTGGTGGCAAGGCGAAACACTAACACATATTTCTGCGACTTAAAAACATCCATATCCTGAAAGATAAAGAAAGATGGGTTCATGCACAATACATTAAAGTGCATGTTGGTACAATCAGATAATCCCATCGTGTATTTTAATTGATGAAAATTAGCATATTCATGAATACATTTGCCATTTATCTGACTTCTAGTAAATATTTCCACTAACTATATAAATATACGAGGGTCATCCCAAAAGTTCGTGCGCGGCAATTCGTACCTATGTTTTAACGAGATAAATGAATGTTAAATTGGTTTTCTGTGATGTATTTCGAGAGTGTGTTGAAACCGCAATTAACAAAGCATATCTATGACAAATTTCAGACCTCACCGTTCAAATTCAAAATCATAGATATCTGATTAAATTGATTTAAATCTAGATGGTCGGTATTCGATGAACAAAAGCACATTGATTTAAAATTATCACGCCATTTTCGATCACACAAACTGCTTCTATCATTCGTCATGGAGGTTACCATCGAGGAACAACGTGCGTTCGTTAAGATTATGACATTGCGCCATATATAGGCAGCAGAAATTCGCCAAGCTTTAGAAGAAGCTTGTAGGGACTCCGCCATGGCTCTACGAACCGTGCAGAAATGGGTCCAACGCTTTCAAAGTGGCGAGGGTAGCATCAAAGACGCGACTCGCTCCGGCCGACTTCCATCTGCTTGTGTTGAGGAGTCCGTGAATCAGGTGCGTGACTTAATGGCGAATGATCGACGATGGACATGCACGGAAATCGCCGAAAACCTAGATTTGTCGAAGTCCTCTGTTCATCGGATTTTGACCGACCATCTCAGGATGCGGAAGCTGTCCGCTCGTTGGGTGCCGCACAATCTCACCAGTGATCAGAAGGCTGACAGAGTTCGAATCTCAAGGCAACTCCTTCGTCGACACCAGCAAGAAGAGGACTTTCTCGACCGCGTAGTTGCCATTGATGAAACCTGGGTTTCCTGAATTTCCTACGAGCCTGAAATGAAAAGGCAAAGTGCGGAATGGCGACGACCAGGATCTCCCAGACCGATCAATTTCCGGCAGAAGCCCTCTGCTGTGAAACTGATGCTGATTGCAGCCTACGACACTTCAGGTATTGTTTTATCGCACTACGTGCCCCGTGAACAGACTGTAACTGCTGCCTACTACTCAAACTACCTCCGTGTCCATCTCCGTCAAGCCCTTAGAAGAAAGCGTCCGAATATCCGAAATCCATTGATTTTGCATGACAACGCCGCCTGTCATCGTGCTGCAGTGACTCAAGAAACATTTGAACACCTAGGTTGGGAATGCATTCCCCATCCTCCTTACAGCCCTGATATGAGTCCTCCCGACTTTGACCTCTTTGGAAAACTAAAAGAACCTCTGAGAGGCAAACGTTTCAGTGATCTGGACGAAGTCAGGAATGCTGCGAACAGTGTTATTCGTGATTTGAATTCCCCAGGCACTCTGAATGGAGTTGCCATGTTGCCACACCGATGGGAGAAGGTTATCTCTCTCAGAGGTGACTATATTGAAGGTTGACTTTGTTCGTTTGGTTACTTTTATGTTATAATAAATGATTATGTTTCACGCACACGAACTTTTGGGATGACCCTCGTAATCAATCACGACTAAAAATATGGAACACTCTTAAGGATGTATTTACCTGTAAACTTTTATCCCTCAAACTTGAATTGACAACAAACTGGTCCCAATTCCGTTTCAACCACTGCACATTTGTCCATTAGATCCTCCATTGCAAGTTTAGTCAGGCGAGATTCTACGTCCTTAATAATGAAAATACCATTTGAGATTGAAGAGCGAGGGTAGGAATACAGATCTTCTATTGATGTTATTCGTTTACAATATATTTCATTAACTCCATATTGTTTCTTTTTGCATAAGAATACACGTAGCAATTTCCTGATTTACAAGTGAACGTACAATTACTCTTGTCTGACGACAGCATGAAATTAGGAAGTTGAATTTTCTTGTAAGTTTCTGAATGTGCATCATATTGAGATAACTTCGTTTTCTTTTCTCTACGGTTCTTTATTATCGGAATGCCCTCATACATTCTACGCTTCAATTGTTCTAATGGTTTATTGTGTGATCTTATATATCTCTTTAAAAATCCCAAATGGCTTTCAAATGGAAAGGCGGAAATATTTTCGATGTTACCGTAATTAGTATAATCATCGATGAGATGAATCAAGGAGTGTACATTGTATGTAATGAATCTTTGTCCATATAACTGTTTGCTGTGCCTTACGAAAGCTTCTAAATACCCCTTGGCTTCCTCCAGATCTTGTGCAGGAGCACTGTTGCAACAGAGTATTTTCATAGCGCAGTGCAACAAAAGGAAATGTTGATACTTTTGCTTTGGCAGAATCTGCTTCAAGACAATTGGTCCGACGTAAAATAAGAAAAAACGAAATTCAACCGCTTTGAATTTGTCCATAAAGATCAATGATCGAGGTTTACGCGATACCTCCAATGGAAACTGGCGACCAATTTGAACAATGCGATCGTTAATCCTTTCTAAATCAGATCTTGAAAGCTTTGATGGAATTTTAGAAGTTAAAAAAGTAAGCATCCTCCGAACAACACCTAGACAAACCAAGTGCATAAAATCTAACGGAAACTCGGCGATCATATCCACTACTTCAATTAAAGGACTGACAGATTTTATGTGGTTTCTTATGCTATCAGACAGCGATCCTGTGTTCCCAATACATGCTTTGTACTCTACGAATTCATGGTGAGACCTGAGCTGATCATCCGTTGCAGCATATGTCATAGTATGGTCCACACACCGACCTTGTACGTGGGCATCGGTCACAGGAATGAGTTGCATTATGACTGTACGTTCCTTTCAAAAAAGATCTTGCAGGAGCATCACAAATAATTGCGGATAATATGATGAAGAATCTTTTTTCACACACAATAGTTGGTTGCGAAGCTTTCAGTTTTCTTATATCCTCGACCAGGGGTTGTAGAAACGTCTCAATAGGACTTGGCTTACCGTCACCATAAAAAATTCCAACTACTTCGGGAGTTGATGTTTCAACCCTAGCCAGTATCGGCCAGAACTCTTTGTTTCCACTTTTGGAAAGTGGTATACCGTCGACTCCAATAAAGAATTTCAATTCGTCACCGTCTTCAAAACTAACCAAAAGTTTTTCCAATACGTATAGAATTCCATAATAAATCATACGCCCATTTTGAAGCGTTATATTTAATACTTCGTCTTCTGATCCACGTAAGAGTGTACGAGCATCCTTTGGAAGTTCAGGATGAAATTGTATTAGTTTCTTAAGAAGAGTATTGATGCTGGCGTGGGTTGCTCCTGTTTCAACAGCCCAAGAATGGATTGCATCTCTAACTGTGTGACTCTCACCAACATCCCAAGGCGCCATATCGTCATCAGAACTTGACGAAAATCATAATATTCTGATTCTTCACTTTCCGGCTCACTGTTGGGTTGGGATGGGATTAACCGACCCCGTCCCGCCCTGCTCACCGTGTATCTCTGATATGGTACTTCCTTGATTCTCTGGAGCAATTCCAGACTCGACGATTAATGGATCAACGTCGCAATCGCTCTGACTGCCACATATAGAATCGGTCATGCTATCATTTAACACTGTTCTTAGATCGCGTTTTCGAGACCGCCAATTCTGATAATATTCTTTTCTTGACATGATTTTCGTCAACCGTCAACTTTTCTCTACCAGTAACAACTTTCCGGAAATTATCTGAATAAAAACAACGGAGAAAGTATGAGAAAAGATCAAGTTGACATTTTATCTCAGGGCAATTCCACGCGTTACGACGTTACGTTTTACGATTTTACTTAACTTCAAAAATATTTCCTGAATAGAAATAATTCTGAATTTCAATAATGAAAACCGAATTCCTGTGGGAAATACCATAGAATTAACTAATCAATCATTGAAAAGTACTAATAAGCTTGTATTTTGTCACAAATTGCACATATCCGCAAATGTTACGACGTTATGCAAATGCAACCTCAAGTTTTGCTACCATTTTCCATGTGAAATTTTCTGCGAATTATGGGAATATTATATTTATTTGGCATCGCTTTCTTGGTCTCAGAACTCATTGTTTTTGGTAATTGCTATTGATTAAGCACAACTATAAGGTAATTTTGAGAAAATCACAAAAAACTGGCGTTACGACGTTACGACGTTACGGTTACGAAAAAATCGATTTGAATTCATCATACGAATTGTAATTCAATAGAATTCGTTCTTAAAAATCATTTAGAATGTATAGTAAACAAAATCATTCATCGAACTAACCCAAACTAATCGATATTCATTGATTTTTGACCAATTTTGTAGATTTTTGGGGAAAATTGATTGATTTTGCTCATTGATGAACAATGGAATTTCATTTCATTCATATTAACATAGAAATTGTGCTAAAAGAATCGTTGCTGTTAAGTATGATGTGACTAGTAATGGTTTGTTGATGTCCACTGTTTCAACTCTTAAAATATTGGGCGTTATCTTTTCTACTGGTTTTACAATGTTCATGTTGCTGAGATTGCTAAGAAGTGCTACCATCATTTTTTTTATTTTACGGAACATGAAACGTCTTATATAATTGACTTCCAAAAGTTATACGTGTTGCATTTCTTTCATTCGTTCTATTCTTTTCAATAGTTATATATCCGTGTATTTGTAATATACTCGCGTACCTGTAGAAGCAACTTTCTCGTGTTGAATCAAGAGCAGCAAAAATTTCAAACTCTTAACATACTGTGAACTGTTGCTGATAATTATGATGAGAGGAAATATGATTATGCATCTTTTTCGTCCTGATTCTTGTGTGTATTAATAGTCAGAGCTGAAAGCTTGTTTCTTAATATCACGTTTTGTTAGAGTTGAGGGTTTAATTGCTGTGTTAGTTATCATAATGTATTAGTGTGATGATTTACTTTCTAGGCGATGAGTTCCCTTTGTGAGTAGGCCTATTCCGCCGAGGATTGAGAACCAGGGTAAGAGGTATGTTGTCGTAATGAATGAATAGACTCTTGTGTTTTGGTCAGTTGTTTGACTGGCAGGTTATTCGCCACACATCGTTGTAGTGCATCACCAATACAATTGATTGGTCCCCTACTGTAATTACTTTTGCGTAATTAATATGCTGTTTCCCGCGAATGATCTACGGTAAGTTAAAAAACCATCCTTCGTCTTCAGCAAGTGTCTGTATTCAACCAAGGCGATGTTAGTAAGTTAGTTATGAATCACTTTCACACGATACAAGCTCTTATAGCGCGCTCAGTCGACAACGCTGTACATAGCTTTCTCCATACTAATGCGTGCATCGACAACGCGGAATAGTCCAATAACATGAATCATGACTGAGCGTGGGAAAACAGATATGGAACATAGATATTTAGATTGTCTGTTCGAGAGTAAACACACTCCCCCTTGAAATAATAACATACATGAATTTCAATGTTTACCATCATCAGCTGTTTTCTAGGGGCACCAAAAGTCCGACAGGACGCGTGACAATACCTCGACGTCCTTGAAGAATTTTCACTCTTGCCGAACGGCAAGCACCACCCCGCCCTGAGCACAAACTAACAATTTTTGCCAAACGCCACTGAAGACGAGAACCTTTCTCAACAAGCAAACAAACATTTCCAACTTTCGGCAAATCCGTTGCTCCGCGATTTCTATGGATTCCACCAAAACTGCGCTCCCTCAACGACAGAACATAATGCTTGTTCCACAAATCCCAAAATTGGTTAACTAGAGCTGTACAATACTTGATCGACGGGACTTTAGGGGTGACTATAGCGCTCTCGTGAGGGTTCGAGCCCTGTTTTAGTTAAACGTTGGAGTATGAGAAAATGTGAGGGGGTAAGGATTTCTTCAACATCATCACTCACATACGTTGACGGACGACTGTTCAGCACACCTTCAATTTCACAAACAACAGTCCTGAATTCCTCGAATGTCAATGTACGTTTACCGAGAGTCTTTCTTAGGGCCATTTTAACTTCTCGTATTAACCTCTCATAGAAACCTCCCATCCAAGGGGCGTACTGAGTCGTAAAGTTCCATTCAATTTTCTTACAACTTGCGAAGTTTTGTATGCTAGCTTTTGATAGAATTTTCTCGGCTAATTTGAATGTGGGTGCATTATCAGACACAATGTTGGGAATGCCACGTCTAGATATGAATCTCTTCAAACATTGAATGAATGAGTCAGTGGACAAATCAGGAGAAATCTCGAGGTGAAGAGCACGAATCGTATCACAAGTAAAAAGGATAATATAACCCTTCCGGGTACCCTCCCCCTTGCGGTAGGAAAAATAAATCGGGCCGCAATAATCAACGCCGACAGTTGCAAAGGGACGATGTGCGGAGAGTCTGAAATCAGGCAGCTGAGGAATTGGTGGAAGTGAAAAAGGCAAACCTTGAACTTTCTTGCATATGAAACAACTTCGCAGGTACTTCTTAACCTTTTGGCTACGTTTCAGTAGCCAAAAGTTTTCGCGAATTTTTGCCATGGTTGCAGAAACTCCCCCATGAAAAACTGCATCGTGAGAACGGTAAATCAACATATTCTCTAACTCGATACAAGGAGGAATCAATATTACATCATTACTCGTCTTCAAATATGAAGACTTCGAAATTCGTCCGTGGCACCCAATAATACCATCATCATCGAGAAAAAGGTTCATATTTCGAATGCGCGTCGTTAACGGTCCTTTACCATTCAAATGATTAATTTCATCAGATAAATATTTTCGCTGCAACTCCTTGAGCCAAATAACTTGGGCATTATGTAATTCAGAAGCGGTTAACGGCTGAGAAATTCGTCTGCGGTGCATCAAGTATTCCCTGAACCTTAAAACGAAAGCTGTCACGCGTAGAAGTTTATTCCAAGAGGAGAATTTCTTTATGTCTATCAGCTGAGAAATACAGGTTTTGGATTCAATATCTGATACACCTGTTGTGACACCTACCGCTACATTGGCTTCAGCCATATTTCGTTCTGTTTCAAAGATAGCTTGTCCCTCTGAGTTTGGCAGGTTCGGCCAATGTGATTCTGGATAGCCTAGCCAGGCAGGTCCGTGCCACCACTTAGAACAAGAAGCGAGCTTACTAGGAGAAATGCCTCTAGATGGCAAGTCAGATGGATTGTCTTCACCTGGTACATGATTCCAAGTGGCATTGGAACTTGACGACCGAATCTCCTTTACTCGATTTTGGACGAATACCTCCCAAACCTTATCTGTCCTCTTAATCCACTGTAATGTAGTCATACTATCTGACCACAGAAATATCGAGTCGATCGAGCAGACATCCTTGAACGAAGGAAGAATAAACTTCATCAATCTGGATAGCAATAAGGCACCAAGAAGTTCAAGACGTGGAAGAGAGTGACTTTTAGACATAGGAGAAACTCTCGACTTGTTTGCCACAATGTTCGTCGATACTGTACCGTCGTCATACACAATACGCACGTAAATAACTGCCGCATATGCTGATTGCGAAGCATCACTAAATCCATGAAGCTGAACATGACATACCTTCCTAGGTTCAGTGCTTTTAAAAATGAATCGTGGTATTGTGATCACAAGGGAAGAAATATTACTGATCCAATCATACCAAATTTTTAAAAGCTCGGGATTGTCAATCTTTTCATCCCAAGATCGATGTGTGCTACAAAGCGTTTGGAAAATCATCTTGCTTTGGACAATTGCAGGGGAAATCAATCCAAGAGGATCATACACACTGGCTACAGTCTGTAGCACAGTTCGCTTCGTTGGTGTGTCAGGTGAAATGTCACTCAAATATCGCAAATCTATAATGATTTCATCAGTCTCTTCATTCCACTCAATACCAAGGACTTTTTGATGTTTCGGTTGAAGTATTGGGTTTAGTTCGGAGTCAGTGAACGATTTTCCATCAACCGTTTCTGTGCTCGATGTATCTGACGGATTCAAAGATGTAACAAATTGAGTAAATTCTCTACTGTTAGACTTCCATTGTCTCATATTGAAGCTGGCTTTCTGAAATGTTCTCTTCGTACTTAGATATATCCGCTTCGCTTCATTCAAATTAACACATCCCGTAATCAAGTTATCAACATAAATGTGATCAGATATTTTGTTGAGAACATCACCAATTTCATTTTTACATTTGTCGATGTGATATTTCAAGACAGTACTTAAAATGGCTGGTGAAGCTGACAAGCCGAAAACCAGACGAGAATATCGGTAAATGACAACTTCAGGGTTCTGTTTCGATAAATCATCTACCCAAAGAATTCTGAGAGCATCTCTATCAACGGGCGCTATCTTGATCTGAAGAAAGGCCTTTTCAATATCCGCGAGAATTGCGATCGGAAAGTATCTGAATCGACTGAGTAAAAAAGCAATTTGCGGAAGATGAACTTCTCCTGTCTGAAGACAATCATTAAGAGACGGCTGATATCTTTCTTTGGCAGAGGCGTCAAGA
Organism: Prostheceraeus crozeri; assembly: GCA_907163375.1. Lineage (NCBI taxonomy): Eukaryota > Metazoa > Platyhelminthes > Polycladida > Euryleptidae > Prostheceraeus > Prostheceraeus crozeri. The sequence goes on from CAJQUW010008766.1 coordinate 321,401, forward strand.
ACTATACGAAGCTTAGTGGATTCAGCTGCAGGTCTGAGTACGGGAGAATGCGGAAGATAATGTAACAAATTATCTGTCTTGCGGACATCAGTTACGGATTCAATTATCCCTTTTGATAACTGATCTTTCAAAATTCGATCGTATTCCACAATAATTTCGGGTGACTTTTTCAGTTTACGAATGCATGAAGACAATCTACTACTGGCCATTCTGAAATTCGTTGGTAGTCCTATTGATTTCTTGTCTTGCTTCCACGGAAGAGGTACTGCGTATCCATCATCAAATTCAATCGGAAGGGGCATAAACGGAGGTTTACCTTCATCGGGAGAAATGCCAATATGTTCCAACTCCCAAAAAGTTTGAATTTGTCTTTCAAGTGGTACACAGTTCGAGTGTGTGGAAGATAAATTCACATGAATATTTTGTGGATTATCAGGCATAGTCAATCGCATAGGACCACAAGCAAGCCAACCGAGCTTGCTAGATACAGCCACTGGGCCGTCTTCTCCGCGGCGAATGTCACCATGCACAAGGTCATAATACTGATCGGCACCTATCAATATGGAAAATTCGGTAATCTGTTCACGAAAATCAACGGGATCTGCTAGATCCAAATCAAAAAATTGCGGAAATTGTGCTACATTAACCGTTTCGGGAGCTTCACTTATCATCGGTGTCGTGCTACCACGCAGTGAAATTAGATTTCGGCTATCCGGTTTTCTGATTGAAAACTGAACTAATTCACTGATGATTCCAGTCTTTTCTGCTCTCCCAAAAGTAGAAACGCTCAGATTATGGCTGCGGCTGTCACAGCACTCAATTCCCAGAGTTCGGCAAACATCTTCTCTAATAAAGGTTCGGTTGCTAGCCGAATCAAAAAGGATGCGAACTATTACTTCTCTCGACCGGTCGGGTGAAACTAGAACCGCTCGAGCTGTGGGCATGACAACACATGTCGAACTGCGAACTGCAAGAGACATATCTGCTGATACTTTAGCGCTGGAAGTTAGAGAAGCCACTGAAGTTGGTTGTTGCACACTGGCGCTACTATCGGTCGAAGCGGTAGAAATTGGAGACGGAGTAGCAAGTGGTCTGTTCCCACAAATGCTGATGTGATGACATTTTTTACATCGCGAACATTTCTTTGATGACATGCACTGACGTCCAGTATGTCCTTTAGAAAGACAACGAAAACAAAGTCCCTTTCTTTTCAAAATCTCAATTCTTTGCGTCACATCGGTGACCGTATTGCAAGACTTTGAATCGTGATCTTGATTGCAGTATTTACACGATTGTGCAGCACTATCTGCATTACTGGAAATTTTTGTACTAATTTTAGTCGCAAGAGTTGCGGCTGACCGCAAGCGTGCTGAAAATACTCGGCCTGCTTCATTTTGGGAAGCAGATGAAGACTTTTCATCTTTTATAAACTCTCGCACAGTGATTTCAGCTTCAAGTAACCTCAGAAAGTAATCTAATTTCGAGATGGAACGTCCATCAATATTTGATCGTTGAAACATGCTGAGTTGCACTTCCTCCGGTAATTTCGCCAAAATAACTTCGTAATCGCCCGCATGAACATCTAGTTTCGACAAGTTTCTTGTATGGACAACGACGTCGTCAAAAAATCGTCTGATATTTTTAACAGATACATGTTTGAGACCATGAAGCTTATTGAAGTGCTCCCTCGTTACCTCTGTGACATTGCCGAATCTATCTTTCAAGATCCTGATCGCTTCTTCGTAATTGTTGCCTGTCAAGGAAAGACCACTTACGGCAAACTTTGCATCACCTCGAAGACATGCTAGCAGATAAGAAAATTTTTGAACAGAAGCAAGCCTAGCATTTCTATCAATAGAAGCCTCAAAAATTTCCCAAAAACTTTGCCATTCAGTCTTTGTGCCGCTGAAATGTGGTAATTCTAATTTTGGCAACTTCACTACCGCGTTCTCAATAGGAGTTTTCCCAATATTTCCGTTAAATTTCGGCTCGGTCTTATCCAAGAACTTTTTCAAATCATTTATTGCTGCATTCGAGGAAATGTCATATTCAAGAACTTTCTCGACTTCGATCTCTAAAAGTTCACCATCTTTATCATCATCGCTATTCCAAGACTCAAAAATAGACTTATCAAGAATTCTTAGTTCATCTATCTTGTTCAAGAGAGTTTCTAAAATACCACTGGCTAAATTCTCCTGATTACTTTGAATAGCCGTTTGACTCTTAGAACACAACTTTGTTATCATAGACCGTAAGGGAATACGTATTCGTGAAAGATTGGGATCCATGATAAATCAACACTCTCAACAACAGACACGACTGGGCGAGGTGATGTCTGTGTAAAGAATAAATTTTCGATATAAGTTTACTTTCAGCCTTCGAATTCAACGTTTGGACGATGTACGAGTATAATCAATTAACGTCCAGTAGAAAATTTGCAAAGTCACTCAATGTATGCACAGATACGAATGAACATATAAAACAAGAAAATGCATGTACCGAGCATAGATGGAAACTGTAAATATTCCTCAGGAATGTGATTAATGATTCAATTAATCAGACAATGTCCTGTGTAAAGCTAGATTTCACATAAATTCTTAACCGACACTGGAAGATTACATCAATTCAATCACTTAACATGAACAAGTACTCATCGGTTATCAGAAAAGGTTACTTATGTTGTTCATAAACGATTCGTTCAAACCCAGTATCAATTAATTTGACAGTAGTACTTCAAGTTCGATATCAGTCAATCAAAATCTACACTGAGATTCTCCCGATTAATATTGAATTGATCGCATCTAACTTTATCTATAATATGGATGGGTCTCACCGGAATCCAATGGCTATTGTCTCCACAATTTACACAGCAAAATGCCGATCACATGCAGAACCGTCTTCAATATAATCCGAACGATTATCCAAGTAGCAAAATATTCGGGCTGATCTAAGTTCGACTGTAGAGGTCAATATGCCAATCTGATTCGTCGATTATCGTAGCAGTTATTCACGAAGAAACATTGCACAATTTGAAGAGGTCGTGATGAGTTCTTTGCAGTTGGGCGCCATGTAATTACTTTTGCGTAATTAATATGCTGTTTCCCGCGAATGATCTACGGTAAGTTAAAGCTTCAGCAAGTGTCTGTATTCAACCAAGGCGATGTTAGTAAGTTAGTTATGAATCACTTTCACACGATACAAGCTCTTATAGCGCGCTCAGTCGACAACGCTGTACATAGCTTTCTCCATACTAATGCGTGCATCGACAACGCGGAATAGTCCAATAACATGAATCATGACTGAGCGTGGGAAAACAGATATGGAACATAGATATTTAGATTGTCTGTTCGAGAGTAAACACACCTACTGTGTGCTGTTACCTAAAGCAACAAAGCTGAATAAAGATAAGATACTCAATATACACGTATGTATGATACTTCTGATCGAATATAACGTGCTAACCGAACTTAAGTAACGCTTAAAGTTTTAGTGGTGAGACAAAACCGTGTAGGCCTATCTGTTACGGTGATTAATTGATGATATCTCTAATTAGTCAAAGAATGTACTTTTAATAACACATCCACGTCATTTTGCATGACTCGGTGTATAATTCGAAGTGAGAATTTCATGCACAAAATTGCTCATGTTTTTAAGTCTTCTAAGCATATAAATTTTGTAACTGAAATCAAATTTTGAAATAAATGTAACAACATAAATTAATAGGGCCTATCAATTATGATTATTAAAGATACCAACATCCGAGAAATGTTGTGAATATATCTTGTCAAAATTAACTTTGAATTAAAAAAACGCCAATTATCATTTTGTGATGTAGGCATGCCTCGCACACAAGCCAACATTAAACACAAGAAGGAACTGGGGCGAAGATGAAGTCAGTCAATATATCAGTGAGCACAGCGACTCGGAAATTTCCGAAGGATGTCTTTAAATTGCAGGAGGTTGTGAAAACATATACGAAAAATTCTTTTTATGAAGAGGGAGAGAAGATGTAAAGATGAAAGCAAGTCGTCATAGGCCCCATATATCATTTTCAAATCAGATGATTAAGCCTAACGATTATGAATCAATGTATGGACATGGAGATAACACTACCTATATTATCCAAATGATAAATTTTGTCTGATCTTTAATGTGTATGACAATATGACATGAGTAAGATGAACTCGTACAGTCCAAGTCATGTGATACAACACATACAGTCTAGGTGTAAAGTATTATTCACTGGTTTAATTAATACAGTCATATGAAGTTAGCTAAGCATAGATGTAGCGACATTTAAAAAGATACAGAACAGATTAGTTTATCATTAAAATTATTAAGACAACAATTTTAAGTTTAAAATCATTCAAAATCAATCAAAATACATTCTATTCTATGAAATTGAGCACAAAATACTCTAATGCTCATTTCCTTAATATACGGAACATATGAACGGTTTATTTCTCCAAAACCATTTTATACTTGTCCCGTTTTAACCCCCAAAACGCAGGGTAGGCCTAATCATGGAGCAGTTTCTGGGTTAAATAAGTACCGGTATAAAACTACAGCGAACTGAAGCAAATAGTTAAAGGTTTCCATTACTGATTTCCCGTAGATTATATGTGGGTTCATATGGATTTATATTTAACGAGATATATACCGTTAAGTGTTTATCGAATTTGTCCCGTTTTTTTACCCCGCTCGACTATAATTTGAATATGCTCTAATAGACTATAACTTGAGTCCATTTTCATCATAAAACCAGTACCGTATTAGGCCTACTTACTTACAACAACCGTACAAACAAGTCATCGTGTCAATAACGTGTTTCGATGTAGGCCTATTTACTTAAAATGTGAACTGAACACCTACAAGACGAAAATATCCTTTTGCAGTTATTATCTGTCTATATTCAATACTTATGATCTAAACAGTAAATAACAAAAGAAAAAATTAGGCTATGACAATACTAGTAATAGAAGCCTACTTATATATAAATAAGACAGTTTATCCCTGATAGCGAATTATGCCTATGTTACGGTTATCTTAACTAGGTCTATATATTCAAGATTTTTAAATACTTATTGCTAACTTCATAGCCGAAATTATGCTACTCGTTCAATAGTCCATTTTATGTTATTTGGTTCGTAACAAGGGACAATCTGGCTCGACTGGATTCTTTACATGATTACCTAGATTAATTCCAAAATTTTCGAAGAATAGAACAATCGGCGCGCCGTGATCTAGTGGTTTATATTATACTGGGAAGCCACCACGCGGTGCGAGCCTGCTTGAATTTCAGGCGCACAATCCGGCGTGTCCTTATGTTAAGATGACAATCAGGCAGTCTGGAGACCAGATTAAGATCTTTACACGGTTCGATGGATATGTTCGGTGCATCTTGGTTAAGTCAGTACGCCGATTTTAGAGCAAGGCATACTGACTTTAACCTGAGGAGCGCCGAAGTCGGCGCAAGCCGCGTCGACTTTGGCCAAATGTGTGCCGACGTTTGAGGAAGGCAAATGAATATTTTATGATTTATCATGCCAAATAGAGGGATGAGAATGCTGTTAAGGGGCCCTGGCGGAAATCCACCTATCGGCGGACAAATCTTATCCCTGAAAATATTGTAAAACAAGAATTTAAGAATTAATTACTTTTTATCAAGTTCATAACAATTTCAATTAACAAATCAAACATAAAAGAAAAACGATGATGATCCGGAATGAACGACTACTGTAGCGACAGGCAATAACAAGGAATCCCGGCGCGCCCTCGTGCAAAATCCAAGTGTTTTTGTTCCAGCGCGCTATCTTGCGCTCCCTGCCTGGTCTTGTGAATGTCTTCCGTGTATAGTACGCTTAAAATGTATGGATACTGACGGTTCAACTAAACCTCACAAACATATCCATGCCAGGTCTTTATCGCAAATAATACATTCAAATTACCAAATTCAAGAAAACTCAAATATACAAAATATTTCATAACAGTTATAGGGATTTAATTCTGTAATGGACGTATTGGTCTTGGCGAGAATTAAATTTGAATGTTATATATATACTATTTTACATTCCAAATTATCGGAATATTAACATGAACGCTTCGATACCAAAGCAAACAATATATATATATATATATCCCCAACGGCATTCGACAGTAGATCTATGATTGAAGCCAAGATATTCCATAAGGTGAAACTACCAGTTGCTCCACTAACACTACTATCATCGAAAATAACTACCGGTAAATTAATATCTGACCATAATTATATATATAAAGCGTGTCAATAACGTGTCTGGATGTAGTTATTTAAAACATTAACACCTAGGTACATAGCATAATTATTCTGCTCTTAATCTATGATGGGCCAATAGTCAATATTCATGGTTTCTTATCAGTAAATAGTTATCACAAAGAGTTATGAATCAAATCCTCGTGGAAAGTCTCATGGTGTCATCGAAATCACCATTTAAAAGTGTATGATAAATACATAAGTAGGTCACAACTCCATGGTTACAGAGATCTACATAAGTTCAGCCAATCAAATTCAGTAATATTGTTCCAAGCGAGTAGACATTATTTATTTTTTAATATTAATATTGTAAGTTCTACGTGGATGTTACTAATTCATCACATTATTCTTTCAGGTAAAGAAAGTTAACTTGACATTTCTTCGGCATAAATGCAACATGTTTTATATTATAAAATCATAATGATATGATGTTATCTGATATAGTCTCACAAATCAACTTTTGAAGTCGATGGCTAAGCGTATAGACCATGTCTGAAAAAGATCCTTACATTGACCGGTTTTCATCAGTGAGATTAAAAGTAGGTTTGTAACAGGTTAATCGGGTTGACATATTAACCTCTAATTAGCCTACTTTAGTCCGCTGTGTTCATTTAGGGTTAAATACCGGCTGAAAAGGTCAAAATGGTCGAAATACGGTCAATACCAGGTCCATTTTGCCACCTGGGATAGTACTTACTTATAACGGGGCGTCATGTCGGTAGTATTTAAATTGGCAAAAATTAAGCTTTTTCAAAACTGCTTAAATAATTTTTTGGACCGCAAGAACGTAATCTCCTCAAAATGCTGAATCTAAAATTTTCATTGCATACGGATGCTTTTTTGAGTCGACAGTCTCCCTACACTTACGCTATGGTTTATAGCAGGTGCTATTATTCGTATGCTTAAAAAATCCAGCGGTCAAACATAGTTCATCAACCCTTTATGTCACCAACATTTGTAAAAATGAATAGTGCCATCTGGTATCATCTATAGACATCGAACATCAACAACAGTTAACTAGGCCTTAGTGCTGCTTTAGTTATAATACCTTAGTGCTGATCCGATGTCATGGTGCCATCATTCGTTAGATTTCATCTAAATTTGATAGCTACTCGTCATAGCTGTGCACAGCTTTCCGTCTCAACATCAGACGCTCAGAGTGAACACTTTTACCGCGCGTCCTCGAAATACAGCTGCATTCTTCGAACAATCGAACACAGACGCTGTTTTCATACGGAACATTGATGTTCAGAGAGCGCACGCCCACACCAATCTCGGCTTTCCGCCGATCGATGGATATAGATGCTTTGTCTTCTCCAAATTTTGAAATGAAATTCAACTTGTCTCATTAATGACCCAGAATGACATTAAAAGTCGTTTCATTGGTATAATCTGCAACTGAGACGCGGTACGTAAATTGGAAAGGGAGACGTAGCCCAATTGTCATTGTCTTCGCGAACGCGTTGCTTTTCAGAGAACTCATAGGCTCATACCTTATAATCAACAGCAGGTGATGACGTTCAAACAATGACTACGATCATATGATGAGCGTTCGCCAATGACCCGGTTCGTAGGAATCCAGGAGGGCTATGCTGACAGTTCTCAGGGGTATGGACGAAATGACTAGCTGCTCCGTGCCGTTGGCACTAAGGGCCAAAATTTTTCTACGTTTAAAATGGTGTTTTCATACATTTATTTGCTTTTCTTGTAGCTACAACTACTAGAAAAGCAAATAAACGTATAAAAACACCACTTTGAACGTGGAAAAATTTTGGCCCTTAACCCTTTCCCGTCGGCCTACGGGCAACGGCCGTAGTTGGACCCCCGGCATGCGGGCAAAACCCGTAATCAGTGAGAAGTCGAATATATGAAGTATGGATGCGCTGCTGACGAAAGTAGAGCTATTCACTCATCACATTTTCTCAGTGTGCAGCAAAAGAGAATTTTGAACGCTTTATTCGTTCTTGTGGCTTGCCTGACAAGATTGTTTTAGCTTCAGTATCGACCGATCAGGCAGACACCGGTGCAACTCAACGGGCGCAGCTGTGAAGTCATTCTTACGCAGATGCTACCTCCGAGCACTGCGTCATGTCTCGAAGACCCAAAGACCAAACCAGCCGCAAAAGAATTGCATTGAGATGGCATTCGAGATTCATCAGGTGAAGAAGATTCCTGAAACTGATCCATCAGAACATTGCACTCCGTGAAGAAGATGATTCAAGCAGTGAAGACAGCTGAGAATGGTTAGGGAGCGGTCGGGTGAAGGCCCTAAATTTAGTGACATATCCTGACTGATCCTCTGCGAGTTCTTATTCGGATTCTCGTTCTTCGCATCCTCCCACATTCATGTAGGTAACGAAGGATTTCATTTGCAAGTTCTTGACAGTAATGTTGATGTCGTATTGAAAATTCTTGATCAGGAATCGCTTACCTAATGCACAAATAGGAAAGCTGCACGTGACTTAAATGTTAACAGAAAATAGAAAGATGGGAAACGTGCGTGTGATATATTCACACACGGCAGAGGTCTGACGTAAAAGCGAAATGAGCAAGTTTATCGGAATGTTAATTTTGATGGGAGTGATACAAACCCCCAAAATACAGGATTATTTTTCTACAAATTATTTGAGAGAAACACCCTTCTTTTGCCCCTAAAAGTCATGAGACTTTGTCGCTGTTTAAGCTCTTTGAAACACCATGTGGATTTCTGTGACGATCTATCTTTACCAAAGACAATATAATATACATTATCTTTGATCTTTACTTTTGCTATGAATATGACGGTTGGATGTATTTCAATTGTCTGGTCATTGCAAGATGTAATAGACTTACATAATAATAAATTAATAGAGTATGCTGTACTGATGAGGGGAGATAACCCAGAAACATGTTTACAGCTCCCGTGATCGCTATAGAACTCTACATTTTATGTTTTACATATTTGTTCACAGTCTGCGTTTTACTATCTGAATTCGCTTAATTGTTGGTCTCAGATATCAAAATTTAGGATCAGAATATCTTGATGAACCTCATCTGCGACAGTTTTGAATACCGTTGCATATGATTGTTATTATCCATTGTATTCAAAATTTAAACCTGTTTGAGTCACAATCAACCGGATGTCTACGTTTGCAAAATTGACTTTCGGTGGACTCAATCTAGGTAAGTTTCATCATCTGAGTAGTTGTTATTGCTTATAGCTAGGTTAAGGCAAGCCAGCGCAGATCTCGCGGACTGGATTCGGCCATCACATATCGATCCGCTATACATACGGTCGGGCCGAAGTTGGTCATCACAAATCGACCCGCCTAATACGGTCAATAGGCCTACACTGCGGACCGAAGTGCGGGGCGCCAGGAAATGTCGCGTTTGGGCCGAAATTGCTCGGCCGACTTTGGCCCACACCTTGGCCGACTTTCCGTTTGTACAGGCACGTTATTTGCGATTCTATGACGTGGAAGCAAGTCACGGAATGACAAACTGAGAAAAGTACAGCCAGGAATTAATTGCATGCTATTACAGAAAGCAAAATACGCTTACATCCCAGACAAAAACCTATAATTCCCGACAAATTTCTTTGCTCTCATGACTTGTCTTCATGAGCGTTCCACAATGCTCAATAATATGTGTTTATAAAATCAAATGGCTTTCAATGAAATGTACCTTAGTTTTAGTCTTTCAATCAAACTTACTGCAATATTCCGCATAAAAGTGATATTCCTTGAAAAACCGCCGATGTTGCCAAATGAATAGCCGACGTGAAAGGGTTATAGTCCGGCAGCCAGAACGAGTTTCTGCAGGGAACGAGGCCGAAAGTGAGACTTTCACAGAATGATGTACACCCTATGCCTGCTACGAATCTGCAAGTCTGCCGAGTTCTAGTGAGTTCCTCTTCTTGTCAGACAAGATCAAAGAAAAACACATGTAAATCCAATGGGACGCAGATTGCAGTTTTTGGCTGAAATGAAATTTTGTGTGTTTTCTCTGATTAAACGAAAAGTATTAACCCCAGAGTCATAATTTTTGGCATTGAATGTCTTCAGGTCATTTCCTATGATGTGCATGTGCTTTTATCATGCATCTAATCGGCAATGTATGTGAGAATGTGGTTGAATGTGGATACAGTTGCTCAAAATGTTTGTGTTTGTCGACATTAAGAGGCTCGCCAAATCTAAATGTGTTTAGCTTTATAGACAGTACCCGCCGAGCAAGCTTTGTCCGCGGACAAAACGGGTAAGAAATGGACATCCGTCGGTCTTCCATTAACTCACACTTTTGTCCGCGAGACTACGGATAAAGAACGGCAGTATACGGAAATCCATCGGGCATCCGTTTCTCGGACTTTTAATTCATGATTTACGGACTCTTCACGGAAAAGAAACGGTTGCGCATGTCCGGAAATTTCCGTGTAAATTCTGATATAATATACATACTTGTTCTGCTTAAACTTATCGAATGCTACTTGATTCGTTTATCTTTTAGTCCTCTTTTTGGTTTTATCAAACAACATCTAAGTCGAACGTTTGCTGAAAGCCTGGATGCAGATCACATTCCAGAATATTTTGTGGTCTAGCGATGAATTGAAGATCGATGATCTGTAATTCGGCATCTTGTTTTAAGTATTATTAAATCGAATCGTTTAGTTTTATGCTTGATTGCATTCTATGTTTCTACTTTTGCCGAAGTGTGCGAGAGTACACCGTAGGCCGCCAGAATCGAACGCGTGCATAATTTCGACAGGAATATAATTTTTTTGCGTAACATGTAATAACCAGGGCAATTTCTTGCTATTTTTATAACTATGATTTCAGTGAGCATAACAAGAACATCGCCCTGTATGCATTGCGTTCATTTCAATTTCTTTTCTATCGAATCCTTGTGTTGTGGATGTCGGGCGATCTTGGAAGTTATAGTTTGTGAGTTGTGTTCAATTCATTTTGACGGGCGGTAATGTCACTCATGAACCATATGCTTGCGTCTGCAAGGGCAATCTAGTCACTCTGTTACTATACAATTGCCTTTGGTTGTGATTCAGTTGAAGCAAGTGGCGCGCGCGAATTTTCTGTTCGACGCGGCATAAGCACTTTTTCACACACGACACGCATTTTCAAGCAGCGCAATGTTTTGCTATCTTGTGATCGATCTCCCCTTTCGCTTACGTGATTGGCCAGGCCGTGAAGCGCAGTCAACGTCGGCAACTTGCAGAGGGAACAGGGAACAGCCGATCATCAACTTTCACAATTGCAGGCGAATGTCGACTGAGAAAAATGACTTGGTTATCTCAATGTCTCACCGTTGAAGGTGGATGTGATTTGTTCAATGCTTAATATATATCTGATTCAGTGTGGTGCAGTTTGGAGAACAATTCAACGTCGTCTAATGGCATTTCACACCGATTTGTTCCTCACAATCTAAATTAACTGACTGTACATCTTATGCCGTGAATAATTTTCTAGTCAGCCTGAATACAGGTCTGAATTTGCACTACATTCAATGGAAAATTGGTTTCCTGTGATGATCTTGGTGAGTCCTAGTCGTGGCCATTAGTATTCCAGACCCCAACAGGCAGACAACGAAAAACAGCTCAATGTTGTCGACTTACTTCCATTTGTCATCGTCACTATGTCTTCTGCATCAACAATATTGACAAAATGGTAAGTCGGAAATTCCCTATCAATTTCTATTTGCAGTCATGTTTCTTAACAATACACTGTATTGCAGTCACATTAAAAACAGCAAGGCTCTTAAGGCCTAGACTATACGTAGCAATCGCGCCTTATGGATCCATGCGATTTGAAGTTTTCCCAGTTCTTGGGGCGGATTTCACATTATACAGTGCAATCATAATTTAACTATTTCATGAACTACACAACTGGATTTTCCACTAAACGTTTGAATTTTCATAGTTTACGCAATACGTATGGAATTGAAAAATTAAGAGGATTGATTTTGCTAATAGATTTCAATTTTTCATTTCATCACAGTATGGGACAATCGTGGAAATTTTATACATGATCGAAGTCTTACAACATAGTTGAAATTACGAATATGGCATACAAGGACAGCATAGACAAACTATAGGACACAGGGCTGTGGAGGCGTAAAAAATTGGCCGCCTACGGCTTTCGAAATTTTAATGAATGATGTGATTTGATATAATCCTATTTATTATTTGATGCATATTTGATGTTATTTGATATACCTTTGTTATAGATGCAATTTATGCCACCCAATATAAAAAATTACTGAATGAAGTTTAGATATCGTACATGTCCTCCATTGAATAGATTCCATTGGTTTACTACCGTACAAGTAATTCATCAGTCGTCTGTAGTGTATTTAGTAGTTGTAGTGTCCGCTATTCAATAACAGAAGTAAATCTATGAAAACATATGGTGCGAATTCGGCTATTGTGATATTAGTTACTTCGGCGTTTGGACACCATCACCGCCGTTTCCTTTGATTAATGAATGAATTTTCATTAATTAGTAGGTATTGTATAGGCAACAGCTAGCCGATCATGTCTGTGAAGTAGATCCATTAAACTTTCTGATTGATGAAATGTAGATCTAGGCTGGTTGAGAAAACATGAACTCATAGAAATCGACCATAATCCGATCTTTATATGAACGTCATATTTGTTATGTTTCTTTACCAGACTACGTGAGGGTCTAGCTATACGCATGATGTTCATGAAAAACTCCGAATTATTTAACAGTACTGTAGAAGGCTACTACTACAGTAGTAGCCTTCTTTTGGCACTGTTCAATAATTCGGAGTGCATGAATCTGGTTGGGTACTGGGGTCAAAGATGAACATCTATGACAGCAGCACCCAACCAAATTTGTAGACTACTGTAGCCTACCGTGTTAAGAATAGCAAGATTAATCATCAGTGTGTAGAACTAGACCGACAACGGAAAATTAATTATATCGTATAGCATCATATCACGTTTATACCATGTTATTATTATAACTACAGTATATGGTATTGCTGAAGTCTGAGGCGGAGGCACTTTTCAAATAGGCCGCCTCGAACACAGCCCTGATAGGACATCCGTAAAGACAGTGAATCGATGTGTCAGTTCATGCATCGAATTCATTTTATAATTCTAAAAATTTCTGTCGATGTTGCATCTACTAGTTGTTCAATAAATAATTATGATTTATACTTTGCAAATCGAATAGGAAAGGAATTTACCAATCTTGATACTTAAATATAACACTAACTTCATCATGCCGTTTATGTTATTCAACTAATATCTCCTGACCATTATTAGAAATTGATGCATCAAATGGTGAATTACATTTGCAGGTCCTCTCCTTCCAGCGTGACTCATATTTTATTTCATCTCAGCAATCATTTCATTGTCTCATCTCGAAATTGTAAATAGATATCATCACAAATTGTCATGTGCATCATAATCTGTATTCATCCATAATTTGTAATCATCATGATAACGTGTTTTCATTTTTGAAAAATAAACGTTTCTGACTTCTGACTTCTACTAGACTGACTGGTGAAAGGCTTTTTTTTACTACGGTGTTTTAGGCAAGTTTTAATGAAATTCGTTTCTACCAATGTTTGGCCTTTGGTTTTAGTGTTTTTTAATGGTAAACAGCATAGTGAAAATCTCGGGTGTCAAGATTGGACCCGTAAATTTTTTTTTCAACGGTTAACTGATGTGAATTAGTCAATCCGTTAACATGGGTAACTGACAAACAACATTATCTTGCTGCGATAACATAACATTTCAAATAATGTAATTAAGTGGCATGCGTATAAAAATACGCCTACTACCAAATTGAAGATAATTGATTGTAATAAAAATTAGCAATATTATTCTCGATTTTATCATAATGTTTTACTGCACATTATGTTATTTGAAATTCGTTTCTACCAATGTTGGCCTTTGGTTTTAGTGTTTTTTTAATGGTAAACAGCATAGTGAAAATCTCGGGTGTCAAGATTGGACCCGTAAATTTCTTTTTCAACGGTTAACTGATGTGAATTAGTCAATCCGTTAATATGGGTAACTGACAAACAACATTATCTTGCTGCGATAACATAACATTTCAAATAATGTAATTAAGTGGCATGCGTATAAAAATACGCCTACTACCAAATTGAAGATAATTGATTGTAATAAAAATTAGCAATATTATTCTCGATTTTATCATGTTTTACTGCACATTATGTTATTTGAAATTCGTTTCTACCAATGTTGGCCTTTGGTTTTAGTGTTTTTTTAATGGTAAACAGCATAGTGAAAATCTCGGGTGTCAAGATTGGACCCGTAAATTTTTTTTTCAACGGTTAACTGATGTGAATTAGTCAATCCGTTAACATGGGTAACTGACAAACAACATTATCTTGCTGCGATAACATAACATTTCAAATAATGTAATTAAGTGGCATGCGTATAAAAATACGCCTACTACCAAATTGAAGATAATTGATTGTAATAAAAATTAGCAATATTATTCTCGATTTTATCATGTTTTAATGCACATTACGTTATTTGAAATTCGTTTCTACCAATGTTGGCCTTTGGTTTTAGTGTTTTTTAATGGTAAACAGCATAGTGAAAATCTCGGGTGTCAAGATTGGACCCGTAAATTTCTTTTTCAACGGTTAACTGATGTGAATTAGTCAATCCGTTAACATGGGTAACTGACAAACAACATTATCTTGCTGCGATAACATAACATTTCAAATAATGTAATTAAGTGGCATGCGTATAAAAATACGCCTACTACCAAATTGAAGATAATTGATTGTAATAAAAATTAGCAATATTATTCTCGATTTTATCATAATGTTTTACTGCACATTATGTATCTCTTGTTTTCGACTTAACTTATCTTAAAATGCATGGAATAAGTTAATTTGAACAGGGTCATAATGAATGAACCGATTAGCGATTGGTTGATCGCTCACATCACTACTATAAAGTCAAATGAAAACTAATTTAACTTAGAAGAGCCGTAAAGTCTTAAGTCCCCAAGTCTCCCTATTCGTATGCCAAATCATACCTTGCTATGATTACAAAAATATAGATTCTATTAACCATGTATGAATGAAACTTTCAAGAATTTTTAGGTATTGATGACACAGTGGTTGTAATATCAGCACTTTTCTTTTATTCATTAAGCAGTGGCAGCGTTTTCACAAAATTGGTGTCAAATCACCTGCCATGTATCCCTCGAATTCTCATAATGATTTCCCCTCTAACACATGCGATAATGATTATCAAAAATATCCACTCTTCGGTGATTAAGGTGATTTCAATAGACTTCTTAATTTCAGTTCAATTCCTTGGAAGAAAAGTTGGTGAAGCTGGAACGTGTGAGATTGCAAATCGCCCTGGACGCCTTCGTTCTGAAAGCACTAATTTCTCTACAAATCAACTAATCATCTCAGGTTCAACCGTTGTTAGTTAATCGCAAAGTGTGCCGACTCATTGCACCGGACAAGTTGATGCAATTTTTCATCCGAGACGACAAGTTTTCAAAGTGGAAATTCTCGAAGAGATGTTTTCCAACATCTTTTCCGACACTTTATCAAGTTGTGATATCCGTAATACGAGTATGTGCAAACCTGGCCGGAAATTATGATCAAGTGGTGTCACGTGTGATCGAAAAGCGTCGAAAGAACGAGTGTCACAATTAAATCAAACGGCAATGCCTGACTCCGATCAACAGAGGGAAGAAGAATCTCAGAAATTGTATTAGTTCATGAACTCTACGAAGAAGTGTAGCTCACAGACATTCGAATTACATTCACATTGTTATAATTAGTATCTATGATCACTTCTTAAAATCTTTCCGTCGGTATTTTATGCAAGATGTGCTTCACTTGAGGTGATGCTAGTGTTTTCTTGTACCGGGTACGTTATGATAAAGGTACATTCTATTGTTTTATATACTCACATTTGTCGTTTTACATCAGCTTGTCGTCCATTGTTCATTTATCAATCTAGTAATTCTTTTTATATAAGTTTTGATCATATGTATTTCTGTACGAAACTTCAATCATTTCCACTCACACATTACATTACAGTAATGCATGGGAAGTTTGTAATCATTGCCAAAAGGGAAAAATTACTGTGTGACTTATCATTTCAAACGCCATTCGACAGCTACTGTTTCAATGTTGAATAAACGTATTATTCGCACGTACACTATTATATGATATCATACAATAGTATGTTTTGGGTATGAAGGTCAATGATAAGTAAGTTTTTTCGTGTGCCATTTGTGTGATGATGCTTATACTTCATTTGATAGGTTAACATTTAAAATTGGATATGCAATTCTTTATCCTGTTTTAAATTATGAAATAAAGATTTGCATAATCCGTCTAGTATGAAAATAAAATGATTTTCTTCTCATACCTACTAGTAAAACGGCTGCCTTAGAAAAACTTGGAACTTCGCACAATAAGACTACCAATAGGCTAATAGTAACATTGCGATTGTCCATGAATGTTGACATATTCCCATTTTGGCAAGTTTACAAGCTTTCCACTTCCAGACCAGTCGATAATTGCTTTACCCTTGTTATTTGTTTAACGAATGGTAATTGTTGGTATACATATTTCTCAATTTGTCGTCTCTGGTGCTCAACAGATATCTCGTGTAAAGTTGTTGGTTTTCCTTGGAACTTTACAAACAAATGGGATAGCTTCGTGAGACGACCACTTTGTTTAATGTATTTTAATTGAATTGCCGATTATAATATGACTTACCTGTCCATATTTCCGGAAGCGCTAGATATTTGTAGCCAATTCGTTCAACATCAGTGAAACATCGGTAGTGTATCTATAACTGATCCGTAGTTAGCTCGTACAGGACCTGCTTATCCTAAGTAATCTGTCCGTTCGCTACCCGTCGACGATCTTAAACTTGTCCGTTGGAATCCGTATTTAGTCCGTCAGAGTCCATAAGTAGTCCGTCAGAGTCCATAATTAGTCCGTCAGAATCCGTAATTAGTCCGTTGGTTATCTGTGGTCAGTCCGTTCAGAATCCGCGAATTCATCATATCCGTCAACTGTCCGTCAGATTATTTTAATGCGGACAAATAATGTCCGCTATTGTTCCTTTGAAGTCCGTTCTAATGCCTCAGGCTACCCGTTCTTTGTCCTTTCATTTCCGCCCTATGTCCTTGTGATGTCCTCGGCGGACAAAATTTGTCCACCGTTTACTATCCGTTAACTGACCGCGAACGGACACCAAAAAGACATTCAGCGGACTTCCGCCAGATGACTTTTTGCTCGGCGGGTACATGAACATCATGGGAAATGACCTGAAGACATTCCATGTCAAAAATTATGACTCTGGGCTTTGTACTTTTCGTTTAATCACAGAAAATATACAAAATTTCATTTTAGCCAAAAACTGCAATCTGCGTCCCATTGGATTTACATGTGTTTCTCTTTGATCGTGTCTGACAAGAAGAGGAACTCACTAGAACTCGGCAGACGCGCGAATTCGTAGTAGGTATATGGTGTACATCATTCTATGAAAGTCTCATTTTCGGCCTCGTTCCCTGCAGAAACTCGTTCTGGCTGCCGGACTATTAAGGGCCCCGAATAGAATCGTGCGGCCCTGGCTCGAGAAATGGCCCAACTAGGTCCCTAAAAACATTTTTCACTGCGCCCTAAGGGAATATACTGAAAAGATAACAGTCATCAGGCAAGTTAGGCCAACACCTGATACACCTGGTACAAAAATTTAAATGCACTCACAGTGTAAGAAATAAGGAATATACAAGACATTTTATAATACATCAAAATTTCAAACGTGTCAGTAGCTGACCAGCTGTGAGAAACGCAATAAACTATTTTGTTGGCCTTAATCGGCTCCTGTTTTCTCGAGAAAATGGGGTCTCTGGACAGAGAGAGGGTAGTGATCTGAACTGCTTGAGTAAGGCGGTGAAGCGACATGAGCAATCAACTTCTCATGTGCACATTCACTTGGCCTCAAAAGTGTTCGGGAAACAGGGTCGAATTGGCACTGAAAATTCATCTTTATAAAGATTAATTTTGCAAAATGTCTGGTATATAAGCAGTATTCCAATGCCGAGCGAATACCTATGGTCTGGGAGCAGGCTGCGCCACTGTTGAAATCGTTTTCTTTTTGCCAATTTAAGTGCGATTTGACGCAAAGAAAAAGGCCAAACAAGCAGATAACAGTAGACTGAAATGGAAGTTTGACATCTTTCCTTGAAATTGTTTTTTGAAATCATAGAGTTTGTGAAAACAGAGTTTCGATACACCGTGAATAGAGGCGCATGTTAACGCAGACACTCTCCTTCTGATTTTAGCAATGTACTTGTTTTATTTACATAGTAGCTGCGGTTGTAAATTGCTCGTACCATTGACCATTTATTTAAATTACTAGTAGTTAAAGTGTTGCCACCTGATAGTTCGTAGGCTACCGTGCGACAAGATGGCGACTAGCGCTTTTAACGATATGTTTCACCCTCCATCATCCCTGAACTGAAGGAAATGCATTAGACAGTTTCAAGAAATGGAAGAGAGAGCTTGAATTCTTCATGTTGGCTTCCGGTGCTACAGACAAATTTATAGAGCAGTAAGTTGTAACACTTCTCCATTGTGCAGGACCGGATGCCATCGAAGTTTGTGACCAGTTCACCTATGAAAAAACAGAGGACCGGAAGATCGTCAAGTAATCTTGCAGAAGTTCCAAGAGTAATAATAGTAATAACTGTATATTTATAGAGCGCCATTACTTGGTGAGTTCATGATGCAACAAAATTATGCAACACTACATGTACACAAAATAACATAAACACATCAGCGATTGTAAGAAATAAAGTATGTCTTCAAAGACCTTTTAAATGAGTGTAGGGATGTAGAGTTCCTCACGTCTCTTGGTAAGGAATTCCACAATGCGGGTGCAGTATTTGAAAATGATCTTCTTCCAAAGCGAGTCCGATAATTGTGAGACTCCAGAATTCGGTCATCATCAGATGAACGCAACGATCGCCTAGGAACATATACGGATACGAGATCTGACAAATAGGACGGACAAGAACCCTGAAGAATCTTGTACACAGCGACACAAATTTTAAAACGCATCCGTTGTCTGATACGAAGCCAGTGTAAATCAGAAAGATGACACGATACATGATCATATTTCGGAAGACGAACAATTAACCTCGCCGCATTGTTTTGAATACGCTGTAGCTTATCCAGAAGATACGTTGGACAGTTGTATAGAATTGAATTGCAGTAATCAATTCGAGAAAGAATAGTACTGCACACCACAGTTTTACACGCATCCGTTGATAAATAGCGTCGGATAAGGCGCAAACGGCGCAACTCACAATTTAAAACACGAATCAAGTTGATAGCATGACACGATAAATCGAGGTTTCGATCGAATGATATACCAAGATTCCTCACTGCCTGAGAAAAATCAAAATGCGGTAGTGGCTCAGTTGGAAGTCTTATGCTTGG
Source organism: Prostheceraeus crozeri (assembly GCA_907163375.1). Taxonomy (NCBI): domain Eukaryota; kingdom Metazoa; phylum Platyhelminthes; order Polycladida; family Euryleptidae; genus Prostheceraeus; species Prostheceraeus crozeri. The sequence goes on from CAJQUW010008766.1 coordinate 341,178, forward strand.
AGGACACAACATAATCACTCCAGTCTTCCGCCTATTCAAAATCAGTTGATTACTAGCCAAACAATCCTCCACTTGATGAAGACAATTATTCGCAGACAGCAAGAGCTCATGTACTCGCTCAGAAGTCGTGCTTCGATAGAATTGGCTGTCATCTGCATACATATGGTATTTGAAAGAGTGGTAGCCGAACACTTTCGAGATTGGTGAGAGATAAAGCGAGAATAAAATAGGTCTTAGGACGGAGCCTTGCGGTACACCACATGAAAGAAATGATTTTTTGGAAGTGCTGTGAGACACCATAACAGACTGAGTCCTTTGAGATAAGTATGATGCGAACCATTCATAAGCTGTCCTATCACACCATACGTGTGTTTCAGACGGGATTTCAAAATATCATGATCAACCGTATCGAATGCAGAAGTCAAATCAACAGGCACAAGGACAGACACTTGACCATTGTCAAAATATAATAGCAAGTCATTCATGATTTTCAATAGCGCCGTCTCCGTGCTATGATTCAACCGGTAAGCCGATTGATAAGATTCAAATAAGTTATTCGCAGTCAGATGTTGCATCAACTGTTGAGAAGCCACATTCTCTATCACTTTTGAAAAAATGTAATTGTGACACCGCACGATAATTTTCAAAAGAATTCCTTTCCAATGTGGCCTTTTTCAATAAGGGCTTGATAACAGTATGCTTCAAAGCAACAGGAAAGACACCAGTTTTCAATGAATAATTGACAATTTCAGTAATCACAGGTAGCACATCATCAATGTGATCTTTCGGTAGAGCTACAGGAATTGGATCCAAGACTGATGATTTCATCGACAATTTAGCTATGACTTCACGTATGTCAGACTGTGACATTACACTGAAAGAAGACAATGGAACCATGTGACACCAGTGATTTGTCTCTTTACGCACAAAATCTTATCAACAAAATAATTCAGAAATAGATCTGGCAAATACGTAGAACCGTAAATTGTTGGAACTTGATTCCGCTTCTTGTTTGAGAGCACTGTTGCCCCAAAGATAATGAGGGTCTAGAAACGTACCGATCTCATATATAAGGAGCCATTTGAAAAATTTGCGATGGAAGTTAAGTCCAAGACTGGAGACTGCAATTTTTCTACAATGAAAGATCGAATGATTCGAGACAAAATAGTATTCAGTGTCGACTCACGTTTGCAGGAAAAACTGCTATCTGTAAAGAAGTTGACCCTTGACCGCAAGTTAGATGTATGTCGCGCATTCATATCCTCTAACAGCCAGATCGACGAGCTGACCCAAAAGACAGAATCCGCTTCGGTAGATAAGTTCATGCAAAGGCCCATACCAAGTACTCGAAGGTAAGAAACAGGCATTGAAAGGCCGAGATTTAAGAAGTACACATTTTGTGGTCTGAACCACCCGTGGAAATGGGAAGCTTGCACTGCATAGGAAAAACGTTGTGGACATTGTGGTGGTCGGAACCACTTCCAGATTTCTTGCAAGAAAATTAATATTATATGACGAGGACTCTTAAAAATGTGTAGTATTTTTTGAATCTCATCATGGAAAATGTTCCAAGTACTCGATATAATATATGCACGATTAATCATACCTAATACTAGGCCAGACTGCCATTGTTTAGGGCAATTCGCTTCAAAATTTAATAAAAGGCCAGTATACGTATCTTTACGAAAAACACTAGTTTCTACAGTGTTGGTCATATTTATGTTTACGTCCAAAAATGAAATATTTTTACCTCCAACTTCAGAGGTAAATTCTAAATTCGGGTGCTGTTGATTCAGAAATTGTTTAAAGCACTCAACTTTACTAATGTCATCAAAAATACATATGCAGTCATCAACATATCTATAGTAATATATGGGACTACACTCCTCATTATGCCAATTTCGTTCCATTTCAGAGAGGAAAAGATTAGCTAAAGTGGGTGCAAGGGGTGAACCCATGCTAACACCATCAACCTGTTTGAATATTTTATTATCAAAAAGGATATGTCCTTGAGTAGCAAATTTACATAGTTTTATAAAGACATCTTTACCGTATTTAGGTTTATTGGAAGAGTTTTCTCTATAAACTAAATCCGCTGTCATCTGAATAGTTTCATCGACTGGAATATTTGTGAATAGAGAAACTACATCAAAGCTGACTAAAATATTTTTATCATTAAACAGATTCCTATGTTCATTAATATTATTAACTAAGTGCTGTGTCGACTTCAGCATATATGTATCGTCAATTTGTTTTTTAATAATGCTATCTAGATACTTTGCTAAATTATAACTAACAGAGCCAATCGTACTTATAATCGGTCGCATCGGCTTATTAACTTTGTGAACTTTAACAGTACCATACATCCTTCCGGGCTCGCTACCCGACGGCATAATGTACTTATATGTATTATCACTCACATATCGCTTCACATATTTACATAAATATCTGTAAACTCGGCTTTCTTCGGTAACGGTTGGATGTTTGGTTATATCATCCTCAGCTGGTACCATCGCAAATTTACTATTATCATTCAAGATATCATACATCTTTGAGTTATAATCTTCAGTGTTAACAATGGCCAGACCATTACCTTTGTCATACGAGCATATACGTATGTCTTTACGCTTAGCCAGTTTACTTAGAATTTCGTGTATTCTTTTATTTTTCTGTTCATTACAAACTTTTTTACCATCTTTAATAAAATTAGTGACTAAGTTCTGTATTTCTTGTTTAATGGTTGGGGTCAAATCAAATTGATAATTATTTTTCATGTTTACAACTATTGATTTTTCCACTTCGTATTTTAGTTTATCACTATCTAGATTCTTAGGGATAATGCTATGTTTCAAACCATACCTTAAGAGCTCGTTCTCCTCTAAGGTTAGTTGATAATTACTAAGGTTGACTATGGCATCCGGTACACTCGTTCGATTCGAGAACCAAAGTCTTTTAAGTTTATCATTCTGCCTGACTTCGACAGTTTTGATTTTATTTTTTACAGATTTTACTACAAGTAGTTTCAGCAGAACAAAACGAAACCAAGGAAGAAAACTATCTATCCTCTGCATCAAAGACATCAAACTTTTATCATTATTTTTGATCTGCTTTTCAACGTACTTCAAATGTGTAGTTAACACAATCTTATTACAATCATCACCAATCTCCCTCAAAGTTTTAACTTTAGGAACTTTTATAATCAAAAATTTCGGGACTAGATTCAGCAATAGACATTTCTCAAAGAAGATTTTATCTAATTTTAGTTTGCTATGTTTCTCCACTGCCTTCTCATACTTTCGCAACTGTAATGTACGCGCTATCTATGGCTGCGAATATTTATGTTATTAACCATCTCAAGGTCACGCTTGTTTATAACAGCATTGAATCTGAAATAAAAGGTATCACAATCGCTTACCGTGTGATAGTGAAACGATGTGTTTTTACTTACCGCATGTACTTTGATAAGTGTATAACCACTCGTACGGCACATAATTTGGCGACTGAGGAAAAAAACGGGTTAAAAGTGTTCTATGCTGCCACGGGTTTCATTGATTTTGCGGAAATAATTTCTTTATTATTTTCTATAAAGTTATTTCTGGTTATTTTGTGATAGGGTTCATTTTTTTTATTTAAAAGAAATGAGTCTTGAAAACCTAGGCTTAGGCTCGTTCGACGTTAAATCGGAAAGTGCTAACTCGAGATGGAAGAAGTATTTGCGGAGTTTCAACTACTTAGCTGTAGGTAGAAATATCACATCAGCTGACCAGAAAAAGGCTTTGTTGTTGCATCTTGCAGGCAGTGATGTACAAGACATCTATGAAACTCTTGAAGCCGCTGAGCCTAAAGGCACCGATAGTTTCCAGTTGTGCTGTGATAGTTTAAACACATACTTTGCACCTAAAACCAATAAGACTTACGAGCGCCATTTGTTTCGTAAATTACAGCAAGACAACGATAGTGTTGACCAATTTATCACCAGAGTGAAGCAACAAGCAGGTCTGTGCGACTTTGATAACCCAGAGGAGGCGATCATTGACCAAATCGTAGAGGGGTTGAGAGCCCAGACATTACGTGAGAAAATTTTAGAGAAAGGTGATAAACAGTCATTAGATGATGTTGTCCAAAGGTGCCGAGCATTTGAAGTCACAAGAGCCCAGGCCAGGAACTTTCAGGAAACTAATACAAAAACGGTGAATAGCGTTCGGCGTTTCAAACCTGACAGAGGTGCAGGTGGAACGAGCAGGAAAGGTAGTTTCAAGCAGGAAGAGAAAAGACATTTCGGTAGGCCAAGCTCCAAAGGTATGCCTAATGCCTTGTGTTACCGTTGCGGTCAGACTGGACATATGGCTAAGGATTTTAAGTGTCCTGGGTGGAAAATGAAGTGCAACAAGTGCAGGAAAACCGGACATGCAACTGCATGCTGTAGGACTAAAGGCAAAGTGAACTTGATTCAAGAGAATAGGCCTAGTACGGATGAGAGTGCAGGTAGTGGTAGGGAACAAGCTTATGCTTTCACAGTTGTCAGCCAATCAGAGGCGGATTCAGCGTGTTGCAGGTCGGTATGTAGTTCTGATGACAAAGAGATGGTGACTTGTTCTGTAGGTGGTTCATCACTTGGTTTACTTATTGACAAAGGAGCTTCCATGAATATAGTCGATGAAGAGACATGGAACAGGCTGAAGGATAGTGGGATCCACTGCGAGTCGTGGAAGGTTGAAAATGAAAAGATTTACTCCTATGGTCATCGAGAGGGATTGAATGTTAAAGGTAGATTTACGACCAAGGTCAGTGTAGGTGACAGATCTGTTGACGCTGAGTTTCTTGTATTCGTCGGAGAAGACATACCTATTTTAGGGAAAAGGACAGCCAGCGAACTAGGACTTGTTTCGTTAAATGTCAACTCTGTGGGAAGGAGCTCTGATCTAGATAGCATGCTCTTAAAGCATGAATCATTATTCTCAGGATTAGGAAAACTGGTTAATTATCAGCTAGATTTATCCATCGATAAAACAGTTAGTCCTGTAGCGCAGAAAGTTCGTCCAATCCCATTTCAGCTGCAAGAGCAGGTTAAACAGGCACTGAACGAGTTGGTCGAGGCCGACGTCATAGAACCCGTGAACAAACCGTCTAAGTGGATAAGTCCAATAGTCGTGGTACCGAAGTGTGACGGCCGTGTACGTATCTGTGTTGACATGCGACAGGCTAATAAGGCAATAGAAAGAATCAAGTACCCATTCCCCTTGGTAAATGACTCAGTTACAAAGCTTTGCACAGGAAAAGTTTTCTCCAGACTTGATATGAACCTAGGATTCCATCAGATTGAATTAGCTCCAGAGTCACGTAATATAACCACGTTCATTACCCCATTCGGTATTTTCCAGTACAAGCGACTTATGTTTGGCATCAATGCCGCACCAGAAATATACCATCATATCATAAGCCAGCTTCTTGCTCAGTGTGAGGGTGTTGTAAGCTACATGGATGACATAGTGGTGTTCGGCTCGGATGAAAAGGAACACAGGGAACGTCTGGAGAAGGTTTTAAGCAAGCTTAAGTCGTCAGGACTCACTTTGAATAGAGATAAGTGTCTTTTCGGATCTAAATCTTTCGACTTTCTTGGCCACAAGATTTCTCCTGGAGGTATTTCTGTTACTGAGGACAAGGCGGATGCCATAATCAACTGTAGAGCTCCAAAGGACGTGTCTGAACTGCGCTCATTTCTAGGCCTGGTTAATTACTGTGGGAAATTTGTTCCAAATTTAGCCACCATCTCTGAACCTCTTAGAAAGCTTCTGAGGGGCACCCAGTTTTCTTGGGGTATTGACCAAGAACGAGCTTTCAAGACTGTCAAGGAAGCTATAGGACGTGACGTGAAGCTCACTGCTTACGACCCGAAATCTCCCAAGACGCTGATAACTGACGCTAGTGGGGTAGGATTAGGGGCCGTCCTCATGCAGGATGTAGGAGGTGAACTCAGACCGATCGCTTACGCAAGTCGCGGATTAACTGAGGTTGAGAGGCGCTATTCAGCTACTGAGAAAGAAGCTTTAGGAATAGTCTGGGGCTGTGAATACTTCAAGACATACCTTCTCGGAGGTCCCTTTCATTTGAAGACTGATCACAGACCACTAATATACTTGTATTCTCCAAACTCCAAGCCTTCTGCACGTATTGAGCGATGGGTTTTACGACTTCAGTGTTTCCAATTCACGGTTGACTACATTCCTGGCCATACGAACATTGCAGACTTTCTTTCTCGTTCTTCGAGAAAGCCGTCCAGAAGCACTGATAAAGACGACTACATATATTTTGTTGCACAATCTGCCGTCCCGAGAACCCTAACTCCCAGAGAGATTGAGGAAGCCTCTGCTGTCGACGAAGAGTTGAAGCTAGTCAGAGAAGCAGTGTTAGCAGATGATTGGGATTCCTCTCTTGTCCCTCCTTATAAGGCAATACGGAATGAATTGACCGTCTTAGGTCATCTTTTACTCAGAGGTACCCGCTTGATAATTCCAGCTAGGTACCGGCAAAGGATCTTAGAGATCGGTCACGAAGGTCATCAGGGCATCGTCAAAACGAAGCAGCGCCTACGCACTAAGGTATGGTGGCCTGGTATTGATAGGGAAGCTGAGAAGATTTGCAAGTCATGCAAGGCATGCGTTCTTGTCTCTGTTGAAAGGGCTAACGTTGAACCTTTGTGCCGTAGCAAGTTGCCAGTAGGACCTTGGAAAGCCGTCTCCATGGATTTCTTAGGACCCTTTCCAGATGGAAACCGACTCCTTGTTGTCGTTGACTATTTTAGCCGGTGGTTCGAGGCCAAGTGGATGGTTAAGATGACCAGTGATGATGTGATAAGTACCCTTGATGAGATATGGGCGATGCATGGCTACCCAGACACTATCACTTCTGATAACGGTCCACCTTTTCTCTCAGAGAAGTTGCAAGGCTATTCCAGTACCATAAATGTCTATCATCACCATACTACACCTTTGTGGCCACAGGCCAACGGCGAGGTAGAACGCCAGAATCGTACTCTTATGAAGTTCTTAAGAATTGCCGCTGCACAGAACCTTGATTTGAAGCAAGAATTGAATAAGTTTCTCCTGATCTATCGTACCACTCCTCACTCCGTGACCGGAGTACCACCATCTGTCATGCTTTTTAAGAGATCTCTGAAGACGAAACTACCTGAATTACAGGCTGTTCAGGAACACGATCCATGTGTTGATAATACTTTAGGCAGTTGCGCTGAAGGAGAGGTTAGAGATCGAGACTCGTTGTCGAAGGAAATGGGTAGGATGTACGCAGATTCAGCCCGAAATGCGAAACACGTTGAAATGCCAGTAGGATCGAAAGTTCTACTAAGGAACGAGGTCAAAGGTAAACTTGAGCCACGTTTTGAAAATATGGAGTACACTATTGTTAAGGACGAGGGATCGAAGAAGACAGTTGTTTCCGAGACGGGAAAGGTAAAGAGTAGAAATTCATCTGTAATGAAACCGATTCCTGAGCCTTCAGATTATTCCCAATCTTTAGTTGATTCTCCACGAACTACTGATACCCCAATCACATCGCACGACAGTGATTGTCCTCAGAGTCTCCCAACAGAACCTTTGATAGTTTCTCCATCCATTCAGGCGGATAGACGGTATCCTTTGCGAACTAATAGGTCTCGCCCAGCAAGATTCAACAACCATGAATTATACTGATGTGATATAACAAATTGTATAGTTTTCCAGGTTTCTCTTGTTTTATTCTTGAGCTGTAAGGTCTACTTTTTTTATACTTTATGTAACCTAATCGTAATTCAAGTTAGTAACTAGTGTAAATAGAGTAAGTACCTAATCGTTGGACAATGGACTATCGTGAGGACCTCGGAATGAACGAAGACGAAGATTGTGCGCCGCCGGATGTATTCGAAATCTCAAAGAATTGTGTTTGAAGTTTCAAGAAACTGTGTTAGATAAGGAACCCCTTCACGTCTTCATTAAAGGGGGAGAGATGTAATGTACGCGCTATCTATGGCTGCGAATATTTATGTTATTAACCATCTCAAGGTCACGCTTGTTTATAACAGCATTGAATCTGAAATAAAAGGTATCACAATCGCTTACCGTGTGATAGTGAAACGATGTGTTTTTACTTACCGCATGTACTTTGATAAGTGTATAACCACTCGTACGGCACAGCAACATACGAATGGGATCTTTATATAAGCGGTTCACAGTACAAAAATATGTTGCCACCTTTACACTTTTGTACATCCATAAGATGATACAAAGCAGAACATTGAAAACCATTTCGACAATTCCTCAAATATACGAGTGTAATTCAGGACGCGTTTCGACAGCTATCTCAGTGTCTTTCTCAACAATGTTAAAATCACAGTTACTAAAATCAAAGTTACAGTCCCTATGAAACACTTACATCACAAATACAGAGGCTTCACCTTCCGCGGGATGGTCACAATAAACACTGACCGACTGAAGTCGTGAAGTAATGACAATTTGCGAAATGGTACACGACATGACAACTGATCGATGCAATACACAACAGGCTGCAAGACAAAGGACAAATTGAATTCACCGACCTACAGCACAAGTTTATGCATAGCAATCTGCCATCAGATCTGCCACTCAACCACTATCAAAAATACGGAGAAGAAAAGAAAAACTACTACGCTTATCACTCTTATTTAATTTAGGCTGACTTTGTTTAATTTTCAAGCTTTCAACAACCGACAACTCAAAATCAGTTCTAGCTTTATAGATTATCTTAAATCTTTCACCATGCTGATCTCTACAACTTTGACAAATACGACTATGCTCATTAACTGCAGTATTAGAATTATAATGTTCAGCAATCCTCTGATGAAATCGTCGTTTGGTTTTCCCAATGTATTGGGTACTCGGATCCACCAAGCATGTATATTGATATACGACACGCGATTTCAACAGACGATTAACTTTACATTTTAAAGAAAAATAGGATTTTATTTTGAAAGTACCAAATACAACTCTAGCTTTTATGTTATGTTTACAATACAGCTGCTGTAATTTATTTTTAAAGTCATTAGAGCATTTACCAATATACGGTATGATGGTGTAAGTCATATCACCCCCCTCATCGTTAGAACCACTCCGATTACTATTTTCATTCATTCTACTACTCACAAAACGTTTAATCAAATTGAGAACGAAATTCTCAGGATAACCATTACTTTTAAAAATGTGTAGTACTACACATTTTTAAAAGTAATGGTTATCCTGAGAATTTCGTTCTCAATTTGATTAAACGTTTTGTGAGTATATGACGAGGAGTCCGTAGAAGGTCCTGAAGAAGACGCTCAAGAATTAGCTATGTCCACCAAGCGGGAGCGAGTGATAGCAAAATTACTGATTAACGACGAGCTAATTCCATTTCAAATAAATACGGGAGCAGATGTAAACTTGATTTTCAAAGCGTTATTCGCCCCCTGCTCATCTCCCGAACTATTGCACCAATTTTGCCAAACCACACATCAGTTTTATTTCTAAGGTCATCCCTGGACTGAGATTAAGGTCGAAGGTCAAAAACCGCCATTTTTTGACAACAAGTTTCCATTAAATTACTATTTGAAATGGAAAATGACAGCAAAAGCTATCATACACTAATCGAAAGATCTGGTTGAGGTGGTTAATAAAACGAAAATAATTAATCGCTCTGAGATTACATCATTGTATTTGATGAGGTAAAATAATTCAAACTTTTACTTGACTCAAACATCACTACCGCACATTTTAGCATTCAGTTTCTGCAAGTGAAGAAACAACCCACTTTGGTAACTTTTATTGAGACACTGAGTCTAGAAGCAATATGATTCTGAAAAATATCAATAATTGCTGATCAGATGCAGAACTAAAAAGCACAAAAATGATAAAAATTCATTTCAAACATGCATACATAATAAGCAGATAATTTCAAATTCAAAGATTTCACATTTGTGAATAGGAAGAATCCTCTATGTAATCTCAACTTATTTCATCAAGAATTAATGCCACAATATACATTGGAAGTGAATATATGCCAAAATAAGCCAAACTATTCCAAACATTCACAATTTTAAATAGCTCTCACGCCTAAAGTATTGTGCCAAATTTATTATCCTTCTGCCAAAGAGTGCATAATGCGAAGAAAGTAAGATACTTTAAATCTGCCAAATCTGGAAAATTGATATTTGTCATATCATCAATACTGGAAAATTGATGTTGCACGTGTTGAAAGGGATTGGAGGCTGGTGAATCCTTGACGTCTTTTACAACCTGAAAAAGACCATTCAGGTTATGCTTATGCTTGTTAGTCCATCTCTTCTTTGCTTTTAATAGCTCAAATTTGACTTTCTCCCACGCAAGTGCTCAAAAATCTCGTCTTCTGAAGACATCCAATCGCTTGCTGATGAGCAGTTTTAGTAAAGATGATATCCATGGCTTATCCCGTGATGTTAAAGTGACAGTCTGATAAGGAATCACATTCACACAGGCATAAATTGACTGATAGAAAAGTTCACACATTTCGTTAACTGAACTTATAAATGATGCCTTATCTAACATTGAAAAGTCAATGGAGGATAAACACGTCATAAAATTATTCAAGTTTGATTCACGGACGTCCCAAAGTGGGAAACGAATGACTGAAAAATCATTGGCATTACCGATAGGCCTGAGATTCATCCGGTATTCAGACCTCAATTTACACCGCTTAACTTGCATGACTTTCAATGATTTTCTCCTTTTTTTCTTCATGTTATCGTTTTTTTGTGTGTCTTGTGTGTCACATGCATCCCAGATATAAATCTTGAATCTTGAGAAAAATGGAGTTATGGTCTGAATTACTTGCACGTGGACCAACTACAGCAAATTCTTCAAAAATCTCACATATAGCTCCTCATCAATAAAAATTTTATCCAATACAGAATTAGTGCACTAGTATGATCATTTACTTTATACATTTCAAATCAAAGTCTTCTTCAAATATGGTACACGAAAAAGCACTAAAATTTTCCGCGATGACAACATTAAAGTCGGGATTTGTGGAAAGAAGGTAGTCAAGTTCATCTGAAATACTTTCAGAGATCTTACGGATGTGAGTTCACATTCGGTGTAGGTGTAAGTTTTAATGTTACTCTGGAGTTAACTCCGGGGTAAGTGTAAACGTAACACCGGACATGAACTCGAGTTGAGTTATCACTTACACTGGGGTTTTCTCCGGAGTAAACGCTAACTCCGATGTAAGTGCAAGTGCTACCTTGACACCAAATATGAACTCAGGTCGAGTAAACACTTACACCAGAGTAAACTCTTGAGTTAAATCCGGACTAAACTACAAAGTTTGCGATAACCGTTGTATTTTACAACAGGATACAAATCTTAAAATTCAAGTCATTTACCGAATTGTGTGAAAATTTATATTTCCAACATCAAATCGCGCTGCTACATAGATAACTCGGACCATGCAAAAGTTAACCCCTAGAGGATAACTCCCTGTTGAGTTCATGTCTGGTGTAAAGTGTCAAGTGTTAAATTCTGCATATTGATCCTGTTTTAATCATAGAGTAAGTACTTGCTCTATGGCAGTGGTGCACAGCCAAGTTGGGATGGAGGGCCACAAGTCCTTCAATTCCATAACTATCGTTATTTTGATTCAACTGATATACTTCTTATAACTCTTTTTAATAACTGTGTTAGCAAATACCATAGTTGCTAGTCGAGGAATTAAAAATGCAGGAAAATGACTATTGCATGACAAGCATAGCCTATATCAAATAATTTACAAGATACTACATATATATAAAGCATGGATTAACAGAAGCAAGAAAAATATAGAAATGAGATCAGTGGTGGGCAAACAAGTTGGGATAGAGCGAGAGGGCTCACGGGCCACCAGTTTTTAAAAGGCAGAAATAGGTATGTTCAAAATTCATTCATTAAATGCTCTTGAGCGTAATTTTAAGGACTGCTGTGCTATACATGTACTTAGTGGCAGCACATGGAATAATTGTATTTGTAAATGTATGCAGCAGCAGTGTATTCAACGAAACTGTTGTCTTTCATGAAACTGTATTTTACATTTTAAAATCTATATGAAAAATGAACTGTGAATAGGGAAAACTAATTCCGGAAGCCTTTTTTGTGTTATTAAATTGCAATAATATTATCTTATTGGTAATATTGTAATAGGCACTCACGCATTTAATGACTATGTCACCTACATTTATATTGAAAAGATATTCATTGTCAACAGAACATGGTTTGAGAATTCAAATGAGAATTTTTGTGCCATCATATTGCTCAATAAATCATTAGTTAATGTTTTTGCAAATTCTAAAGAAGATCAATCTCCAGCCTTTTAAAGGTCAAAGTCGGATACGTCCATTTTCACATTACCGATTCAAACAATGTCCGCGGGCCACTTTGGATACCAGAATCGGTGGACCGCGGACATTGTTTGAATCGTGGCCCGCGGGTTGGCCTGCTGTATGGTTTTAATGAAATTTTCTCATTGGGATGCACAAATGATGCATTACATGTCATCATAATGAAATTATAAAGCGCTATCAGATCATATTTCACAGCCACTAAATTTCTCAAATTGATAGATTTTCAACAAAATTACATTTTCAGGATTAATTTATGCATGATGAATACATAAATTGGTATTTCCATTCATGTTCTATGGAAGAAACTCTCAATATCAGAGAAAGTCTGTACAATTTTGAATCGTACCTATATGCGACGTGAAATAATTTCTAATTAACTTCTTGAACCCTTGTTAATTTTCTAATCTGAAATGATGAAATCGGAAATTCTTTAATTATTTAAATACTGCAGGCAATCAAGGAGGTTGAAATTCAGAAAATTCTTGCAAAAATTCAGAAATAGGTCCTCCCACTTGTAGGCTTGTATATCGTCGCATGCATAATGCTATCTACATGTATTTATCTTCCCGCACCCCGCCCTGTACTGGAAAGTTAATTTCGTGTCGGCCTATACTCGAACGTGCCCCCGCTGTAGGGACTTGCCGGCCATAGTGCCCGGAGGTTGTTGCTCCACCAGCTATCAGCGACATACAAAATTTTTAAGGGAATTCAACAAAAGCTATGTATTTGCCTGTATTAAACCAAAAGTTACACAAAACAGTGAGTAAAATTATGCGATAACGATTACTACAAACCCAATTCAGTCTTCTAGAATTGCATGAGCCGCGTGTGGGACATAGAGGCAGTGTAGGCTACAGTCGTTTCAAATGCATACGTGGGGTACGCACGATCCTAAAACTACAGATTGGAAATTGACTGTCATATGCTTGCATGAAGATGGTTAATTACACCCTTAATTCTGATGGACGGTATCATAGCACACGTCAACCGCAACTTGGTTGATTATCTTAACTTTATATTAGCATTGAATTTTTTGCATCAGTCTAGTAACTTGACATTTATCCCATTTACATATAAATTCACATGTATGCCAATAGAAGATAATCTGAATGAAGTTATAGCCCACAAGTATCTACATCAGGGCATTTAGATCCGGAAAACGGATCTCGGGCAAATCATCTTTGGATACTATGTTTCTGATCTGATTCAGGACAGTAACTAAAAACTGCTTGTCAAGTACATGGATGACTCTTTCCTACTTTGCAAAGTTACTTCTTCTCAGCATTAAGCCCGTTGATAACACGGCAAAGTAATTTCATGGGCTAATCTTAATGCTATGACAGTGACAAAATGAAAATGTCACCAGATATGTTTCAGTGCTAAAAGAGCAGTCGATTTTTCACGGATAAAATTCCTGAAATCCCTGTGGTGGAGGAAATTCGAGTTCTGGGTGTGGTGTTCAGCAAGGACCTCAAATGGAAATCGCATGTACGGGCATCCTGTGCGAAAGTATCATCAAGGCTATTTTTTCTAAGGCAGCTAAATGACTTCCTTGATAAGAAACAAATGGTCTTGATAAATGAAAAATTGTGTGTGGAGCATATTAGAATATTGCGCTTCATTGTTTACCGAGCTGAATGCAGGATTATCCCATAATTTGGAGAAATTACAGAGGAGAGCCCACAGGATTATTTGCAGCACATGACATTGTGAATGTTCACACTTTATCGCTTTAGACTATCGTTGAAAAATAATTGGCTTCCGTCTTTTCATGTCAGCAGTTGAAAATGATCACCATCCGATCCAACATCTTATTCCGCAAATAATGACGAACTCTGGACATTTCCGCTTACCCAGCATACTCTTCCCTCCGGGATAAGTCATTCGCAATTTCCATGCCAAAATTCTACAATTCTGGTTTTAAGCTGAAAAAGCTCTCAACTTTTTCTCTTTGTTTCTTGTTATGGTTTGTCTTGCATTACTTCATTTTGTAACTTTATGTTCTGGGGTCCCACGATTACCAGTAATGGGACTGTTGTATACTTTTCAATAAGCGGCTTTATTATTATTATTATTAGTCCTACTTAATCTTTGTCCCCAGATACTGGTTCTTTCTCACATAATCCACAATGACAACTTTGCTCAGCCATATCATATCTTCATCAACTTCGACATATCATGATCATATTGTATTATCGCATACTTTTAGACCTTGTAAGCTTTAATGTAGGCCATGTACGTCCACCAAGAGCATAATCATTTGATACCTGGGAATTTTAAAACATATAGTGAAAAGATTCATTAATAGCGTTTCAGTCAGTTGTAATCATTGTTAACAAATATCGCTCGATACAAATATGCGAATCAAAATACATTGAAGTCTGAAGGCAATTATTGATCACATAAGAATCAACAAGAAACGGCACCCATGAAGGCGGTGACACTCATGTGGACGCTGGCAACCCGGTCTGAGAAAGAGCCACAGAATAGCGATTTTCTTCTTCTGTTGCCTTCGTCTGTCTCAGTATTGGCATGCAAGGGAGCAGTCGGGGAAATTTGACAATTTGACAGAAAATAACAGAAAATTTCACAGCTAGTCAGAGCTCGTCCGTCTAAGAAATTGCCAATCTTTCCTTTATTAAACTGCATATAGCAGGGGTGCGCAACCTTTTACATTTTTCGGCCGCCATTTCGAAGACAAAGAATCACGGCCGCACTTAATATGTGTGCAAACCACTAGGTCAATAGCCAATCCTTCTATATTCCACCACTCAAATTAGCTTTCCCAGATGAATGACGCAGTGAAAATCGTATAAAGGCCTACTTCGTAAAGAATGAGCTGGCAAGTTAACCCATATACGACCGACGGTCATTTTTGAACCGAAAAGATTTTCAGATTAAGGTGTTATTAGCACTTGAAAAGTTGAAGGCATGTTTTTGTAAGGGCACCCGAAGGAGAAAACACTTTACTAAGTTACTGTAATTATTCATAAAGGAATCAGGAGGCATACAAAATTCATTCATTCATTCATCACAGAGCCGGTCTATTCTAGGCATTCACTCGTATATAGACCTACGCATTTCTAGAACCTCGTATATAAGCCTGCCTACCTTGCGTTATTATTGAAGTTATAAAGTATCTTACTATTACTAATCATACAGTTCTTTCGCAACCCAAAACGTGAGCTTTAAATTTAATGAAAAATGTGAAATAAAAACACAGCTGAAATTTTAACATGCTATATTTATGAAAATACAAAAAAGTCTAAATAGGTGGAAATACAATATCTCGTAAAGAAATTACTTTCGATTCAATCCGTTGTTTCATGCAAGCACACAGCACTGCCGCTGCAGAAACTGATGTAGCAGTTATTCAGGTCATGTACTTGAAGCTAACGCGCGAACAATTCGAGCAAACTACAATTGTCTCTTTTGTTTCTTTTAGCTGATGACTCTGGCCATCAGCACAGAATGCACATGAATGTAACTGACCTAAAATATTCTATTCATGAGTTATCGAACTGCTTGAACACTTTCATCGAGCCTGAGGGCGCGCATTTTTCCAAGTAGCATGGGCCACAGAATAATATATATTTTGTTTATCTGCTTCGGTTTAAACCGAAGCGCGCGCAGATGAATCTAATTCTGTGAGCATGGGCATAAAAGTGTCCGACAGTTACAAGGTGACTGGTATGCCAGTATAGTGACGATCGTGTTTCGATTACTTTGAACCCCAGAAATATTTGCAATATACATACAATATTCTTTTTCATTTACTTCTCATTGTCACGGCCGCACTTTGCCTCTGCTACGTCCGCAGGTTGCGCTCCCCTGGCATATAGGAACGATTATCTTGCTTATAGCATCCTTCATTTGTTCAGTTGTTCAATTTGCCCCGGAATCGCAATGAGAATGATAAAAAATGCATCCAAATCATGTTTTTTCTTGTCTGATGAAATTTATCTGATTTCAGTCTACTTTCGGGCAATTGAAAAAAATGATAAATTTTTCATTCCATCAGCATGCACGTGACATTTCAATTTTATGAAAAGGCTGCCAAATGTCGTCAAAAGTCAAAAGTTGTTTATTTCCAAAAAACATTGGAAAACAATATTACGATGTTAAGGTCGGGTTGAATACATTCAAATACAGCGTGCGGTCAGTGCTGCAGAAAACAAATAAGCAGATCAGGAAGGAGAGGAATCAATAATTGAGCATTTATTTATATTTCAGATTCTTTGTGGTGAATTCTTTCTTTTATGACCATGCGTAACTCGTTGGCTTTTTTAAGAAATCTTGCGATGGATTTTAAATGCCTTGGAGTCAAGGCATTCATTAATTTATGAAATTCAACTATCATGTTGCAGTAACATAACAATGGTGCAATTTGTTGCCGCATATTTTGATACAATGGACATTCCATCATAAAGTGATATAGAGTCTCCACTTTTGATTCATTGCAAAGTTCACAAAGACGTTCTTCATATCGCAATCTGTTTCTACAACTGCCTGTTACAAAATCTAATTCATGATTTTTTGTCCTAAATTTTAGTAACATATTTATATCATTGCAATCGATATCAAAATTCAGATATGATTTTAAGGTTTCCTCAAACTGGCATAGTTCTAGATACGTCAGACCAGAATGGCTCTCTTTTGCTGTAGATATCCATTTTTCCCTGTTATACTGACATATTCGATCTTTTGCAATTCTCAAGTATGCTTTTTTATCAGCCGTTAGGTGTTCATCTCATAGGTTTGACAGGTTTAGTTTTGAAAGCAATCTGTTTATTCTCCGACACCATGTGTATCTACTCTCATTTCCATTTGATATCATATTGAGATATTTAGCATTATATACCTGTTTAATTAAGCTGTTTCCATCATTTGTAATTAATCTTATCCAAAGACAGATTGCAGCTTTATAGAAATGAATATCCATAGGACGTATTCCAAATTCACCGATTAAGCAATAATTTGGTGTAGTCGGCTTTAAGTGATAGCATCGTTTATAAAACTGGTATTGAATCTGATCCAAACTCTTTAGGTTATTGAAAAAACAAAATTCGGCACAATATTTCATTCTAGACAATGCAAGCATTTCAAAGGTATTTTTCAAAATTTCACCAGAAACTTGTCCAAATTCTTTAAGTTGTCTAGCCGTGAGACAAGCTGCTTGTTTACCTTCAGCCATCAATTGTTCTAAATGATATCTATTATTTTTCGATGTCCACATTCCTAGATACTTATATTTATCAACCACTTCAATGGATATCTGCTTGCCATTGAGACTAACTTCAAATTTGTCTATATTTGTAGTGAAATTTTCAGTCATGATTTTGGTTTTTTCATAATTTATGTAAAGGCCATTTTCTGCACAAAGTTTGTAAACTATTTTAAACTGACTATTCAAACCTCGCATACTTTCACTTATTAAAAGTATATCATCCGCATATATGAGTGATGACAGTTCCAAATCCGTTCGTTCAAACATTACCGGTTTCACCCCAGAGTTCACATCGATCCTGTACTTAACTCCGTAGTTAACCTAGGTGTAAACTCCGGTGTTGACTCCGGAGTTTACTCCAGGGTTGACTCTGAGTTCGGGTAAACGGAGTAAACACTAGCACTTACATCGGACATGAACTCAACTAAGTGATCTTCTCTACACAGCCCCGGCGGAATATATACAGGGCAACAAATAATCATCCGAGATGCATTTGTAAACTGCAACTTTACAAACAGTATTTCACATGAGAATGGAAAGTTACTCGTATTAACAGGCAGATGCACGGTTGAGCGAATAAGAGCATCAACCCATATACAAGCTCCACCGCCACTGCGTTTAATACGATGAAAACGATAAAAATTGAAATGAGGAATCTGAAACAGATCTTTCCCCATTTGATCGTTTAGCCATTATTCTGTGACCATCACAATACCGGGCTTCACCATAAACAGCTTATGGTGAAGCAGAGATCATCGAACTTAGGAAACATTGACCTCAAATTGCAAAGAAATTGAGAAATATTTCCAAAACACTGCTTAAAATCTTTCAGTGAAAAGTTTGCACTTTGCTACGTTTAATGACTTTTTTACGATAAATAATTACATCTTCACCGATTTGTCTAGGCCCCCTCAGCTCCATCTTCAAATTTCTTTGTTGCACTTGCTGAAATGGAGTTAAGTCATGATGCACAAAAACGTCTTTGAATGATGTTGAAGCTCGCACATTTTTGACTTTTTCATGACTTCGTTTATCTTGCAAGCATCTCTTACATTCACTTTGAGCATTCTGGGAGGACAATAGTGACAAGCGATCATAAACCATTAGAAACGATTATGAAAAGACAACTCAGTCAGGCACTACAGCGGTTACAGAGACTGTAACGTTGATCAGAGCAAATAGGTATGACTTTGAATTTAAGTGGCTGAACAGAGCCCATTTGTATAATGCAGATTATATGAACATATACATCAATATAAAAATTGATCTTTGTAATCAAGAAAGGATGGCCAGAAAGCAAAACAAAGCTTGACATTGAAGTCCTACCATATTTTGAATTTAGAGACACGTTGTCGATTGAAGGATAGTTGGTGGTTAAGGGACCGAGAATAATAGTCACAAAGGTGATGAAAACCCAAATTATAGAAATCTTATACGCAGTGCATCTAGGAGCCGACAGCATCATCAGAAGGGCTAGAGAGACTGTATTTTGGCCTGTCATAATAAAAAGTTAATAAATATAATTGATTAAATGTGATGTTATGAAATTATAAAAATAACTAAGACTTTCAGTGTGAACCGATGACAAAATTGCATAATTGTTAACAATTAAATCGTAGAATCATTGATGCAACACGCTTAAGTTATGCTGTTATGTAAATTGCCATTTGCGAATATTTTCATAGTGCGTTTGACAAGATAAAATATTGCAACATGCATATCACGTCCATTATTACAAATTTGAGATGACTTCATATGTGCACACTTGTGCGCATAGTTTTGAAATTTAATCAGTGTTTTTTCAATTGTTTCACATTTTGCCATGTTCCAAGATTCAAAGTGTGATGTTAATGCGGAGTTTTGTAGCATGTGTCTTCGTATAGAGCATGTTTTAGAAGTGATCCTTTTCAAGCAAAACTATTATGTTATATTCAAAGACTGAAAACTTTCCACTCTCCGCATGTTCAACTTCTGGAAGCAACTACTTGTATATGCAATTTGTCCTCTGTGAAGATATCGGTCACTTTCTATGCACTAGAATATTGGAGCTACCACATATAATATTTTTGTAGCAATCATAGATATCTCTAGCTTTCAAATTTCACACGAGTTCATAGTCTTTACGCTGTCTTTGTGGAGTTGACATGTCTTTCTAATTCTGAGCTTGAGATATACCGGGTGATCCAAAAATAACCGAACCCAAAGCATAAGACATTTTGATACCTATTAATTCGCAATCTCGATGATTGCTTTGCATGGTTCATCGCTCTCTATGAATGTCAATCAGTTCACAATGCACAAAATTGAGAGAGAAATCGATCAATTTCGCTTTCTATGAATATGTTGAATCTACAATGTATAAAATCTGAAACTAGATAGAGATCGATTGATTCATTCAAATATTAGAGACATGGAAAGTCGCCGTACATTGACTACAGCAGAGCGTGTTTTTGTGATTAGACGGTATTATGAAAGTGGTCATAGCTACAAACATGTTCAAGATGACTGGGCTGATGAATTTCAGTCAGCGAAACCGTCCAAATCGACAATGCACGATCTTATTTCAAAGTTCAACAATACTGGTTCAGTTGTGAACATAAAACAATCTGGCCGACCTGTATCTATGCGCACTGACGAAAACAAGGACTTTGTCGCTGCCGCTTTTACAGCCAGTCCCACAAAATCTATTCGCCGTGCTTCAGTGGAACTAAACATGTCATATGGGAGTGTGCAACGTACGCTAGTGGATATTGGCTTGAAGCCCTACAAACCACATTTGCTGCATAAGCTGAATGAAGACGATCCTGACAGGCGCCTACAAGTTTGTGAAACGTTCCTTAGCTTTACTGACATGTATCCGGATTTTGTGGACAGCATCTTGTGGTCAGATGAAGCCACTTTCAAAACCAATGGACACGTTAATCGACACAACTCCGTCTATTGGTGCGACACGAATCCATTCGAGATTCTACAGAAGGACGTTAATGCTCCTGGAATCACTGTTTGGTGCGGATTGTGTTCTTCTGGCCTTATTGGACCATATTTCTTCGAAGGGACTGTTAGTGGTGAATCCTATTTGAAGTTGCTAAAGGAGCAGGTATGTTGCTGAACGAGAGGATGTTCACAAACTCTACTTTCAACAGGACGGGGCCCCGCCTCATTACGCTTTGAAGGTTCGTGAGTTTTTGGATGAGCACTTTCCTGGGCGCTTGTTTGGTCGCCGTGGACCCGTCGAGTGGCCGATCACCGGATCTGACCCCGCCCGATTTCTTCTTGTGGGGGTCATGAATGAATGTCTTCTGGGGCTCGGTTATTGATGCATTGACTAATCTCTTGTCACTATAAATACATGTGATGTTCACTATATTTTTTTTGCTTTTTGCTTTATTTTGGGTTCGGTTATTTTTGGATCACACTGTATATTTGAAATTATATATTTTTGAATTATATATTATATTCAATATATATATTTGAAATTGTAAAGACGCTTGACACATCGGTAGGCCCTATTAGAAAAGCTCGTATAGAAAAGCATCTATGATAAAGGAATTCTGTTGTATCAGCTGGATAATTGCAAGTCATCTCCAAGTAGACAGAAAATGTGTTGCTTAATAAAAAATCAATTTGAATAGAATTAATTTGTTTGTCCCTTTGTCGTGCTTTTCTTGCAGCAAAGAGATGTCACGTACCTATATTCATATATCGATCGTGTTGTAAATTTGCAGAATTCAACTTGTTGTAAATTTAGACTCAGGCTAAAATGGAAAGCAAAGTGATGTTTACTAATTCGATTTGCGTACATGCCAGGAATAGTCGATCGATGTCCGATCAGCATGGAAAAGTCATCCATTTAAAATGAACATGGCTTTTGGGTAGATGTACATGAAATTTAAGTGGCCCTACAACTTATTTAAAACATGAAATATTGTGTGTGAGGGTGGGAGGTTGAGGGAAAGTGCCCTCCTTGAGATCGATGTAACACCTGCCCTAAAGTCATGCCGGCGTCCTTGCTAAAGAAGTGGTAACCGACTGTCCACGTCTTCAGAGTTCAAAAAGTTTGCGACAGAATGGGGTTTTGTTTGCCATTCATCATATGTCTTCACCAGACCACAATCAGAGCAATGGAAAGCGGAATCTGGAGTAAAAATAATAAAATGATGATGGAAAAAAATGCGACATCTCAGGTGGAGATCAGTACGAGGCACTGATGGAACTAAGAAACACGCCTAACCGAAGCTCAGGTCTAAGTCCAGCACAGATGCTATTTGGGAGTAAAAATCGCACACGATTACCGAAAGTCAACAGAACAAGTCTAGACAAGTCCAGTTTCACAGAGGCACTCACTACTAGACAAGGAAAATATCATGAGAGAGCAAAATTCCAATATGACAGGCGTGGCAAAGACCTTACACCACTTAAGATAGGCCAACCCATCTATAGGACCCCGAAAAGATGGGATGGAGGGGTAAAATTAACAAAAAGCACAGTGCTTATAGCTGCACAATTGAAAGTGAGAACGGTCGTAATACACCGGCGAAATCGTGCCCATTTGCTGGAACGGAAAACACAATTCAAGAAGGAACACAATGACGGCATCGTCACGCAAGACGACAAATTTGAGACAAAGAGAGCAGAAGTGCGATTCGACGCAGGCGTGATGGAGATCGAGAAGAAAGTCATCAACAGGTACGATGAAAAAAAGAACCAAACAGACAAGTCAAAGCAAGTCTGCTCTTCGACCGAAGAGGTCCGGAAATCAAAAGAAAGATTTTTGATGAAACAAACTGAACTTGGTGACCTTAGGGAACTTCATGTCCCTGAACTTTGTGAGGAAGGGGGATGTCAATGATATTGTCGTTTAAAATCATAAAGTTTTGCAAAAGCAAAGTTTCGATACACCGTGAATATAGACACGTTAAGGTGATGCACACTTTGCGGCGCCTAAAAGCATTCATTTTAATAGTATGCCTTACTAATACTTTAAAGTAGATTGATTGATTGATTGATTTTGTGCAGCTGTCACGCCATTGCCACCAGTGACGCAAGAGATTTGTGAATTCCCACACACTTGATTCTTTATTCTTCATAATGCGAACCATAGAGTAACTACATATATATATATATATATATATATAAGATAAGAAGACCAGAGGTTTCCAAATTAAATGTATTCCCCGACTAGTTTCATCAGTAGTAAGTAAAACTCCACTTCTGGATAGCGCAAGATGGCCGCCGTCGCTGACGTCCCCCCCCCTCTGGAACGACAGAGTGTCGTGGTGTGCCGCCCAAGTGAGTCCGCAAGGTTCGCTGACGTCCCCCCTCTGGCCGGCCGTCGTAGCGCGCGGTGATGTGCTGTCCCGGTTGGCGTGGTGTGCCGGCCAGGTTGGCGTGGTGTGCCGGCCAGGTTGGGAGGGTGGACTGTTGTAGCTCACCTGAAAAAATCCTAAGTGTCAGAGTGGCTTTGTATGGGTAAAATTTTGAAAATTTTCCAAAGTGTGTCATTTCGACCTGGGACCTTCACCAAAACATTTTTCATCAAATTTCACTGACCTCCCCCCCCCCCGACAGCAATCTTCTAACTTTGGTTCTAGTGAACGGATTTTGTCTTACAGCTACTCGTTTGAAAGAGGAGAAAAAACTGCTCGACGCCATTTTTGCCGCGAGTCAATCGGACCAGCCGTTCAAAAGTTAGAGCTGTTACAAGATTTTAGGTCGGAGCTCACCTGAAAAAATCCTAAGTGTCAGAGTGGCTTTGTATGGGTAAAATTTTGAAAATTTTCCAAAGTGTGTCATTTCGACCTGGGACCTTCACCAAAACATTTTTCATCAAATTTCACGGACCCCCCCCCCTCGGGAGAGCTAGCTTCGATCTTGGCTTCTAGTGGACGGATTTTGTCGTGCAATAGCTCGTTTGAAAGCTAAGAGTGAGACAAATTCAGTGAAAGAAACGCCTTGTTCATATCTGTCTTCGTTCAAAAGTTAGAGCTATTACAAGATTTTAGGTCGGAGCTCACCTGAAAAAATCCTAAGTGTCAGAGTGGCTTTGTATGGGTAAAATTTTGAAAATTTTCCAAAGTGTGTCATTTCGACCTGGGACCTTCACCAAAACATTTTTCATCAAATTTCACTGACCCCCCCCCCCGACAGCAATCTTCTAACTTTGGTTCTAGTGAACGGATTTTGTCTTACAGCTACTCGTTTGAAAGAGGAGAAAAAACTGCTCGACGCCATTTTTGCCGCGAGTCAATCGGACCAGCCGTTCAAAAGTTAGAGCTGTTACAAGATTTTAGGTCGGAGCTCACCTGAAAAAATCCTAAGTGTCAGAGTGGCTTTGTATGGGTAAAATTTTGAAAATTTTCCAAAGTGTGTCATTTCGATCTGGGACCTTCACCAAAACATTTTTCATCAAATTTCTCCGAACGAGGGGGGAGGGGGGGTCAGTGAAATTTGATGAAAAATGTTTTGGTAAAGGTCCCAGGTCGAAATTCGGAAGTTTTAAATTTTTCAAAATTTTCACCACACTGGAGCTCTCACACTTAGGAATTTTTTCACTTGTGGCATGTTACATGGACATGTGCTGACGGACCGACTTCCCGTGGTCATATGAGAATGGTTCAGGTGTCATATGATAGAGAATGATGAGACGAATTGTTTGCAACAAACCGCATGTCGCTACGATGAATACTTTCGGAGATAGAGCCATTTTAAGTTTTCTTCCGAGCATATATAAACCCCCGACAACGTAAGTCTGACCACTTCATCGAAAGACGAGGTAAGCGACGGTCGTCGCTCTGAGCTCCCGATATCGGGTGTTTCAAAGGACTCTATCTTTTGAAGTAGGCAAGCTATCTTCTTACTTCAAAGTTTGTATGATAGAGTTTGATAGTGTCTTTACTACTGATAAAATTTTTTAAAAGTAGTATGAGTAGTAAAATGCGGAATTTTTTAAAAATTCTTAATTTTCAGTTTTTTCAAAGTTTTAACATGTAGACTAAGGTTTTCAAGTATGCTGATATCAAATCTGCTATCAGATTTGAAATTTAACTAAGTCTAAGGCAGCTTTGAGGGGTTAGATCCCAGCTACTGATCACTACCTTTGACTCGACGTTGCTGTTACCACTTCGGGGCAGTGACAATGATGTCTTCAGCTGTAAAGAGCGGGTATCGGGGAAGATCTCTCACTTCCCTAGTGATCATTACAAGGCCTTCGGGCTGTCGACGGGATCGAGTGCCACTCACTATACTCAAATCTATCATTCCTCACTAAGTGTAATGCTTTAGGAATATGACTGTACTACATGATTCCAAACTTATACAAATTTCATTATCTTACAGTTAACGATAAAATCTCAGGCATGGCTAACGACAAAAATAGAAAATTCCACATCAAAATGTGTGTGTGCGGTCGAGTAAATCGCAGTGCGGACGCCAAGGCTCATGTCAAGAAGGCGGGCACCGACCACATGATTATACTGAATAGGGTTGCGTGTGTGAAGTGTAGAGTGTTGAAGGGTGATGAGGATGAGGCGCGTTTTTACAGAGTGCATGCTGACTGTAGTGGAGGTTTGGTGAATGACTTGAGATTCACGCAGTTGATTGTGGAAGGGAGGGAGCGAATGTTGACGATAGAGCGAGAGGGTAAGGCTGAGAATGTTGTTGAGAATGTTGTTGAGAATGATGAGTTGGCGAGAGCGGTTGCGTCGTTGGAGGGTGAGATTGAGCGAAAGAGAGTGCTTGAGAGTGATGATGAGGATGATGTGGATTTAGATAGGGAGCGTGTGAGGAAGCGTGTGAGGAAGTTGAGCTCTTCGTCGTCGGAGGTGTCAAACATCGTCATCACCGACCCCCCGAAGAGCTCATCTTCCCCAAAAGTGAAGAGTGGTGGGATTCGTAAGCAGTCGGCGAGGTGGTTGAAGGATGAAGAGAAGAGGCATGTTTCGCAGCAGATGGCGCATGATTTGTTGGTGAATAAGTATGAGAGTTTGAAGAAGGTGAAGGATGAAGTTGTGAAGGAGTTGGATGAGTTGAAAAAGAAGGAACTGAAGTCGAAGGAGGTAGCGGATGAGAATATTCGAATGAGGCGTAGTGTGACTGATTTGAAGAGTAAGACGCGAGAGTTGGAAGAGAAGAATGATGAGTGTGAGAAGAGGGCGAGTGCTGCGGAGAGAAGAATGAGAGATGCAGAAGCGAAGTTTGAGGAGATAATGAAGGAGATGAGTGTGTTGAGAGCGAGGAATGTTGAGTTGGAGAGGACTGTGGCTCGGCGGGGTGATGAGAGGCAGGCGTATGAGAAGTTGGAGCGCATGAGGGATGAGTGGAATCGTGTGAATGAGGATAGGTTGTTTGAGTTTCACATCCCTATTCGGGATAATCATTTGGACGGCGAAGTACTCGTGAATCAAAATCTAGACGAGTCAATAATATGTTATAACGGCCATCCGACGAAAAAATGCCTACATGCCAGCCTGAGAATGCGCGGCCATCTCCACAAATTCTCTATTCGGAAGCGCGCGAGACTGCCAAAGGATGACTAACTTGGTAAGTGAAAAGTAAATAAGATAGTATATCCTATTCTAATACATATCATTTTCATTGCAGATCTTTGCCCGCCTTCACCACCCCATCAATTCACTCCCGAGAACGAACCATCGGCTCTCTTAAGGGCCACCTAGGGGCAAGACATGATAGAACCTCCACGCGGTTTGCCCTGGGCAGTCTTCGGACTGGCGAATACTATCATTAAGTTGAATCTGCTATCAGTCAACTTGAACGTTGCGTCGCGTTAGAGGGGTATATAAACCACTGCCTCTCATTTCATTTCATTTCAATCATGCAGACGCCGAACAGTCAAGTCAGCTCTCCTCGCGGACCGCAGTTAAGGCCGCGAAATTTATTTGAGGAGTTTGTCAGACTAGAGGAGCAAGACAGAGTCCACAATAATCTTGCGCGGATTGGCAATCCGATGACAGCAACTGTTGTCAATCCAACGGAATGGCGCTACATTCCACTTTTTAGCCATGTGCCAGTTAGTGTGGAAGTCGACACTGCTACCAAAGAGAGAGTCAAAGACTCTCTCAGCAGAATTGGTAGGGTGTAAGATGACGTTACTCCCGAGAACGAACCATCGGCTCTCTTAAGGGCCACCATGGGGCAAGATTTGATAGAACCTCCTCTCGGTTTGCCCTGGGCAGTCTTCGGACTGGCGAATACTATCATTAAGTTGAATCTGCTATCAGTCAACTTGAACTTTATGCAGTCGATTGCTATCCCTGAAGCATTCTGATTCGCTGTTGAGCAATTCATTGTTGAAAACCTTATATAAGCCAGAAGATTGTAGCGCTTGTCATTCAATTTCAAGTCACGATGGAAGCAACGTCTCCTGCCAACAGCATTCCCGTCTTCATCGATGAAGACAACGCCATTCCCGAGTTCATCATCCTCGACGAGTGGGATGAAGAGGATGATAAGGGGAAGATCAAGAAGATCGTTTGGACGGATGGGGTGTGGACTCCAAATACCACTCGCATCCGAAAGGTGCCAGATGCACCAGCACGACCTAGGCGGTATAGGGTCTATGACAACCTAACCGTCATACCCATTGACTATTCCAGCCAATAGTCAAATTCACACCCCGAGAACGAACCATCGGCTCTCTTAAGGGCCACCATGGGGCAAGACATGATAGAACCTCCTCGCGGTTTGCCCTGGGCAGTCTTCGGACTGGCGAATACTATCATTAAGTTGAATCTGCTATCAGTCAACTTGAACGTTGCAAATGAAGTTCGGTGTAATACTTCCTTTCGACGGGCGTTCCTGTAAAGGGCGGCGGTGAAACCCGTAGCTATGTATACCGCAAGGGACATTCGGCAATGGTCAATCTTGTTTAACCTCTCTGCGTCATGTTTGCAAGTGATTGCCTCTGTCTCAACGTAGTATGCATTCGCGTCAGGGCGACATTTAGCCAACTGTCGAAGGCTGCCTAAACTTTCCATTGCATACGTTATGAGAACCATGAGTTCTACCTGTCTCTATCAATGAGACGAATTGATGAATGGAATGAAATGGGAGGACACTCAGGCGCCACACGCAACATAACACACTTCTCTCTTCCGTAGTCTAACAAGCTCTTTACACATGGATCGCAGTCGATTGCTATCCCTGTATCAGAAGTGTAAGCTATCTTAATTTTATTTGACACTATTTGATCTATCATCATCGTCCATATGAAATGTTTTAAGATTTACAAGTTAGACTAAGCGTGCTACTATTTCCAAATGAAAAAGTATACATGGTTAAATCATCCACTTAAGCCCATCCGTAGTCTAACAAGCTCTTTACATATGGATCGCAGTCGATTGCTATCCCTGTATCAGAAGTGTAAGCTATCTTAATTTTATTTGACACTATTTGATCTATCATCATCGTCCATATGAAATGTTTTAAGATTTACAAGTTAGACTAAGCGTGCTACTATTTCCAAATGAAAAAGTATACATGGTTGAATCATCCACTTAAGCCCATCCGTAGTCTAACAAGCTCTTTACATATGGATCGCAGTCGATTGCTATCCCTGTATCAGAAGTGTAAGCTATCTTAATTTTATTTGACACTATTTGATCTATCATCATCGTCCATATGAAATGTTTTAAGATTTACAAGTTAGACTAAGCGTGCTACTATTTCCAAATGAAAAAGTATACATGGTTGAATCATCCACTGAAGCCCCATTCAAGTAAGTCAGTATGAAAGCAAAGATAATACGAAATAAAAATTTATTATGGCATGTATTTCAAAAGGTCTTCATCGTCAATATCGTCCCAGAGTCTGGCTTCACATAGATAACAAAAACAGTTCACTTGCTTTAATCGTTCTTCCACTGCGAGCCTCACTTTGTCGATATACTCCCACTCCGCCATAGCTCGTGGCTGGGAGTTAGGGGTGTACCACTCCCATAATTGGTGGAGGAATTTGGTGCTGGTGATCTCCATCACATCGTCAGTATCGTACTGGAGATACTTCCACCTCACGCCTGTTAAGTCGGGACACTCCTTCTCACATACACTCTCTTCGTCGTCCGCTGGTAATGACAACTTTCTGATATTGTCCAGTCGGTACACCTTCTCTACCTTCCCCTTCGTTGGAGCGTTTGGTGCAACGAGCGCCTTTGGTGTTGAGGATGGAGAAGAGAATTTTGTGTTTGGTGTTGTCGGAGGGCTTGTCATGTTGACTGTGAATAATAACTTTGAAATGTTTTCTAATTCTTAAGTATCAACAAGCAACCAATCAGAATGAACAGCAAATGAATGATGAATACGAAAGTATATATGTAAAGTGACATTCGTGTCATTTCACTCTGTCTTTGTGACATATAAGTGAAGTGTTCTCTGGCGAATTCTATATTTGAGGCGTACAAGTGAACTGCTCTCTCGTGAAGTCTCTATCTTGTTGAAGTATCAACCTTAAACTCGATTTCGTTGAAATGGTAAGTTGAAAATTTCTTCACTCATCTCCCTCAAACGTGTGGCTAATAGCATCTTCCTCAATATCAGGCATCAACTTCATCACCAACGCCCTCCCTTCTCGAGGAAAGTTTAGAGTTGTTGAGTCAAAGTAGGTTGTAACAATACACTGAGACTTGAACAGAGATGATAGAATGATTTCTCTTCCAGGTGATGTGAGTTCCAGCTCAGGACTCTCGCGACAAGGCAACGAGTGGGAATGTGCCGACTGCGGACATATGTTTACAAGGAAGCACAGTCTCCTTCGACACATCAAACAACGTGTGTGTCAACGCAAAGCGGCGTCAATCTCCGGAGGTGAAGTTGATTCTGACGATGACATCTCCTTTCCTTGCGATTTGTGCCCTCTTTCTTTTGATAGTCACTTTCAGCGATCTTCGCACAGACTTCAACACACGCATGCAAATGATCACTACACCAACGGTACCTCTACCATCTCCCTCATTAATGTTTCACATAATAATTTAGTACGCGACTACTGCATGGAGTCCAATACTCAAATAGTAGATTTTCCTGAGTGGCTCCTTCAAAATTCTAACATTATCGAAGCGCTCTTCAACAATTTAGACAATTTTAGAATGAAGGCGCTCATCTACCTCAAACTAAAATATATTAAGATAGATTTTCAAACGGGTCAAGTGACGGAGAGAATACAGTTTCATGTTCCTTCCTCTTCCGCATCTGAAGTTGTAGACTGCGAGTCTTGGCTAAATTTTCACATTCAATGTTTAAAATCAAATGTAGATAAATTCAATAAACGCGACAGCGCTCTCATTTTTGATGGTGTGGACTCAGCCATATTCAAAATTTCCCTATTAGAAAGTCATGCAGCTCGAGGCACATTTAAACTACCAAAAACGTTGTATAATAAGAAAGCTGTCATCAATGTCGATTGTAAATCACAGTGTTTTAAATATGCAGTCCTATCCATCCTTCACTATAATGATATCAACGCGAATCGAAATCATACCTATAGCTATAGACAGTGGGAGGATGAACTAGACTTCGAAGGTTGTGATAGTAACAACATGAAAATCAAAGATGTAGAAACGTTCGAAAAACATAATAAGATTAAAATTGTCGTTCACGTGTGGGAGAAGGGGTTGAAGGGTGCCCGCTATAATTCACGTTCAACTTGTCATGAACGTGTAGTCAACCTCTTATTAGTAAAACAAGATGATAGCGAGGAATGGCACTACTGTGGTATTCCCAAAATCTCTCGCTTGTACACTCACTTGGGGCACTATAAAAGAGGTGAACATTTTGTATGCGACCGCTGCATCCGCTCCTTTTGGAGTAAAGATAAATTTGAAACTCACTATGAATGGTGCAAGCGAGGTAAATTACAAATGGAACGCATGCCCAAAGATAAAATATTTTCACATAGGGATAATGGTGACGAATTAAGTCCCCTGCGTGTCATTTACGCAGACATAGAATGCTACATTGATGATATCATCCACAAGCCAGCAGCCATTTCCTGCTATGAAGTATGGCATGACCACTTTAGGAATAGACAAAACAAAATGCATACTTGGCAAGGTGAAGATTGAATTTCAAAATTTCTAGAATTTCTCGATAAAGCTGCTAAATTTCAACAATCATATGATTCCCAATTGCAGCGTAAGTCACTACATATGTCAGATGAAGACAAACAAAAATTTGAAAGCTGCACATCCTGTCCTAAATGTCATAAAACGTTTGATGACGATAAAATTAAGAAAGTGCGTGATCATGATCACATCACTGGTAAATTTAGAAACGCACTCTGCTCCAAATGTAACTTTTCACTTAGGTTGAGACGTCGTGTACTACCCGTCATTTTCATAACTTTAAGGGCTATGACAGTCATATGCTCATAAAAGGAGGGTTGAGCCAGATGAAATCGTGGCAGTTTAATGTAATAGCGCAAACGAGAGAAAAATTCATGGCAATGACAGGAAAAGTACCAGTAGATAAATCTAAAGAAAATAAGACAGTCTTCTTCGAAATAAAATTTTTAGATTCATTCCAATTCATGTCAGCGTCACTAGCTTCTCTCGTTCGTAATCTCAAGTTTCTTCCCCATAGTCAAACTTTGAAGAAACACTATCCAAACTTAACGGATGAAATAATCACTCGCAAAGGAGTCTTTCCTTATGCGTATTTTAGCTCAATGTCTAAACTAAATGAAACAACCCTTCCTTCCATTGACAAATTCCAAAACGATTTGACGGGTGAAGATTGTCCAGTAGAAGATTATGAACATGCTCAAGAGGCATGGTTAAAATTTGATTGTAAAACGTTTGGCGATTATATGATCGCTTACTTAGAATTAGATGTCATTTTGCAGGCTGATGTCTTTCAGGAATTTCGACGAGTGGCATTAGAAGAAGACAAATTAGATCCTGTCCACTTTGTCAGTCTATCAGCCATGTCCTTTAAATCAGCCTTTAAAATGACTGGTGAGACCATTCATCTCTTACAAGACCCGGAGATGTATAATATATTTGAGCGCGGAATACGCGGTGGTCTCACATTTGTAAATAAACATCATATAAAATCTGAAACAGTAGGTGATGATCATATCCACCTAAAGTACTATGACCAAAATAATTTATATGGCAGTTCACTGTCTAAACCACTACCTCATTCCGAGTTTAGTTGGTTAAATCAAGATGAGCTTGAGTATTACTCCAACCCTTCAAACATACTGAAGATTCCAGATGAAGGTGATTGGGGATATTATTTTGAAGTGGATTTGATTTATCCAAATAGCATTAAAAATAAAACTGCTGATTTCCCACTCGCACCTGAATCTGGTGAAGTGACTGAAGATATGTTTTCACCATTCATGTCACAATTTCATAATAACTTAACAGAGTGTGGACAGCCAAGGTACAAACCATGCCGCAAACTTTTACTCACCCAATATGATAAGAAAAATTATCTCGTACACTTCTGCATACTAAAATTCTATTTAGAAATGGGCATGCTTCTAAAGTCAGTTCACCGCATTATCAAATTTAGACAGAAAGCCTTCCTCAAACCCTACATAGATATTAACAGTCAAAAACGTGCACTCGCCCAAAATAATTTTGAAATGGATTTTTATAAATATAAGAATAACAGTCTTTTCGGAAAGACCATGGAGGATGTTAGAAAACGTCTGAATTACAAACTAGTCGTTGATGAACAAAAATATCACAAATTGACCTCATCACCTCTTTTCATTGATAGAGACATCATCGATGAGGATCTTGTAGGTGTTAAAATGATAAAATCAGAAGTTGAGTTGTGCAAACCCATCTATATTGGGCAAGCCGTTTTAGATTATTCCAAGCTTGAAATGTATCAACTCTTCTACAAAATATTAAAACCATGCCCTCTCGTAAAAGAGGTTCGCTTGCTGGGTGGTGATACAGATAGTTTCTCTTTAGGAATTACCACTCAAAAAGATTTAAATTTTAATGAAGTAGGCAAGTCATTAGAAAAATATTTCGACACATCTAACTACAATCCCACTCATCCACTCTATTCCATACAGAATAAAGCCAAACTTGGTTGTTTTAAGGATGAAACAGCAGGAAAGGAAATAGATGAAATGATTCTCCTCCGTCCTAAAATGTATTCCATGAAATTAAAAGAATGTGCAGATAGTATTAAGCGTGCTAAAGGTATATCAAAATCCATTGTTCACAAAATGAAACATCGGTCCTATAAGAAGGCCTATAAAAATAAAACTATAACGTTTGTCAATATGACAATCTTAAAATCTCAAGTTCATACTGTGAAAACGTACACGTTCAAGAAACGAGCACTTTCAGCATGGGAAGATAAGAGGTGTTGGATAGGACATAACACATCTCTTCCACATGGACATCCTGACACTTACATACCTCCACCCAAAAGAATAAAACTCACGCTACCACATTCAGGAGATGTATTGACATAATCAACTTTAACTCAGTATTTTGATGTTGCTTTTTGTAGATATACATGGTTGTTTTATGTATCGCATGAGATCGTTTCTTCCTTGTGAATATATGCCTACAGTCAGCTCATTCCCCCTATATCTGTGAAAAGACTTTTTCATATACATATTTTTATTTCAATAAACATATCACAATGACTTCACTTTGTTTTCCGAAACACTAAAGTTACGAGGGATTTAGTATCTTTCACATGGATGCACTCTTGTAAACCATTGGTAATTTTGATAGCAATAGAGGGTATAGTTTGTTTGACGACGGGATGATAGAAAATAGATTCAAACATCTTCTCGACTATTCCATATGAAGCGTCTTTATCATGAATGAAATCGCGTAAAATGTATTCTTTTTTCTCACCAACAGAAATAGGTAGAATCAAATCACTTTGAATGTAAAGGTGCTGTTCATGTTTATCAAGTGTCATTGGTGTTTCTATACCAATCGTATGCGCAGCAGTAAACACAGTTTGTAGCATTGAAAAACCAAAGAGTTTTTTCAAATTTTTACTCAATTGACATTGAATGTCATCACCCAGTCTCAGAACAACGCGTTGATTTTCAACTGAAAACGAAATGTGGTGTGTCTTTACATCATATTTACTTTTCATCACATGCTTCAACTTCTGTTGTATATAAGGATTTACTACATGAATGAAGCTTTCAACTGTATGATATAGACGCGGCATTATATTGATAGCAACTTTAGATTCTTCATAAGACTGGTAAATTTTCTTGATGCGATCACCATAGATGTCCACCCACCATTCATCATTAACTGAATCAGCTTTAGTGTGATATTCATGAGAAGCATACACCAGACCGCTTCCAATAATAGGTGTATAATGTCTTACAAAATGGCGCAAGGTTGGAGAGAAATAAACTGTAAGTTTGTCAATATATTTCTGAATAACCAACTTATTTTTGTCCGCCATAATTTTCTCTCCATACTTCTTTCCCACAGTCTCATCCCAACGTTTTACTAACTCAATAAGTGATAAAGGTTGAACACCACGCTTTTTCAAAATGATGCGTTCTTCGCATTCTACAACATCTTCATCAAATATTTTAAATCTATAATGAAATTTGTTGATTCGATTTGAATAAACTTTTTTAACATTTGCAGTAGCAATTGACGTTAGATGTAGTCCATGACCAAAACCGAGATGTGGATAGAATTCATTATCCAACCTCAGTGTAAGACCTTTAGTAAAAGAATGAAAGCGAAGGAACTGTCTCCCACTCCAATGATAGATAGTAAACTCATAAGCTTTCTGATTTTTATTCTTCATGATGGAAGTATTACCACTGTTGAATGCCTTAATAATTTTCTCATTCCCAAATGGTTCATAAGAATCTGATTTTATCTGAATCCATTCATAGTTTCACTTTCCATCTGATGTTAAATTGTATGGGAACAGGAATGCATCATTCATCGTTATTCCATCATGGGTGCGAGGAGTCAATATCATTTCTTCCAAATCATTCACATTCTGAATATTGCTATCATAGCAAATACTAGAAACGCCAACCTCCCATTCACCTTCTAAATGTAGTGGGCGATTTAATTCTACTCGATAGTCTGATGGTTTATTTTTGGGAAATTTATTCATAGAAGCATTACTGGGCAAGTAGATTAGAAACGAGTCCTTATTTTCACTTTCCATATTATTCACATTGGAAAATATATTAGCATACTTTTGCATTAACTCTTCATTCGGAAATGGAGTGTGATACTTGTCACAGCATCTTTATGAAAAGGAATCAACGCACCAGCATCGTCATAAATGGCAATATCAATTTGTGGGATGTAGTTTGATTTCAGCTTTGTATAATGCACTTTCTTGAAAGTATGCTCAGATAAAATACTGCAGCTTTTTGGCTGGTATGATATCATTGCTAGCAATGGAGCTTCAACATCTCCCACACGTACATCTTCACCAATATTGGAATATATCTGAAAATAGTTAATACGACGCGATAGCGACATGTCTGCACTAGCTTTGGTTACAGTACCACTTTTAAAGATATTTTGATCAAAACCCAAAATGTCCATTAGAGTTTTATCCATAATTAGTTCAATACCTTTTCCACTTATAGTGAGAGACAAAACACCTTCTTTTTCAGAAAATAAAATATGTTGCTCATTAATCACTTCATTTAAATAATCTACAACCAATTTAACCGAAGTAATAATGCGAGGCATCAACACTCTTGTTTCATGTAAGATACCACCGAAAGGCTCTACACACTTTCTGTATAAAGATACGGTCCATTCTGTATCAAATTGATTTGACCTTTCACATGGTAAATGTTGCATATCAAATTTTCCATGAACAGCTGCAGAATGATGTCGTAAGAACTGATGAAAATCTTTTGAACAAACTAATGCTAGATCATCATTATTTAATTTACTTATTGCAATATGATTAGATGATTTAATATAAGTCAATGTTGCTACTTGTTTACCATCAACTCGAAGGAGATAATTAAATTTCTTCAATAATGTTTCAGGAGTCATGTTTGTCTTTCTTGGCTTAATCACAATCTTCTTCACCAACGTCTTCTCATTTCTTGGAATAAGATCTACATAATAAGCTTCCTCTCGATATATTAACTGTTTATGACCACTTATGTGGTAATTAACATTAAAATTATCATAGCTTGTTAAGGCGCTAGCGAGGTAACCTAAATCATTTCTTAAACTTGGACTTAAACCAACAATCCAATCTTTCTCAACTACATGATGTACATAATTATGATCATCATTGTGCGGAGTAAATTGGGCAATATGTTTACATGCTTTATTCAAGAAATCATATATAAACTTTTTACATGATAAGAGATCTTTCTTTGGCCACTGTGGAATGTATACTCGGCAGCCCTTTTCACATTGGTAAGCAGCTGTGCGTCTCATATTAATAGTCATCACCTCATGATCAAAAGTATAGACACAGTTGCCATAAACAAGTTGAGTGACACCCACTTCCCAATTTCCATTTAGCTGTTGTGTATGATCAATGGGAGTAGAAAAGAGTGCGGCTCGATTACTAGCAAATCTCTTTGTAGCCGCATTGCTAAGCAAAATATGATAAAACGACATTTTGATATTGCTGATCTGCGACTTTGCATAACATCATGAAGACTTGGATTTTGGACTCTCTACAATATATCAGAGTTGATCGTGATGGAAACGTACATTTCAAAAATTCTCATGGTCATACATCAAGAGGTATTACATTAACATGGCAACAATTTGTCAACCTCAATGATATCATGAGGGATTTGGAATATTTTGAAACATTAAGATTCATCTCCTTGGGTGATCAAGTTTGGCTTCAACATTACAGAAATGAAATTCAAATCTGCCATTCTCATTCCGCAAACTGTTTCTCATTTCGCAAATACAATTGGGAGAAGTATAGAAGATACATACATCGCTCCATCATGACATTTATTCGTCGTGAGTTCATCGCCCTACTATGCAAATCTTAATCAGACATGACTATCACGCACCATGAGTTGGAAATTAGATTCCCTACAACGTATTGAAACGGATCATGATCGAAACGTCTATTTCAAAGATTCAACTGGAAATGTGAGAAGAGAGTTTGCTTTATCTTATCGTCATTTTCAATCTCTACATCACATCATGAAGGATTTGAAATACTTCTATATGAAAAGACATTCACGTATTGGAAATCGCATCTGGCTGCGCGTCAACAAACGGCGAATTCAACTCTATCATTCCCAACTTCATACTAACTTCACATTTCATCAAGGTAGTTGGGAAAAGTATAAAAGGAAGGTACATATCTCAATTTACTCATTTTTTCATCATGAAGCGCCATCGCTACACCATCGTCAACATTCTCCGTCGCTTCAGACTCTACACCAAAATCGATCTCACAACATTACACCAACACCTTCCAAACAGCAAGTATTACCCGGGCCGTCCTCAAATGTTAGTGGTGAAGATGAACAATTCACGGAATCTTCAACTCTTCCCAAATGGGACTGTACAGATTCTCGGCGTCCTTTCTCATTCATCGGCGCAGTCAATGCGCTTAGAGCTACAGAGATTACTACATCGGATATGGAAGAGGGAGAGGTGTGTGATGTCGAATCTGACTGTGGACAATATGGTGATCTCTACTCAATTGAGTGAAAGTGTATCATTTTTGAAGATTCGTACCAGCAGTTACAATTTGTGTTATGAACCCGAACTTTTTCCTGCAGCTCTCATTAGTTGTTGGTTACCTGTGCATGTGGCAATCTTTCATAATAGTAAAGTGATCATTACTGGACTAAAATCTCACGTACAAGCAAATGTGATCCTAGACTATCTCATCGAGTATGTACGTACCCAGCGGATTGTAAAATAAAAAACAATTTTTTCCAACATGATGTTTTTATTTCAAATCATGATAGAACTTACAAATCATTTTTTCATTAGAGGATGGATTACATGAAAAGTTTTGAATAACAGATACAAGTGGAGATACATGTAAACGTTTTAAGATGAAGTACAGTACAAAAGCACCACACGTTGATGAAAGTGGATGTTGTAGTATGCGTTCATTTCGCTGATATTGACGCGTATGTTTTCTCAACCACTGCTGTGTTGGTATATTTGGAGGTTGAGCAAGAGAGTCAAATAGTTCACCACGTCGGTCTTCTCCAATAAAGATCGCTTTCCAATGCTCAACGCCTAAATTCTGCGAATGAGTGTTTAGCACAAAAAAGATGGGATAGTGATTTACTGCAGGTGGTAAGGTATCGAGTGAATAGACATTATCGAAAGCTTTCAACGTCGCTTCGTCTGCATTACGCTGCACTTTAGTTTTAATATCGTCAGCAGTCAACCAACTCATTAACGATTATACTGAAGAATCACGTCACGATACTTTGTAATTTCAATATTTGAATCGAAGACTGCATAAATTAATACATTGATCGTCTCAGGTAGTGTTCTTTTGAACGTCAAATCCAAACGAATATTATGAGGCACGTTCGCTTGACGATAGGGTGCACTAATATCGCTGTCAGCAGTCAAATCAAATGCATAAATAGTATATCCACTCTTAAACTCTTTCATAGTCAGTCCGTTGGTGTCATCCGTATTGTAAAAGCCAAAGACATCCATAAAATCAACATAACTGCGCATAAATTGATCCGCAGCAAAATCTGGTTTGTAGGGTGGACCAGGATGACTCACACCATTTACACGTAAAGCAATTTCACTTAACTGATTGTGTTTAAAATTGAAAGGATTCTTCTTTATATTACCATTAAATGCATCATTTTCAACCATTGCCACCATGAGGAGCTTCGGTGCTTCCGATGGAAAGAGGCCATTTTTCATGAAACTCTTTTGATCTTTCGGAATTGTAAAGGTGAGAAGCTTTGTATGCTGAACGGGGTAAATGGCATTTTGGCGGTTAAGACCTTCAGCATGCCCTCTAATGACACTTGGATTCGGTACTACTCGACGAATGTAAAGTGCAATATCTTCCACATGAATTCTAAAATTGTCAACTTTAGCAGATGCATTCAGCGCAAATTCAGGCTTATTCAATGTCAGCTTGAGTCGCATGCTGGTATTACAGAGTAAAAACTTTGACTGTCTAAAGAAGTCTAAATTCAGCGGACCATATAGCTGACATACTCTGCTATCTTTAATCATAGCAGATCGCTTTACAAAGCCACTGTTTGTTTCAACATCAAATTTTCCTGCTTCATCTCTGTACCATCCCATGGCTTCCATATGACTTTTTTGTGCTGCTGGATGAAACTGTGATACATGATTGAAATATGATTTATAGGGATAATCGCTTTGACCACCTTCCACCTGCTGCTCTCCAATCGTTAGAGAAACATCGCGAAGTAATGTAGTCAATGGTAAATTGTTCAGTCCAACTTTATGTGTATCGTCAATAGCAGTTCCATCTGCTTGCTGAATTCTAAACCTCAAATCAAGCATCGCATAACTCAAATCTATGTAGTCATCACTACCACCAGGAATAACAAATTCAATGGGGCCAGCATTCTCAGCTGTTCGAGGATGATAATCTACAATACTTGAACTAAGAATATCTGTCTGTATGGCTTGTTGATCAAACAAACAAAAGCCGGAAGTTTTACACTCCATAATTAGAAGTTATGGCAGCGTCGTCGTTTAGCGCCTGATGAATGATTAGAGCCTCTGCGACGTTTGCGTGAATGCCTTTTGACTGAAGATCGCACCTTACCAGCTCCGCGATGTTTCCTCCTTCCTTTTTTCATTCGTTTAGGTGATTTCTTTCCTTGAGTAACACCAGCAAAGGTCTGCTTCAATGTTTTTAAAACCGCGTTCCTTCCCACGATTCAACAAACTGCTCTTAAAACTTCTACCTCTGGAAAGATCACTAGCAACATCACCAGCAAAGCCAACGGCATTACTTAAAACATTTCGTTTTAAAGATCTACCGACATTGGATATGAGAGGTGCTACAACAGATTTCAGTGCACCAAGTATGCTACCTCCACGTTGGCGGCGAGCGCCGATGTAAATTTGTCCTCCACCACCTACATAGGAGGGTCGTGAATAAAATGAGGCAGTTGGATTCATAGCTCAAACCCTAAACATTGTTAGTTACAACTTTGCATGAATCACTGTCGATCACTTAGATGAAAGATGTCAACACGACGCATCCAAGAGTTCATACTTGAAGGATAACCAGTCCATTTAACAAGACACCATTCTTCACCTTGCCGTTTTTTACATCGAATGATTTTCTCTACCAAATATGTTTCACTTTCAGTGACTACTTCAATCTCATCGCGGTAAAAGCTACCCTCAATTTCTTCATTATCGTAATCTTTCAACTTGTAGGTGGTCGGAGAGTCTTTTTGATCAATCCTTGATACTGTAAATACCTCCTCTGTCCAATTCTGACTCTTTTTTCTCCTTCTCATCTTTTTGTTTTCTTGCTTTTCTACATTTACAACAACTGCAGCATTTAGCTTTAGCGGTTTTGCGATCGTGTTCATATTGCTTAGGGGTTTCATTGAGAGCTGGCGCAGCAAGTGCAAGTGACAACGACATTCACCTCTGGCGGCTCATTACATGGCAAGCAACACATCTGCTTCATATTAATAGTCTGAGAACATGTATTTCCTGGGAGGAGCTGTTTTACGTTTTCCTTTTACTAGTTTTAGTGGTGGCGTAGATCTACGTCTAGTTCTTCCTCTTGTTTGCTTAGTGAGTGTGGGAGGGGATGTAGCAGGTGACGTCTTAAACCAATTTGTTGGCATTTTCATCGTCTGAAGCATTGGAGCAGTAGCCACTGTTGAATCAAGTTCTTTCAATGTCTCATTATTGAAAGCAAATTTTGGCACATTATGCTTTTTCAATAGTTTAAGAAAGTATGACCAACCAGGTGGAACATAGCCCTGACGGCGCTTTCTACGTGTCGCATACTGAATCAAGTCTTCATAACGTGAAGCATCAATCACTTTATTTTCATCTGTAATGATTTCTCCTCTATCATTTACATTGAGATGGGGTTCAATACTGTTGAAAAGAGATGTGGCATGTGCGCGAGATGCTAAAGGTGTAGCAGTCGATACAGAGTCACGCATCTTATTCTTCAAGTTTTTCAATTGCTCAACAGTTTCCGATTGTAATAATACAGCACGATGTGGATCTTTGATGTGAACATTTTGCTGATAATCTATTTCTTTCCTATACATTTGATTTGCAAGAGGTTGCTTTACTTGCTGCATGGCAGTCAATTGTACATATTCATCCTGAGGAATAACAATCATGCGAGAATAAGAACTCATAGTTTGTAGATAATCATGGGAGTTTTCAAAATATCACTTCGAAATCTAAATTCTTCCGGACACTCTTGCGTAAAGTCAATGAATAAGTAACCGTATGGTTTTTCAGTAGCTGCTTGAAAAATTTCAATTAAGGCTTTTGATCCTCTGGGTGCAACTTGTCGCGCTAAAATGTCAAATTGACTTTTATCTCGCGGATTCTTGAAAATAGCATAATAGTGTGTATTCAGGTTTCGTGTACGAGCTTCTTTTCCATCAGGAAACAAATTTTGTGTGATATAGATGATAAAACACCTTTTATGATGTGCTGCTCGAGTGAACATATCTGTAACATCTTTTGAATTCTTACTTTCTTTTAATAAATCATCCAATACAACAACATCATTAGACTGAAGTTTATCCACTGCAATAATTCCTTCATGTCGAATAAAGTTGCGACTTTGCAATTCCTGAAACAGCGACGGTTGATAAATACCATAACACCAAATCACTCGATTGATAGGTTCCTTAAACAACTCCCTTCTTTTATCCAATAAATTCAGCGTGAAAACAGTTTTACCTGCATGAGATGGACCTGATACAGTCAGAACTTTATCGCATTGAAGTCTGAAATCCATTTTAATACTTTGAGATTCAACATTTGCATAATTAACGCTTAGAGCCAAAGATATTACCCAATAGGTTACCCACGACAGGAGCTAACATTGGAAGTATTGCTGAAAGGAAACCACCCTTTTGTGTTAGAGTTTTCCTCTTTCTTTGAAGGGTGACTTTAGGATTGGAGATGAAACGCAATTTTGTGGCATATCACTTAAGTAACTTTCGTTGTTTTGGTGCTAATTTCTTCGTCCTCAACTTCCTCACATGAGAAATAATTTCACGAATGAATTTATCGTTAGCATGTGGTATAGCATTGATTCCTGATTTCCTGATTCATCGCTGATTTGCTTTCATTCGTCGGAGAGCTTGAATGGCTGAAGAAAACTTTGAAGACTTTTGACTTTTACGTTTCGCCATTTTACGTTTCGCCAGTTTCCGTGTTAGTCTTTGCTAAAACCTATCTTTACCACATTTGCATAGGTACTAACTATTGCGGCATAAGTGACACTCGAAATGAGCAATATCACAGTGGTTACATTTTCAAAGTTAAATGCAATTACGTATGAAACAGCGTTGACAAAAAGCATGCTTACATCTCTTGAAGATGCGCTTTTCATTTCCATCCTTTCGCTTACATACATCACAACACATAGTTTCACCGTTACTGATGTCTATAGCAAGTCTTTTTGAAGATATGAATTTACTAGCCTTTTCTAAATAATAGACGCATGTACAGAAGGAATATACTTCGAGAGTGAGCAGACATAGCTCGAAAACCAGTTGTGCTACAATCAAGTACCACTGCATTTTCAATTTTTCTTTATGGAAAGTTGAATGTGAATATCTGAAATCGCTTCAATCACTAGACTGCTACCATGATGGTTAAATGCGTTAAGACGTTCAGCAATTTTTATCATATGTCTTTTAAAAAATTCTTCGGGGTGATCTACCACTTCCATTGAATAAGAAGCAAAATGGAAAGAGCGACTTTCCACCTCTACCTTTCCAAAATGACTTAACTTAATTTTCGCAACTAATCGCGCCATGATAATGCTATCAGAGAATGTATTCACTAACTCTAGAAATAGAGTGCTAGCATCATCGACCACTGCTTCGATGTCGGTCTCATCGTTATGAAAATTTATCACATAATCTTGAACAGCTCCTTTTAAACTTTGCCTATGAAAATGTAATGTTCCGCAGTCGTTTGAGAAAGACATGATCGCCCTTTATCTAACCCATCCATTGCATGAAAACAACTCTTCTCATAGTAACATTTATTGAATAATAGTAACAAGCATGCATTATAAATCAATGGTTTGAAAGAGATAAAATAGATACAGCTGATAACTATCATACAGCGAGCAATGATAACCATACAGGACTTTGGCAGTGCTGAGGTAAGGAGGAAAGAAGCATTGGTTATGAACGTAGCTACTACAACGAACAGACAAAATAGGAACAGACAAATCCTTAAAACGTTTCGTGACTTCATGATAATGTTGATTCACTCTACTATCCCAAGGTGGGAGCAAAATATCATCAATGATTAGATTGGGAAATACTTTCCTCTCCTTACCAGGATTATTACAAAAGATGCGTATAACATTGAAAGCAGCTAACCATCGTTTAAAGTCAATAAGAAGAGCACTCTCACAAGAAAAGCCATAGTCTTGCAAATATTTCAGATTAAGTCCATGAATGTGTTTTCTCGCCCATTGATCAACATTGGGATTGCAGTTGGCATGTTGATGATAGACACTGACAATCTGATATGTCCAATTGTTCATAGCAATAGCACTGAGCTCCTGTACAGGTTCACCCTCACAATCCATAAAAATGATGATAGAAGCCTAAAACGGAAATTTACACATCTAAGGAAACGTTCTATAACATATTACAAAATGAAGAATTACATCGATGCTTTTCACGACAAAATACACAAATGATATGATGGCAACGAAGAAGTAAAATGTATCTAATAAGACCACGTCTACGACACTCAAAGCACATAAGCGAATTGTCATAGGGTAGAGTTAGGAAAGGACTAGTAATTCTCCTTCTTTGATTTGCGTTTTGATGCAGCATTCTTGTCCGACTTGCGCTTCGTACCACTGCTGTTAAGGATTTGATCAATTATGTCGTCCACGTTGGGTGGTTTTGGAATATATAGGATGGATTCCATATGCATGGAGAGAGAGGCTATTTTATTATCCTTATGCCGACCATAATATAGCCCATTCACTTTGAAAAGGATATCCCAAGTACCTTCTCCGAGCTCGTCGCATGTGATGGGTGTTGAATGATCTCCCTCCTTCTTATAGTAAGTGCACCAATGTGATACCGGTAGGCAAATGTGATTACCATCCCAAATCTTTCTATAGGGAGTATCCTTGTCATCTCTCGCCTTCCACTCTTGAGCAAGAGGAGTAGGAATGTCCATATTTAATGTCACGTACTCCTCAATAATATCAAGTTGGTGGCGAATGTACGGACTCA
This sequence comes from Prostheceraeus crozeri, assembly GCA_907163375.1. NCBI lineage: Eukaryota > Metazoa > Platyhelminthes > Polycladida > Euryleptidae > Prostheceraeus > Prostheceraeus crozeri. The sequence continues at coordinate 385,229 of CAJQUW010008766.1, forward strand.
CGGGAACAGTATGTAGTCCCCATACTGATTGTGCATTATCTTGACATCCGTGGAAGGGAGCATTCCCGTTTGGAGTACTACGCTGTGATCGTCATAACGCAAGACTTGTTTAAATTTACGCTGTAGCGGTGTAGGATTATGTACCTTGGTTGTTTCTTCCACTGGCCTCAGTTGTAGATGATCTGATCCTAGCGAACCTTGTAACGTTTGACCGCCATTTTGTCCTACTAGTGCAGCAGATGGAGTAGATGCCTGAAAATGGAAAAGATTGTATTAAGTTTACATTCAAGGGAGGAGAGGGAGGAAAGTAGCGAATTACCATTTTAGTTGGATAATAGAATAGGGAACTAGAGAGAGGAAATGTGCGTCCGTCACTCGTGTGATTCAACGATGGAATGATTCTCACTGTGGAAGGCTCGCTATTTATATAGAAATGCTTGATTCTCATTGGATGATGATCCTCATTGGACAATAACATCAAGCTGATTCCAAATCTGGCCTCCGTTTACCAATCCGAGCCTTTATTCGCCCGCTGGAGCTGTTTCTTGGGAAAATCTAACTGTCGTTTTTCGTCAATCTTCCAAAATCTTAAATGGCGTCTCACATCTAAACGAAAACAGATATGAACAAGGCGTTTCTTTCACTGAATTTGTCTCACTCTTAGCTTTCAAACGAGCTATTGCACGACAAAATCCGTCCACTAGAAGCCAAGATCGAAGCTAGCTCTCCCGAGGGGGGGGAGTTCAGTGAAATTTGATGAAAAATGTTTTGGTGAAGGTCCCAGGTCGAAATGACACACTTTGGAAAATTTTCAAAATTTTACCCATACAAAGTCACTCTGACACTTAGGATTTTTTCAGATGAGCTCCGACCTAAAATCTTGTAACAGCTCTAACTTTTGAACGGCTGGTCCGATTGACTCGCGGCAAAAATGGCGTCGAGCAGTTTTTTCTCCTCTTTCAAACGAGTAGCTGTAAGACAAAATCCGTTCACTAGAACCAAAGTTAGAAGATTGCTGTCGGGGGGGAGGTCCGTGAAATTTGATGAAAAATGTTTTGGTGACGGTCCCAGGTCGAAATGACACACTTTGGAAAATTTTCAAAATTTTACCCATACAAAGCCACTCTGACACTTAGGATTTTTTCAGGTGAGCTACAACAGTCCACCCTCCCAACCTGGCCGGCACACCACGCCAACCTGGCCGGCACACCACGCCAACCTGGACAGCACATCACCGCGCGCTACGACGGCCGGCCAGAGGGTGGGACGTCAGCGAACCTTGCGGACTCACTTGGCCGGTACACCACGACACTCTGTCGTTCCAGGGGGGGGAGTCAGACTCAAAGCACCACGGCGGCCGACCACGACACTCTGCCGTTCCAGAGGGGGGGGGACGTCAGCGACGGCGGCCATCTTGCGCTATCCAGAAGTGGAGTTTTACTTACTACTTTCATCAGCTACCGCTGACTTCTCAAAGGGACTGGGGAATAAAATGAGGGAGGATACATAGTAATTAAACATGTACTAAAAACATACACAAAATTCAAAATCAATGAGAGGCATTGAGTGTCGGTTGATATCTTTGGATGAAATCAGATTCAACCCTCTCCCTGTCTGATTTCTTGAAAGTGGGAGGCATCTTATAAAATGGTAGCACTAGGAACTTGATATCGTTGTCCTTTGCACATCTGGTCACGTGTTTACTTACAGGTAGGATGGAATACCTGGCATCAAGCACTTGTTGTCGGTGCACCGTCATTCGGTGACGAAGGCTGTCTCCGGTTTGTCCGATGTAGTACTCGTTACACCCTGTACATGTTAACTTATAAATGACATTAGTTGACAAACAAGACATGTTAGATCTTATTTCGAAAACAATGTTAGTGTCACCGACTTTAAAAATTGTACTCTTTCCTGTCATAAGAATGTCACAGCACTTACAAAGAGGCTCCTCACATTTATGAACACCAGTGATCGTGCAGCGGTTATTTCTGCTAAGGATACGTAAAAGGGGTTTGGGTTGTCGGAAAGTTCTTCTTACTTTTTTATCTTTAAAGCTTTTACATACTGAAAGGGAATTCATTGCTGGAGATATGACCTGGTTGAAGATGCTTGGGTTATTCGGATTAAATGTTTGCACAAAATTCAAAATGTCATCATCGTTGAATTTTTGTTTTGCTATAATAGTTGTTTTATTTTCTTGGTTTCCTTGTTTTGTTTTGGGGTTAAACGTGTATAAAAACTAATCATAGTTTTATAGTAGCTGATGAAACTAGTCGGGGAATACATTTAATTTGGAAACCTCCGTTCTTCTTATCTTATTTTATCATCGCATTCGCTTTGGACTTTTTCATTTACTTTTATTTTTCGAGCAAATGATGTCAACGAGGGCTTCCATGAAAGAGGATTTGAGTGTTCTGAATGAAAAATTGGACAAAATATTGGATAAATTAGAAAAGTAGCTGATGAAACTAGTCGGGGAATACATTTAATTTGGAAACCTCCGTTCTTCTTATCTTATTTTATCATCGCATTCGCTTTGGACTTTTTCATTTACTTTTATTTTTCGAGCAAATGATGTCCATGAGGGCTTCCATGAAAGAGGATTTGAGTGTTCTGAATGAAAAATTGGACAAAATATTGTATAAATTAGAAAAGTAGCTGATGAAACTAGTCGGGGAATACATTTAATTTGGAAACCACCGTTCTTCTTATCTTATTTTATCATCGCATTCGCTTTGGACTTTTTCATTTACTTTTATTTTTCAAGCAAATGATGTCCACGAGGGCTTCCATGAAAGAGGATTTGAGTGTTCTGAATGAAAAATTGGACAAAATATTGGATAAATTAGAAAAGTAGCTGATGAAACTAGTCGGGGAATACATTTAATTTGGAAACCTCCGGTCTTCTTATCTTATTTTATCATCGCATTCGCTTTGGACTTTTTCATTTACTTTTATTTTTCGAGCAAATGATGTCCACGAGGGCTTCCATGAAAGAGGATTTGAGTGTTCTGAATGAAAAATTGGACAAAATATTGGATAAATTAGAAAAGTAGCTGATGAAACTAGTCGGGGAATACATTTAATTTGGAAACCTCCGTTCTTCTTATCTTATTTTATCATCGCATTCGCTTTGGACTTTTTCATTTACTTTTATATATATATATATATATATATAATTCCAATAAAAAGCAAAAAGAAAAACAATCTTGGCGCAGACAAACGCGTGGTTACGATTTACGGCCTCGAAATTCATGGCAAAGTTGTCATCCTAATAATTCTTATTATTCATTCAGGGAGCCAGGATTTCATGATTATTTCTATGACTATCGTGGGCCTAGCTATGGCCATTAACTTATACTATATATCTTATGTCATCAATTTTTATGTCTATGTGCGTGTAATAGCTTAATGATGCTATTATTTTGATTTCAAAAATATATCATTAACCCTTTGAGAAGTCCCAAGAAGGGACGTAACTAGTCAGGGTACCTGCAGTCAAGATTGTTTTTCTTTTGGCTTTTTATTGGAATTATTTTTGACCATTTTTGGATAACCTCTTTTTACATTATTTTCAACAAAAATGGGTTCCAAAAGAGGACAATCGATGACTCAGGGTGAATATCACGCACACATCTTATTTGATAAAATGGACAATCTTGAGAATAAATTTAATGGATTAGCAAGTGCAATACAGACTATTTATAAACTTCTAAAAACTGTTCAGTCAGATTCGAAATTGGAATATTCAACGCTGAAATGCGAGACATCAAAAATCAATAATATGAAAGAAGAAATTAAACTTGAAAGGAGAGAAATGAATGATAAACTTATGAAAATCGCGAAAAAAGAAGTCGACTCGAACAAAAAGGTCTCGGCTAGGAAATTTGCGTTCTATGAAGCACGAAGGAATAAAGAGATTGCAGACATTTATGAAAATGCATTAAAAAATCATGTTCAAAGGATTCCAAAGAAGTTATTTAAGAATCCAGTGAAACAACAACATGAGCGAGTGAATGAACTTAAGAAACAAGAGTCTCTAAAGAAAGTGGAATACGAAATAAGAAGATTGAGAGTAATGGCGGAAATCAAAAGTGAAATGGTGATACAGATAGATAACGAAATGACAGAATATTTTGACAACAATTATGACATCGAATAGGCAGTACATCGTAAGGATCAATGGAAAGAAATAACACAGAATGAAGAAGAAAGGAGCAACATGATATGGGAGATGAAACGAAGTTTTTTTAATTCAGATAAACATTTGATACCAATTAACAGTGAAACGAAAGATGATAACAAAACTATAGAAATATTAATAATTCAAGAAATTGCACAGGAAATAACCAATATCGAAAACGTAATGAAAGTACGTCTAACATAAGATATTACAATACAAAGAGGAGAAATACTCTTACTTGCCCCAATATAAACTGGAGAGAAAATGAATCTAGGGATGTCTATAGGCCTGCACGTATATGGAATTGGCGCAGACAAACGCGTAGTTACTATTTACGGCCTCGAAATTCATGGCAAAGTTGTCATCCTAATAATTCTTATTATTCATTCAGGGAGCCAGGATTTCATGATTATTTCTATGACTATCGTGGGCCTAGCTATGGCCATTAACTTATACTATATATCTTATGTCATCAATTTTTATGTCTATGTGCGTGTAATAGCTTAATGATGCTATTATTTTGATTTCAAAAATATATCATTAACCCTTTGAGAAGTCCCAAGAAGGGACGTAACTAGTCAGGGTACCTGCAGTCAAGATTGTTTTTCTTTTGGCTTTTTATTGGAATTATTTTTGACCATTTTTGGATAACCTCTTTTTACATTATATATATATATATATATATATATCAAAAATGAAAAACTACCGATCTCACGCAGACATGTTTCTGCCAGTAGTCTGGCTTCTCAAGGCGGTAAGTGATTCAAATTTATTGCTACAAAAATGATATAACAGAAATTTGATTTCATAAATGAAATATCATGGTTTTTGGGAGAAATCATATAGTCTTTCATGTGGCATTGAGGGATGGTTCATAGATCTTAATGAACATGGCCTCCTAATAAATCTTTTATAATCAAAAGTCTCGAATTCATTCTTGAAAATAATTATTTTGCTTTTGAAGATTCTTTCTTTCTACAAATTAAAGGTACAGCAACGGGAACATACGGATAGCACCAACATACGCAAATCTAGTGATGGGTTTTCTTGTAATAAAAATGTTTACATTTGATGAAATTTATATACCCAAAAAGTAAATGTGAAGAAATTATGAATGCATGAACACGATATTTAGATGACTGTTGGGTAATATGGAAATACAGTTATGGGGATTTTGAGGTGTTTAAACAACTACTGAGCAATTTACATGATTCTATTCAATTTACAATATCACGAAGTAATCAATCACTGAATTTTTTAGATGTTCTTGTGTACAAAAATATTTCAAAGGGGTCAATAGAAACTGACATCTATAATAAGCCTACGGACAGCTTCAATTACGTCCCTTTTACCTCTAGCCATCCATATTCTAAGAAATATCCCTTTTGTGTTAGCGCATAGAATAGAACGAATAGTGTCAGATGGAAATAATAAACTTATACGATTCCAAGAATTAGAGGAACGATTAATCAACCTGAAGTATCCTATGGAACTAATAAGAAATTCGATTAAACGAGCAAAAAAAATACGTGTACAATGAATAAAAGTTCCAAGGCTAATAATGATGATGAAATAATTCCTTTCGTTCATACATACAACCCCAATAATCCAAACATATTTCACAACATAATTCATCCAGTGGCTAATGCTTTAAAATCTTTTGAAAGTTTTGCCAATTGCCAATTCAAATCTTGTATGAGACAACCAAAGTCCTTGCTATCCATACTACGCAAAAATAAGCGAATTCAAATAAAAGGAGTAACAAAATGTAACCAAAATCGTTGCAAATTCTGTAATCACATCGAAGAAGGAGAAACGACTTCTTTCAGAACTAAGGAGTTTCGCATTAGGTCGAACCTAACTTGCAGTTCTTCTAACCTCATCTATAAATTAGATTGTTTAAGTTGTAATGATTATTATATCGGCCAGTCAGGTGATACCCTTCGCCATAGAGTTACAGTTCATCGACAACAGATTCAGGAAGCTAAATACTCTTACCTGTCAGCAAGCATATAAGAGACTGTGCAGCTAACATGGAAATCAAATTTTCTATCACACCATTCTATAAAATGCCTTTGGGGTCCACAAGAATAGATCGTGAGCATAAAAAGGCCATGTTCATTAAGATCTATGAACCATCCCTCAATGCCACATGAAAGACTATATGATTTCTCCCAAAAATCAAGATATTTCATTTATGAAATCAAATTTCTGTTACATCATTTTTGTAGCAATAAATTTGAATCACTTACCGCCTTGAGAAGCCAGACTACTGGCAGAAACATGTCTGCGTGAGATCGGTAGTTTTTCATTTTTGATATTCACTTACATTTGCTTTGATTTTTTTATATACTCGTATACATATATAGGTAGAGTGTCGACTCAAAAAAGTATCTGTATACAGTAAAAAATTTTATATGAAAAGATTCATTTTTTTTTGCGGAGATTACGTTCCCGTGCTCGAAAAAATTATTTGAGCACTTTTAAAAAAAGTCAAAATTTGCCAATTTAAATACTACCGAGGTGACTCTCCTAAATAAGCATTATGAAACAAGTTGGACATCAAAAGGAATGAATATTTGCTAACAAGCATAGTAAATATGCGGAAATTATGCTAATGATCAAGGAAATCTAATGAACGGCATAATGATGGAAGTCTTCATGAAGAAGTCGAGATCTTATTGTGCTGTTGTGGCTGAAGTTTCATGTTTTCAATTCAATTTTAAACGGATCAGATTTCAAAACTGCATAAATGTGCATATCTCACATTTGGAAACAATTCCAACTGTATTCACCTCGAGTTCATTTAATAAAATCGAAACTGTATACACATTGGGGATTTCATAAATGCTGAGTTGCTACTCTACCTAATTCTATGACGCGAACCATCTGCTCTTTTTATATATGAAATTCTCTCTGTCAATGCCAAAATATTTGTTTGGATATAAGAAATTTGTCGTACACTTGATTAAGCAAATGATCAGAATTGATTGATCAGAATTCCAAACCAAAGAATACAACTTCTGAATTTCAACGTCTGCTTTTTTTGAAGGTCTTCGCATTATCTGTGACGATTAGTCTTGGCGTACCGTAATCTGCGCAATGACTACGAAGAGCGAGTAAGAAGGATTCTGTTGTCATATTTGGAAGTAGTTCAACGTTCACGTTCCTCGTTGTACAACACGAGAAAATGCACATGTAGCATTTCGAGAATGAGTGAGGACCGTTTTTGACAATCAAGCTTCCTGAAAAATCTATGCCTACAGACGTGAATGGTCGGAAGTCATTCAGACGAAATTCTGGGAGATCAGGAGAAGCAGGAAGTTTAAATGAAGAACCGCTAACTTTCCAACAAACTATACAATGTCTGATCACTCGTCAACACTGTGACCGTGCTGAAGGCAGCCAAAATTTTTCTCTGAGAGCATTGACAGTTGCACCGACATCTGCATGGAATACTTTGAGGTGGAAATATTGTATAATTAATCTTGTCAATCGATGACTCTTTGGTATCAAAATCGGTAGTCTGAGCTGTTCAGGAGTTTTGGCTGTCTGAAGCCGACCGGCAGCGCGCATGACATCATTTTTCATAATCAAATTCAAGGAATGCACAAGATTTTTGGTTTTGCTTTGTCTTGAACAGAACCTTCACGGAGAAATTTGTATTCCTCTGAGAACACTTCTTGCTGTAAGAGTGAAATCAAAGTTAGTTCTGCAACGCGAACTTCTTCTCCCGCTGGAAGTTGACAGACTGGCACTACATTCCTCTTTAGATAATCAACAAATCGCAGTTCACTAATGACATAGTGTTCAAAAGCTTGGCACAATTGCTGAACCTGTCTGTGTCAATCAATGAGGAGAATCCAATATCTTGTTGAGTCATTGATACTGCAGTTGAAACTTCTTTCACTTTCAGGTCACTCTTCTCTTTATTCCAACGTGGCCATTTGTCTTCTGTAACATGCCAAGCAGGTCCATGCTTCCACATTTCGGAGTGCAAGAGTGTTTCGGCTGTACATCCTCTGGTTACTACGTCAGCAGCATTGTCATCTGATTTCACGTGTGACCATGAACTTGAGGGAACAACAGATTCAATTTTTGAAATTCTATTTGAAACAAAGACTTTCTGTCGACTGATTTTGTCACCCTTAATCCAATGTAGACATATCTCTGACCCTGTCCATGCATGTATAGAGTGAACTTTCAGATCTTCTCTGTAGGACTGCATCACATTTGATACCAAGCGTGATCCCAACAACATAGCGTTTAATTCTAGTTTTGGAATCGTCCAGATCAATTTCTTGCTCTTAGGAACGATTTTGAACTTGGAACATTCTATGACAGAGACGCCATTTTGGACAAGATATATCACGCAACCCATAGCAAGAAAACTTGCATCGCAAAATAAATGCATTTGGACATTCTCACTTATCTTCAAATTCAAATGTCTTGGGATACTGTAAAGACGGTTAATGTACTCAATTTCATCGATCAATGGGCGAAATTCATCCATGAGCTCTTTCGGTAGAATATCATCCCAACCGAGAGACAGCTCCCACAATTTTGAAATGAAATGCTTAATCGGCATAGCAACTGGAGAGACCAATCCAAAGGGATCAAAAAGAGAAGATGCAACAGATAGAGCAATGCGCTTAGTGTAAGAAATGTCTTGTTTTGGAAATTTCTTATTTTGAAGACTTAGAGCATCAGTATCTGAATCCCACTTGAGACCCAATAGAGAAATTGTTTCCGACTTGTGTGCAACTTTTTCACTGATTGCAACTTCACGCATGTGTGAGCAGTTGCTGACCCATTGTCGTAAGTTCATTCCTGCCTCTTTCAATATTGCCTTAGATTCATAGAAGTATTCGAGTGCCTCCTTTTCTGTTTCGCATCCAGACGCTAGATTGTCAACGTACATTTTCTGAATGACATCTCTGGCAATTCTTGAATCTTGACTTGCGAGGTGGAATTTCATAATTGCATTCAAAATGTTCGGCGAACATGTAGGACCAAAGGCTAGGCAACGGTATCTTAGACTGATAATTTCTTCTTCGGGATCACCATTCTTGAACCACAGGAATCTTAAAAAATCTCTATCTTCCTCTCTTTCTTGAATGGATAGAAAAGCGCGTTCAATATCAGCACAAAAGGCATAACGTGGAATTCTGAAGCGTAGGAGTATAGATAACAAATTGTTAGGAAGACAAGGTCCAGTCTCGAGACAAATACAATTCGCAATGGAGTTGTGGGATTATTTTCCTTCAAAATGAAAAAGTGAGGCAGGTAATGACAATTCTTGTCTTCGAACATTTTGTCATGCGGTATGTACTCAACGTATCTCTTCGAGATATGCTCGTCTATGACGTTGGCATAGGCCTGGAACAAACCAATATCTAGAAGGCGTCTTTTGACTTGCAACAACCTGAATCTGCTGCTCTTTAGATTTGAGGGTAGAGTTGGGTGATTTGTCTGCCATGGAAGTGGAGCGCCATATTGATGATTTATTTCATCGAATTCAATTCTTTTACAAAAGTCGTCATGAAATTTTTCATTACTCTCAATTGGCATGTTGAAAATCTCATCGTCGTCTACATACAAAGCGTTCTGAGACATGTGGTAAGGTTCTGCCACGTTTTCAGATTTCCTATCATAATTATGTATAAGGTACCTCATGAACAGTGAAGGAACAAGCATTGAGGAGACAAGAAGTTCGAGAAACAGCGCTGTGTCTTAATCGACCATGCTAGGGACCTGAAAGAAGTAATCCAAAGTAGTAAGTAAAACTCCACTTCTGGATAGCGCAAGATGGCCGCCGTCGCTGACGTCCCCCCCCTCTGGACCGGCAGAGTGTCGTGGTCGGCCGCCGAGGTGCTTCGGGTCTGACGTCCCCCCCCTCTGTCCGACCGTCGTATAGCGCGCGGTGATGTGGTGTCTAGGTTGGCGTGGTGTGCCGGCCAGGTTGGCGTGGTGTGCCGGCCAGGTTGGGAGGGTGGACTGTCGTAGCTCACCTGAAAAAATCCTAAGTGTCAGAGTGGCTTTGTATGGGTAAAATTTTGAAAATTTTCCAAAGTGTGTCATTTCGACCTGGGACCGTCACCAAAACATTTTTCATCAAATTTCACTGACCTCCCCCCCCCTCGGGAGAGCTAGCTTCGATCTTGGCTTCTAGTGGACGGATTTTGTCGTGCAATAGCTCGTTTGAAAGCTAAGAGTGAGACAAATTCAGTGAAAGAAACGCGTTGTTCATATCTGTCTTCGTTCAAAAGTTAGAGCTGTTACAAGATTTTAGGTCGGAGCTCACCTGAAAAAATCCTAAGTGTCAGAGTGGCTTTGTATGGGTAAAATTTTGAAAATTTTCCAAAGTGTGTCATTTCGACCTGGGACCTTCACCAAAGTTTGTTTCATCAAATTTCACGGACCCCCCCCCCCGACAGCAATCTTCTAACTTTGGTTCTAGTGAACGGATTTTGTCTTACAGCTACTCGTTTGAAAGAGGAGAAAAAACTGCTCGACGCCATTTTTGCCGCGAGTCAATCGGACCAGCCGTTCAAAAGTTAGAGCTGTTACAAGATTTTAGGTCGGAGCTCACCTGAAAAAATCCTAAGTGTCAGAGTGGCTTTGTATGGGTAAAATTTTGAAAATTTTCCAAAGTGTGGAATTTCGATCTGGGACCTTCACCAAAACATTTTTCATCAAATTTCTCCGAACGAGGGGGGGAGGGGGGGTCAGTGAAATTTGATGAAAAATGTTTTGGTAAAGGTCCCAGGTCGAAATTCGGAAGTTTTAAATTTTTCAAAATTTTCACCACACTGGAGCTCTCACACTTAGGAATTTTTTCACTTGTGGCATGTTACATGGACATGTGCTGACGGACCGACTTCCCGTGGTCATATGAGAATGGTTCAGGTGTCATATGATAGAGAATGATGAGACGAATCGTTTGCAACAAACCGCATGTCGCTACGATGAATACGTTCGGAGATAGAGCCATTTTAAGTTTTCTTCCGAGCATATATAAACCCCCGACAACGTAAGTCTGATCACTTCATCGAAAGACGAGGTAAGCGACGGTCGTCGCTCTGAGCTCCCGATATCGGGTGTTTCAAAGGACTCTATCTTTTGAAGTAGGCAAGCTATCTTCTTACTTCACAGTTTGTATGATAGAGTTTGATAGTGTCTTTACTACTGATAAAATTTTTTAAAAGTAGTATGAGTAGTAAAATGCGGAATTTTTTAAAAATTCTTAATTTTCAGTTTTTTCAAAGTTTTAACATATAGACTAAGGTTTTCAAGTATCCTGAGTTCAAATCTGCTATCAGATTTGAAATTTAACTAAGTCTAAGGCAGCTTTGAGGGGTTAGATCCCAGCTACTGATCACTACCTTTGACTCGGCGTTCCTGTTACCACTTCGGGGCAGTGACAATGATGTCTTCAGCTGTAAAGAGCGGGTATCGGGGAAGATCTCTCACTTCCCTAGTGATCAGTACAAGGCCTTCGGGCTGTCGACGGGATCGAGTGCCACTCACTATACTCAAATCTATCATTCCTCACTAAGTGTAATGCTTTAGGAATATGACTGTACTACATGATTCCAAACTTATACAAATTTCATTATCTTACAGTTAACGATGAAATCTCAGGCATGGCTAACGACAAAAATAGGAAATTCCACATCAAAATGTGTGTGTGCGGTCGAGTAAATCGCAGTGCGGACGCCAAGGCTCATGTCAAGAAGGCGGCCACTCACTACACTCTTTAGGAATATGACTGTACTACATGATTCCAAACTTATACAAATTTCATTATCTTACAGTTAACAATAAATCAGGCATGGCAAACGATAAGAATCGTAAATATCACATCAAAATGTGCTCATGTGGGCGAATTAATCGCAGTGCGGACGCCAAGGCGCATGTGAAGAAGGCGGGCACCGGCCACATGATTATCTTGAATAGGGTTGCGTGTGTGAAGTGCAGAGTGCTGAAGGGTGATGAGGATGAGGCGCGTTTTTACAGAGTGCATGCTGACTGTAGTGGTGGTTTAGTGACTGATTTGAGATTTACGCAGTTGATTGTGGAAGAGAGGGAGCGAATGTTGGCGATCGAGCGAGAGGGTAAGGTTGAGAATGTTGTTGAGAATGTTGTTGAGAATGATGAGTTGGCGAGAGCGGTTGCGTCGTTGGAGGGTGAGATTGAGCGAAAGAGAGTGCTTGAGAGTGATGATGAGGATGATGTGGATTTAGATAGGGAGCGTGTGAGGAAGCGTGTGAGGAAGTTGAGCTCTTCGTCGTCGGAGGTGTCAAACATTGTCATCACCGACCCCCCGAAGAGCTCATCTTCCCCAAAAGTGAAGAGTGGTGGGATTCGTGTGCAGTCGGCGAGGTGGTTGAAGGATGAAGAGAAGAGGCATGTTTCGCAGCAGATGGCGCATGATTTGTTGGTTAATAAGTATGAGAGTTTGAAGAAAGTGAAGGATGAAGTTGTGAAGGAGTTGGATGAGTTGAAAAAGAAGGAACTGAAGTCGAAGGAGGTAGCGGATGAAAATATTAGAATGAGGCGTAGTGTGACTGATTTGAAGAGTAAGACGCGAGAGTTGGAAGAGAAGAATGATGAGTGTGAGAAGAGGGCGAGTGCTGCGAAGAGAAGAATGAGAGATGCAGAAGCGAAGTTTGAGGAGATAATGAAGGAGATGAGTGTGTTGAGAGCAAGGAATGTTGAGTTGGAGAGGACTGTGGCTCGGCGGGGTGATGAGAGGCAGGCGTATGAGAAGTTGGAGCGCATGAGGGATGAGTGGGAACGTGTGAATGAGGATCGTTTGTTTGAGTTTCACATCCCTATTCGGGATAATCATTTGGCCGGCGAAGTACTCGTAAACCAGAATTTAGACGAGTCAATAATTTGTTACAACGGCCATCCGACCAAGAAATGTTTGCATGCCAGCCTACGAATGCGCGGTCACTTGCACAAATTTTCGATTCGGAAACGCGCGAGACTGCCAAAGGATGGCTAACTTGGTAAGTGAAAAGTAAATAAGATAGTATATCCTATTCTAATACATATCATTTTCATTGTAGATCTTTGCCCGCCTTCACCACCGCATCAATTCACTCCCGAGAATGAACCATCGGCTCTCTTAAGGGCCACCTAGGGGCAAGACATGATAGAACCTCCACGCGGTTTGCCCTGGGCAGTCTTCGGACTGGCGAATACTATCATTAAGTTGAATCTGCTATCAGTCACCTTGAACGTTGCATCGTGTTAGAGGGGTATATAAACCACTGCCTCTCATTTCATTTCATTTCAATCATGCAGACGCCGAACAGTTAAGTCAGCTCTCCTCGCGGACCGCAGTTAAGGCCGCGAAATTTATTTGAGGAGTTTGTCAGGCTAGAGGAGCAAGACAGAGTTTTTAATAATCTTGCTCGGATTGGCAATCCGATGGCGCTACATTCCACTTTTTAGCCATGTACCAGTTAGTGTGGAAGTCGACAGTGCTACCAAAGAAAGAGTCAAAGACTCTCTCAGCAGAATTGGTAGGGTGTAAGATGACGTTACTCCCGAGAACGAACCATCGGCTCTCTTAAGGGCCACCATGGGGCAAGACATGATAGAACCTACACGCGGTTTGCCCTGGGAAGTCTTCGGACTGGCGAATACTATCATTAAGTTGAATCTGCTATCAGTCAACTTGAACATTATGCAGTCGATTGCTATCCCTGAAGCATTCTGATTCGCTGTTGAGCAATTCATTGTTGAAAACCCTATATAAGCCAGAAGATTGTAGCGCTTCTCATTCAATTTGAAGTCACGATGGAAGCGACATCTGCCGACAACATTCCCGTCTTCATCGATGAAGACAACGCCATTCCCGAGTTCATCATCCTCGACGAGTGGGATGAAGAGGATGATAAGGGGAAGATCAAGAGGATCGTTTGGACGGATGAGGTGTGGACTCCTAAAACCACCCGCATCCGAAAGGTGCCAGATGCACCAGTACGACCTCGGCGGTATAGGGTCTATGACAACCTAACCGTCATACCCATTGACTATTCCAGCCAATAGTCAAATTCACACCCCGAGAACGAACCATCGGCTCTCTTAAGGGCCACCATGGGGCAAGACATGATAGAACCTCCTCGCGGTTTGCCCTGGGCAGTCTTCGGACTGGCGAATACTATCATTAAGTTGAATCTGCTATCAGTCAACTTGAACGTTGCAAATGAAGTTCGGTGTAATACTTCCTTTCGACGGGCGTTCCTGTAAAGGGCGGCGGTGAAACCCGTAGCTATGTATACCGCAAGGGACATTCGGCAATGGTCAATCTTGTTAAACCTCTCTGCGTCATGTTTGCAAGTGATTGCCTCTGTCTCAACGTAGTATGCATTCGCGCCAGGGCGACATTTAGCCAACTGTCGAAGGTTGCCTAAAACTTTCCATTGCATACGTTATGAGAACCATGAGTTCTACCTGTCTCTATCAATGAGACGAATTGATGAATGGAATGAAATGGGAGGACACTCACGCGCCACACGCAACATGACACACTTCTCTCTTCCGTAGTCTAACAAGCTCTTTACACATAGATCACAGTCGATTGCTATCCCTGTATCAGAAGTGTAAGCTATCTTAATTTTATTTGACACTATTTCATCTATCATCATCGTCCATATGAAATGTTTTAAGATTTACAAGTTAGACTAAGCGTGCTACTATTTCCAAATGAAGATGTATACATGGTTAAATCATCCACTTAAGCCCATCCGTAGTCTAACAAGCTCTTTACACATGGATCGCAGTCGATTGCTATCCCTGTATCAGAAGTGTAAGCTATCTTAATTTTATTTGACACTATTTCATCTATCATCATCGTCCATATGAAATGTTTTAAGATTTACAAGTTAGACTAAGCGTGCTACTATTTCCAAATGAAAATGTATACATGGTTAAATCATCCACTTAAGCCCATCCGTAGTCTAACAAGCTCTTTACACATGGATCGCAGTCGATTGCTATCCCTGTATCAGAAGTGTAAGCTATCTTAATTTTATTTGACACTATTTCATCTATCATCATCGTCCATATGAAATGTTTTAAGATTTACAAGTTAGACTAAGCGTGCTACTATTTCCAAATGAAAATGTATACATGGTTAAATCATCCACTGAAGCCCCATTCAAGTACGTCAGTATGAAAGCAAAGATAATATGAAATAAACATTTATTATGGCATGTATTTCAAAAGGTCTTCATCGTTAATATCGTCCCAGAGTCTGGCTTCACATAGATAACAAAAACAGTTCACTTGCTTTAATCGTTCTTCCACTGCGAGCCTCACTTTGTCAATATACTCCCACTCCTCCATAGTTCGTGGCTGGGAGTTAGGGGTGTACCACTCCCATAATTGGTGGAGGAATTTCGTGCTGGTGATCTCCATCACATCGTCAGTATCGTACTGGAGATACTTCCACCTCACGCCTGTTAAGTCGGGACACTCCTTCTCACATACACTCTCTTCGTTGTCCGCTGGTAATAACACCTTCTCTACCTTCGTTGGAGCGTTTGGTGTTAAGGATGGAGAAGAGAATTTTGTGTTTGGTGTTGTCGGAGGGCTTGTCATGTTGACTGTGAATAATAACTTTGAAATGTTTTCTAATTCTTAAGTATCAACAAGCAACCAATCAGAATGAACAGCCAATGAATGATGAATATGAAAGTATATATGTAAAGTGACATTCGTGTCATTTCACTCTGTCTTTGAGACGCATAAGTGAACTGTTGTCTAGCGAATTCTGTTATTATTTGAGGCGTACAAGTGAATTCCAAATTTGAGACGTATTATTTGAGTGAAGTCTCTATCTTGTTGAAGTATCAAGCTTAAACATAATTTCGTTGAAATGGTAAGTTGAAAATTTCTTCACTCATCTCCCTCAAACGTGTGGCTAATAGCATCTTCCTCAATTTCAGGCATCAACTTCATCACCAACGCCCTCTCTTCTCGAGGAAAGTTTAGAGTTGTTGAGTCAAGGTAGGTTGTAACAATACACTGAGACTTGAACAGAGATGAAAGAATGATTTCTCTTTCAGGTGATGTGAGTTCCAGCTCAGGACTCTCGCGGCAAGGCAACGAGTGGGAATGTGCCGACTGCGGACATATGTTTACAAGGAAGCACAGTCTCCTTCGACACATCAAACAACGTGTGTGTCAACGCAAAGCGGCGTCAATCTCCGGAGGTGAAGTTGATTCTGACGATGACATCTCCTTTCCTTGCGATTTGTGCCCTCTTTCTTTTGATAGTCACTTTCAGCGATCTTCGCACAGACTTCAACACACGCATGCAAATGATCACTACACCAACGGTACCTCTACCATCTCCCTCATTAATGTTTCACATAATAATTTAGTACGCGACTACTGCATGGAGTCCAATACTCAAATAGTAGATTTTCCTGAGTGGCTCCTTCAAAATTCAAACATTATCGAAGCGCTCTTCAACAATTTAGACAATTTTAGAATGAAGGCGCTCATCTACCTTAAACTAAAATATATTAAGATAGATTTTCAAACGGGTCAAGTGACGGAGAGAATACAGTTTCATGTTCCTTCCTCTTCCGCAACCGAAGTTGTAGACTGCGAGCCTTGGCTAAATTTTCACATTCAATGTTTAAAATCAAATGTAGATAAATTCAATCAACGCGACAGCGCTCTCATTTTTGATGGTGTGGACTCAGCCATGTCCAAAATTTCACTATTAGGAAGTCATGCAGCTCGAGGTACATTTAAACTACCAAAAACGTTGTATAATAAGAAAGCTGTCATCAATGTCGATTGTAAATCACAGTGTTTTAAATATGCAGTCCTATCCATCCTTCACTATAATGATATCAACGCGAATCGAAATCATACCTATAGCTATAGACAGTGGGAGGATGAACTAGACTTTGAAGGTTGTGATAGTAACAACATGAAAATCAAAGATGTAGAAACGTTCGAAAAACATAATAAGATTAAAATTGTCGTTCACGTGTGGGAGAAGCGGTTGAAGGGTGCCCGCTACAATTCACGTTCAACTTGTTATGAACGTGTAGTCAACCTCTTATTAGTAAAACAAGATGATAGCGAGGAATGGCACTACTGTGGTATTCCCAAAATCTCTCGCTTGTACACTCACTTGGGGCACTCTAAAAGAGGTGAACATTTTGTATGCGACCGCTGCATCCGCTCCTTTTGGAGTAAAGATAAATTTGAAACTCACTATGAATGGTGCAAGCGAGGTAAATTACAAATGGAACGCATGCCCAAAGATAAAATATTTTCACATAGGGATAATGGTGACGAATTAAGTCCCCTGCGTGTCATTTACGCAGACATAGAATGCTACATTGATGATATCATCCACAAGCCAGCAGCCATTTCCTGCTATGAAGTATGGCATGACCACTTTAGGAATAGACAAAACAAAATGCATACTTGGCAAGGTGAAGATTGCATTTCAAAATTTCTAGAATTTCTCGATAAAGCTGCTAAATTTCAACAATCATATGATTCCCAATTGCAGCGTAAGTCACTACATATGTCAGATGAAGACAAACAAAAATTTGAAAGTTGCACATCCTGTCCTAAATGTTCATAAAACGTTTGATGACGATAAAATTAAGAAAGTGCGTGATCATGATCACATCACTGGTAAATTTAGAAACGCACTCTGCTCCAAATGTAACTTTTCACTTAGGTTGAGACGTCGTGTACTACCCGTCATTTTTCATAACTTTAAGGGCTATGACAGTCATATGCTCATAAAAGGAGGGTTGAGCCAGATGAAATCGTGGCAGTTTAATGTAATAGCACAAACGGGAGAAAAATTCATGGCAATGACAGCAAAAGTACAGTAGATAAAACTAAAGAAAATAAGACAGTCTTCTTCGAAATAAAATTTTTAGATTCATTCCAATTCATGTCAGCGAGCTGTCGGGTCAGCAGGGAGGCGGAGCGGGCGTCGTGGCCGGCGCGGGAGCAAGCGAGCGGTAGTCAGCGGCGACGTCGACCAGCGAGGCAGGCGGGGGAGCGTAAGAGCGAGGCGGAGCGGCCAGCGGAAAGCAGGAGTACAAAGGCGAGGCAGGCGAGTGTAGCGACAGCGGCGGAGTGTCGCAGGGCGCGTGCGAAGCGCAGATGCTAAGGACGTCGGTCAGTTCTCCCCAGTGAGCGGAGTGGCATGTCAGACCGGCGAGCAGGCGCACGGCGACGGAGAGCGTAAGCGTGCGACGGGGTCGCGGGGCGGCGTCAGGAGGTCGAGCGGGAGAGGTCAGCGCGAGCTAGTGCGCGGTCAGGAGGCGGATGGCGGCGAAACGGGCGGAAGCGGGAGCGAGCAAAGAGCGAAGAAGGGTGCGGCAGGGTCATAGTGGGTTCGACACAGTGGGGCGTATGCGATCGGGTCTGAGGCGTGTCAGTCGATAGCGAGACGGAGGTTACGCGGGCCAGTAGCGTCCGGTGGCAGCGAGCCAGCGAGCGCGGCATCGGAGACGGAGACGAGCGGACGCGGCAGACGAGAGTGCGCCGGGGGGATCAGCGAGTTCAGGGGACGGCATATGAGCGGAGCTCATGTCAGAGCGATGGAGCGATCCAGCGGTCGACAGCGTTGCGGAATCAGGGTCGAGCGGCTTGAAGGCGAGGCGAGGAAGCGGAACGCATGATCGGGTGTCAGCGGTCGACGAGCGGTTCAGTGTCGGGGCCGAGAAGTGGCGGGGGAGGCGGAGTGACGAGGCGGCCGTCAGCGGGAGCGAGCGCGGGGCGCAGGCGGTCACAGCGTGAGGGAGGCGAGCGAGTGTGCGTCAGCGCGGGTCAATGACGAGACAGAGCAGGCGTAGCGGGAAGAGGCGGGTCAGACGTGTCAGCGGGCAGAGTGCGAGGCTGTGTCAGTATCAGCGGTGCGATGTCAGACGAGGCGGCGTCAGGCGAAAGCGACGGGGCCAGAGGCGGAGCGGGCGAGGAGCGAGCGGGGAGCGGAAAGTGCTATATGCAAGGTTTCGGCAGCGGGAGGACAGCGCGTGTGTCCATCGAGGCGTCGAGAGCGCAGCGATAAGAGGATAGCGCAGCGCCGGTCAGCGGAGCGAGATGGCCGAGACGGGGGCGGGGCAGGCGGACCAGAAGGAAGAGAGCGGAGCGGGGCAGGCCGGGCGGATGATCAGCAGGTCAGCGAGCGGATCAAGTCAGCGGGAGGCGGTCGGCGGTCTAGTCGAAGCGCGGCATGTCAAGGACGACGGGCGTAGGGAAGTTGGCGGGCAGTGCGACGCACGGCAGACGGAGCGGAGTGGCCCAGCGGACGGCGGCGTCGCAACGCGTTCAGCGGGGACCCGAATGAGGTGCGAGCTAGCGGCGAGTACGGGGGAGTGCGCAGCTGCAGAGCGGAGTACAGTCCGTAGATCAACGTCAGCGGAAAAAGGCGGCGCAGACCGATGTCATAGATCGAGAGGGCCGCGCAGCCGAGGCGGGCGCGCAGGCGCGAGACGTCGAGCGGCGGCCAGGGAGCGGTTCATCGGGGTATAGCGATGGAGGCGCGAGTGAGAGGCGGGGCGGCGGGCCACGGTCGGGCGCGGTATAGCGGAGGAGTGTAGCGGGTCGAGCAGTACGCAGTATTTTCAGCGGAATCAGCGGGCGTCATGGCAGCACGGGAAGCGCAGTATCGGGTCAGAAACCAGCGTCAGCGGTGGCGGCAGGGGCGAGGGGATAAAGAGGGCAGCGGAAGCGGAAACGCAGCGTGAGCAAGCGGTGCGGGGCGAGAGCGTGGCGGCGAGGCGTGCGATGCGGAGGTCGCGTAGCGAGAATGCGAGCCTAGCCGGATCACGTCAGCGGGGCAGCGAGCAGATGAAGTCGGGCGAGAGGCGGCAGTAGTCGATTCAGCGATTTGGGGTCCCAAGCAGCGGCAGGGTCGGCGTTAAGGGGACGAGAGGAGCGGTTAGAGGCGGAGGCGCGGCAGGGGGGGCGTATCGAGTGACGAGCGATGCCGGCGCATAGCAGAGTGGGCGGAGAGAGCGGGGCGGGGGGGACGAGGGGGCGACAGGTCGCAGCGCAGGCGATGAGGATCGCAGCAGGCGGTCCAGGCGATCGCAGGGGGGCGCAGTAGCGCAGCGACGAGCGAGGTCGGCGAGCGAGGCGATTCATGTCAGTGAGCGAGGGGGGGAAGGGCGCGGGGCGTCCCTGTCAGCGGCGATGCAGGCGGCCGCGGGGCGGGAGGCGGAGGCGAGGACGATCGTCAGCGCAGTCGAAGCCGGCGAGGGTAGGACGATCGGGCGAGAAGCGAGCGCGGCGGGAACGTCGCGCGAGACGGCAGGGGAGCGGCGCGCAAGGGGTTCAGGCGGGCGGCGTGCGGCGAGCAGTGAGTCGGTCAGAAGCGCGTCGGCGGAAGGCGGTCCCAGAGATCAGCGAAGCGGGCGAGGAAAGCGCGGGCGCGGGCGGAGGGACGGGTCAGCGCGGACAGCACAGAGTCATAGCGTGGCGGGTAGCGGAGGCCCAGCGTTGCGCAGGGACGGCGCGCGCGCGGCGGCGAGCGCAGTCGAGGCGCAGAGCGGCGCTGCGGGCAGGCAGCGAGCGAAGAGAGCGGGGGCGGTTCATCGGCGGATCGCGGGAGCGAAGCGGAGGCGAGCGATCGAGCGCAAAGAGCTGGCGTGCGCAATGTCCGGTGCGGAGTCGAGCAGGTCGGGCGAGGCAGCAGAGCGAGGGAGGGAGAAGAGCGGCGAGAGTCGGAGCGGTCGTCAGGCGGTGAGTACCAGCGGCGAAGTCGGGATATCACGTCAGGCGGAGCGTCGCAGGAGAGTGTCGGAGGTTTCCCCCCACCCCCCCCCCCAAAAACCAGACTTCAGCGAGAGGAGGTGACCAGGGAGTGGAAAAGGCGGGCGAGTCGGGAGAGGGCGCAGAAGATGTCAGGGGCGGCGGGTCGGGCAGAGCGCATAGCGAGTTCGAGGCAGGCGCGGCGAGATAAGAAGTTGGTCGGGGGTCGGGGGAGAGGCGTGAGACGTCTGCCGGTCAAGTTAGAGAGGTGGTAGGCGGCGGTCGAGTTGCGGCGCCGAACGCGGGAGTTAGGCGCGAAACGCGAGGAAGTCGATGTCAGGCAGAAAGCGTCCGGCGTTACGACAGCGGTCAGTGTGCGAAGGCTCAGTGGCGGCGTGTTCGCCGGGTCAGCGAGCGAGAGCGGGAGACGTGCGGCTGAAGTCGCGTGGGAACGGAGAGACTGGCGCTTCAGAGCGGAAGCCGAGGAGAGCATCGAGCGCGCAGCGGGTCAGCAGGGTGAAGCGCGAGGCGCTCATGTCAGACGAAGTCGAAGGGATGCGGGCAGCGAAAACGGCGCGAGCGAGATTCACAGTGGGCATAGGGGTCGGGAGGTCAGCGTAGCGGAGTGAGAGGAGCCGAGCGGTCAGGCGGCTCGAGGTCGTCAGAGGGTAGGGCGGGAGATGCGCGGAGCGGGGCCGGGAGAAAGCGCAGTCAGCGGAGCGAAGCGCGAGAGTTTCGGGGGCGAGCGGGAGAACAGGCGAGCGTCAGAAAGTGGTCGTCAGGCGAAGACGTGATAGATCAGCGTGGTCGGATAGCGAGAGCGGCGACGTGCGTCAGAAGAAGGCGGAAGGAATGCGATGGCGAAGAGCGCGTCATAGGCGCACGCGGCCAGCCTGAGGAAGCGAGGCGCATGGGCGAGACGTCGGAGTGCGAGGCGCGACGGGGATAGGGAGAGGAGTAGGGACGTCAGGCGTTCATGTCCAGGTTCAGAGAGCGACACGCAGGCCAGGAGAAGACGGCGGGCGGCGGAGAAGGCTCGGCAAAGCGCGCAGCGGAGAAGAGAAACGGGATTTCAGGGTCAGCGTAGAGTGTACGCGGTCGGAGTGGCGAGGTCACTAGCTTCTCTCGTTCGTAATCTCAAGTTTCTTCCCCATAGTCAAAATTTGAAGAAACACTATCCAAACTTAACGGATGAAATAATCACTCGCAAAGGAGTCTTTCCTTATGCCGTATTTTTTAGAGCTGAATGTCTAAAACTAAATGAAACAACCCTTCCTTCCATTGACAAAATCAAAAAACGATTTTTGGACGGGTGAAGATTAGTCCAGTAGAGGACTATAAAACATGCTCAAGAGGCATGGTTTAAAATTTTTGAATGTAAAACGTTTGGCGATTATATGATCGCTTACTTAGAATTAGATGTCATTTTTGCCTGGCTGATGTCTTTTCAGGAATTTCGACGAGTGGCCATTAGATGAAGAACTAATTAGAATCCTGTCCACTTTGTCAGTCTACCAGCCATGTCCTTTAAATCAGCCTTTAAAATGACTGGTGAGACCCATTCATTTCTCTTACAAGACCCGGAGATGTATAATATATTTTTGAAGCGCGGAAAATACGCGGTGGTCTCACATTTGTAAATAAACATCATAAAAAATTCTGAAACAGTAGGTGATGATCATATCCACCTAAAGTACTGAGACCAAAATAAATTTATATGGCAGTTCACTGTCTAAACCACTAACCTCAATTCCGAGTTTAGTTGGTTAAATCACAAGATGAGCTTGAGTATTACTCCAACCCTTCAAACATACTGAAGATTCCAGATGAAGGTGATTGGGGATATTCTTTTGAAGTGGATTTGGATTTATCCAAATAGGCATTAAAAATAAAACTGCTGATTTTCCCACTCGCACCTGAATCTGGTGAAGTGACTGGAAGATTGTTTTATCACCATTCATGTCACAATTTCATAATAACTTAACAGAGTGTGGACAGCCAAGGTACAAACCATGCCGCAAACTTTACTCACCCAATATGATAAGAAAAATTATCTCGTACACTTCTGCATACTAAAATTCTATTTAGAAATGGGCATGCTTCTAAAGTCAGTTCACCGCAATTATCAAATTTAGAAACTAGAAAGCCTTCCTCAAACCCTACATAGATAGTAACAGTCAAAAAACGTGCACTCGCCCAAATAATTTTGAAAAGGATTTTTATAAATATAAGAATAACAGTCGATTTTCGGAAAGACCAATGGAGGATGTTAGAAAACGTATGAACTACAAACTAGTCGTTGATGAACAAAGAATATCACAAATTGACCTCATCACCTCTTTTCATTGATAGAGACATCATCGATGAGGATCTTGTTATGGTGTTAAAATGGATAAAATCAGAAGTTGAGTTGTTGGCAAACCCATCTATATTGGGCAAGCCGTTTTTAGATTCATTCCAAGCTTGAAATGTATCAACTCTTCTACTGACAAAATATTAAAACCCATTCCCTCATCGTAAAAGAGGTTCGCTTGTGTGGGTGGTGATACAGATAGTTTCCTTTTTAGGAATTACCACTACAAAAAGATTTAAATTTTTAATGAAGTAGGCCAAGTTCATTAGAAAAATATTTCGACACTTCTAAACTACGAATCCCACTCAATCCACTCTATTCCATACAGAATAAAGCCAAACTTGTTGTTTTAAGGATGAAACACAGGAAAGGAAATAGATGAAATGATTCTCCTCCGTCCTAAAATGTATTTCCAGGAAATTAAAAGAATGTGCAGATAGTATTAAGCGTGCTAAAGGTATATCAAAATCCATTGTTCACAAAATGAAACATCGGTCCTATAAGAAGGCCTATAAAAATAAAACTATAACGTTTGTCAATATGACAATCTTAAAATCTCAAGTTCATACTGTGAAAACGTACACGTTCAAGAAACGAGCACTTTCAGCATGGGAGGACAAGAGGTGTTGGAAAGGACATAACACATCTCTTCCACATGGAAATCCTGACACAAACATACCACCACCCAAAGAATAAAACTCACGCTACCACATTCAGGAGATGTATTGACATAATCAACTTTAACTCAGTATTTTGATGTTGCTTTTTGTAGATATACATGGTTGTTTTATGTATCGCATGAGATCGTTTCTCTTGTGAATATAGCCTACAGTTAGCTCATACCACCACCCCTAAAAGCCAAATATCTGTGAAAAGAACTTTTTCATAGACATAATTTTATTTCATAAACAAATCACAATGGACTTTCACTTTGTTTTCCGAAACACTAAAGTTACGAGGGATTTAGTATCTTTCACATTGATGCACCTCTTGTAAACCATTTGGTAATTTTGATAGCAATAGAGGTATAGTTTTGTTTGACGACGGGATGATAGAAAATTGATTTCAAACATCTTCTCGACTATTCCATATGAAGCCGTCTTTATCATGAGATATCACGTAAAATGTATTCTTTTTCTCACCAACAGAAATATAGAATCAAATCACTTTGAATGGAAAAGTGCTGTTCATGTTTTATCAAGGGGCAAGGTGTTTTCTATACCAATCGTATGCGCAGCAGCAAACCCTGTTTGTATCCATTGAAAAACCAAAGAGTTTTTTTCAAATTTTTACTCCATTGACATTGAATGTCAGCACCCGTCCTCAGAAACAAACGCGTGATTGTTCCAATTGAAAACGAAATGTGTGTGTCTTTACTCATATTTACTTTTCAATCACATGCTTCAACTTCTGTTGTATATAAGGATTTTACTACATGAATGAAGCTTTCAAACTGTAATGATATAGACGCGGCATTATATTGATAGCAACTTTGAGATTCTTCATAAGACTGGTAAATGTTCTTGATGCGATCGCCATAGATTGTCCCACCCACCATTCATCATTAACTGAATCAGCTTTTAGTTGATTTTCATGAGAATCATACACCACACCTCTTACAATAATAGGTGTATAATTCTTACCACATGTCGCAAGGTTGGAGAGAAATAAACTGTAAGTTTGTCATTATATTTCTGAATAACCAACTTATTTTTGTCCGCCATAATTTTCTCTCCATACTTCTTACCCACAGTCTCATTCCATCGTTTGACTAACTCAATAAGTGATAAAGGTTGAACACCACGCTTTTTCAAAATGATGCAGTCTTCGCATTTCTACAACATCTTCCATCATATATTTTAAATCGATAAATGAAATTTTGGTGATTCGATTTGAAGAAACTTTTTAACAATTTCAGTAGCAAATTGAATGTTAGATGTATACCATGAACAAAACCAAGAGTGGATAGAAATTATTATCCAACCTCCAAAGCGTAAGACCTTTAGTAAAAGAATGAAAGCGGAGGAACTGTCTCCCCACTCCAATGATAGATAGTAAATTCATAAGCTTTCTGATTTTATTCTTCATGATGGAAGTATTACACTGTTTTGAATGCCTTAATAAATTTTCGTCATTCCCAAATGGTTCATAATAATCTGATTTTAATCTGAATACCATTCATAGTTCCAACTTTCCATCTGATGTTAAATTGGTATGGGAACTAAATGCATTATTCACATCGTCATTCCATCATGGGTGCGAGATTCAAATATCATTTACTTCCAATTCATTCACATTCTGATTTGCTATCATAGCCAATACTAGAAACGCCAAAAGCACTTCGGCCTCCAATTCACCTTCTTAAATGCAGTGGCCGATTTAATTCCTACTCATATTCCTAATGGTTTTTTTTTGGAAATTTATTCATTAGAAGCATTACTGGCAAAGTAGATTAGAAACGTGTCCTTATTTTCCCACCTTTCCATATTAAAATTCCTACATTGAAAAATATATTAAGCTTACGTTTGCATAACTCTTTCATCTCGGAAATGGAGTGTGATACTTTTCACGCATCTTTATGAAAAGGAATCAACGCACCACATCGTCCATAAAGGGCAATATCAATTTGGTGGGATGTGTTTGATTTCAGCTTTGTATATTGCACTTTCCTTGAAAGTAGGCTCAGATAAAATACTGCAGCTTTTTGGCTGGGTATGGTTAGCATTGGCTAGCAATGGAGCTGTCAACATCTCCCACCTCGTACATCTTCACGCAATATTGAATATATCTGAAATAGTTAATACGACGCGATAGCGACATGTCGGCGCTAGCTTTGGTTATAGTACCACTTTTAAAGATAAGTTTGATCAAAACCCATAATGGTCCATTAGAGTTTTATCCATAATTAGTTCAATACCTTTTCCACTTATAGTGAGAGACAAAGTACAGTCTTTTTTCAGAAAAAATGAATATGTTGCTCATTAATCACATTCATATTTTAAATAATCTACAACCAATTTATCCGAAGTAATAATGCGAGGCCAACAACCACTCTGTTTCATGTAAGATCCCACCGAAAGGCTCTACACACTTTCTGTATAAAGATACGGGTCCATTCTGTATCAAATGATTTGGACCTTTCACATGGTTAAATGTTGCAATATCAAAGATTTGTCCTATGAACAGCTGCAGAACGATGTCGTAAGAATGATGAAAATCTTTTGAACAAACTAATACTAGATCATCATCATTTAATTGCCATTGCAAGATGATTAGATGATTAATAAAGACAAAGTTGCCACTTGTTTGCCATCAACTCGAAGAGATAATTAAAATTCTTCAATAATTTTCAGGATCATGTTTTTGTCTTTCTCTTGCTAATCTCATACTTCTTCACCAACGTCTTCTCATTTCTTTGGATAAGATCTACTATAATAAGCTTCCTCTCGATATATTAACTGGGTTATGACCACTCTTATTGTGGTAATTAACGTTAAAATTATCATAGCTTGTTAAGGCGCTAGCGAGGTAGCCTAAATCATTTCTTAAACTTGGACTTAAACAACAATCCAATCTTTCTCAACTACATGATGTACATAATTATAATCATCATTGTGCGGAGTAAATTGGACAATATGTTTTTTTTTATGAGAAGCACAACGCTTTATTCAAGAAATCATATGATATATCTTTTTACATGATAAGAAAATCTTTCTTTGCCACTGTGAATGTATAACCGGCACCCTTTGTCACATTGATAAGCAGCTGTACGGCGCCTCCATATTAATATTCATCACCCTCATGACAAAAGTAATAGACACAGTTGCTATAAACAAGTTGATTGACACCCCACTTCCCAATTTCCATTTAGCTGTTGTGCATATCATTGGGGAGTAAAAAGAGTGCGGCTTCGATTACTAAGTAATCTCTTTGTAGCCGCATGCTAAGCAAAATATGATAAAACGACATTTTTATATTGCTGATCTGCAACATTGCATAACATCTTGAAGACTTGGTTTGACTCTCTTCAATTTAGCAGAGTTGATCGTGATGGAAACGTACATTTCAAAAATTCTCATGTCATACATCAGAGGTAATTATATTAACCATGTCACAATTTTCACCTCAATGATATCATGAGGGATTTTGGAATATTTTGAAACATAAGAAATTCATCTCGCTTGGGTGATCAAGTTTGGCTCATCATTACAGAAATGAAATTCAAATCTGCCCATTTCTCATCCGCAAACTGTTTCTCATTTCGCAAATACAATTGGGAAAGTATAGAAGAGATATACCGCTCCATCATGACATTTATTCCAGTCGTGAGTTTCACGCCACGACCTATGCAAATCTTAATCAAGCATGACTATCACCACCATGAGTTGGAATTAGATTCCCTACAACGTATTGAAACGATCATGATCGAAAACGTCCTATTTCAAAGATTCTAACTGGAAATGTGAGAAGAAGAGTTTGCCTTTATCTTATCGTCGTTTTCAATCTCTACATCATATCGGAAAGACTTGAAAGACTTCTATATGAAAAGACCATTCACGTATTGGAATTCGCATCTGGCTGCGCGTCAACAACGGGCGAATTCAACTCTATCATTCCCCAACTGTCATACTATCTCACATTCATCAAGGTAGTGGAAAGTATAAAAGGAAGGACAGTGCTCAATTACTCATTCTTTTCCCATCATGAAGCGGCCATCGCTACACCATCGTCAACATTCTCCGTCGCGTTCATACTCTACAAACCAAAATCGATCTACAACATTACA